>JAVXUM010000021.1:5023984-5057875 GCA_035590655.1 Pouteria glomerata | reverse complement strand
TTTTATTAAATTTAATTAATTTTTTTAAAATTATAGATTTAAATATTTTATTATGATCAAAATTTTGTACTGTTAACAAAATTGCATTTCTAATGAAGTTTCTTAGTTTTTGTTTTTACCAAAAGAAATGATAGTGAAAAATTGAAAACTAAAAAACATAAGCAAATAAATATAAGCCAAAGTAGTCAAAAAGATTGATTTTATTTCACGTAATTTTTTATTTTAAACTATTTTTATTTTTTATTTTTAAATATTTTATTTCTACGAATAATGAGTCTTATGGATCAATTTAGATTCAGATTGATTAATCTTTGGACCAACAAATCTAGATCAGTTTAGTAACGGATTAAATTGGGTGAATCTAATCTAATAATATTGTATCTGGTCTGGATTGAATTTAAACCAAATCTAAACAATTAACAGGCCTACTTTTAGTCACTGACAATAGTCCTCTTTTATTTAATTTTGTTGTCTCATAATCTTTTAAGAGTTTTATTGTATTGTTTGATGCCTCCATGGGTTGAGGTGAAATATAACTACATTATTATAATTTGATGGGATTGTACATGTCGAGGTTGAGCCTTATTGGTATTGTTATCTTTTGAAGCATGATTGCCTGGTCAATGACCAAGGCTGGTTATATTTTATGATTTGATATTTTGATTATTTTATTTAGTTCTTGTGAGTTATATGACTCTGATAGGTTGTTAGTATTGAGTTATATGATGCAATTGTGTCCATAGATGTCTGTGCTCCGAGTTGTGAAATTTGAGGCCTAACCAACACCTTATATTTTATATTTTTCTCATCCACATGTTTTTATTCCACCTCAAAAAAAATAAAAATAGAAAACCATAAAACAGTTGTCCAAATGATAGTACAATTCGATTCCAAATGTTTAACTCTGGTTTGCTGTAATTTTGTACACACGCCCACTTGCAATGTCCTATGACAAGGTTATGAAGTCATTAGGTTTTGTCTCATTTAAAACTTTCTATGCATTATGCATGTTTCATTTTCTGGGCCTTTGGCATCTTACAAGAGAAAATTTGGAAGCAGATTGCTCTCTGACGTGTCCCCTTGAGAGATGAAAGATGGTTCCCTCTGGAGGATGGATGAATGCCAAACCAAGTAGCCGACTACGTAGCCATACATGTATGCATATATATATATATATACACACTTGTTATATAGCTAACCTGTGTGCGCGGGCATTGTTGTTTTTTGGTAGCTAATAAAAAACAACAGTTGTTGTCATATCCAGGAAAGGTCACTTCAAAAACCCCTTTGCTTGCTCCTAGCTAGCAATGTCCATGCATGCATTATTGGTGCTTCAACAGTTGGGGATATGTTAAAATTGTCATTCCTAATCATATTCCTGCATTTGTCACGGTACAATCTCTCAATTGTTTGTACTAGTGTTTTTCTTCGTATATCAAGATTATACCATCACATTACTTAATATTTTAATTGCCACAATATATATATACTAGCGAATAACTCGTGTCTTCGACACTTCTCAATTAAAATTAAATATACATGTATTTGTAATACTGAGAAATACAATTTTTATTTTTCTTAATGCAACTTTTCAGATATGATCATTAAGTTCAATTCAATGGTCTATTAAAACGTAAAGTGACTTAAAGACTGAGTAAGAGTTTAGGAGAAAGTTTTAGATTTTAGTTTGTGAGAAATATATTTTTAAAATATGTTGTATTTTATTATTTAGATATAGTCAACCTTATTAATTTAAATTTAAAATTAAAATTTAAAAAAAAATACTCTCCCCCAAGACTAATTTTACTTTAAGTAAAACTAAAAAAGTAGAATAATTAATATAGAAAAATTACTAATTTCAAGCCTAATTAATATTCAATTTTTTTGTACTTTTAAATTTTATATGAGAAATAACTTAATTATTATTAATCTTTTTTATTTATATTTTTTTAATTAAACTATATTTTTTATCTGTATTTTTAATTTAAGTACTAATATAATTAAAATATATAAATAAATTTAACAATTATATTAAATTTTTAAGCAAGTGAGTTTCCATTTTAGAACCTATGAGCAAGTGAATTCCTTTTTAAAACCCAAAAAAGTGAATTCCTTTTAAGAATTCATGAGTTTTTTTATATTTATTAAAATCATATTTGACAATTCTAGGGCATTTATAAGTGAAAGAAAAAGTGAACTTGTAATTTTTTTCCGATGTGGGACAAAGAATCAAAAGTGTTGTGAAAGATCTCAACCATTTGTTAAAAAATAAAACTTAATCTTAACATTTGAATCTTAATTTGTGAGAGGGACATTTTCAAAAACTGTTCTGTTTTATTATATAGATATATATATTTGATATTCATAAAATTATTAAAAAAAATAACTTATTGCACATATTTCTCGCATTGTAAAACCTAAGAAAGATTAAACATGAGTAACACATCATTTCTGCAAACATAAAACTCGATTCATAAAATTAGATTTTCTTAATAAAAAATTAATCGTGATATAAAATTTTATCTGTAAAGATAATTTTAATGGTGCAGAGTTTTCATCATATGGTTGTTAATAATACGTTTGAAGCTAGAAGCATTTTTTAATAAAAAAAAAATTATTTTATTTCATTACTAATTAATAGTTTTAGTGACGAGTTATACTTCATCAGTATTACTATCTTTAATATATTTACAATGACTAGTAAAAGGATCACGTGCAAGTAAGTGCAACCTCATTTAATTTTAATATTTCTAATGAAAATATTTAATTTGAAACATGAACAAATAACTTACGACTACTACTTTTAACAAATTGATATTTGTAAAAATGTATAAAATTTAAGTATCATATACAAATTTATATAATAATAATAATAAAAAATAAAAAAATTAGGTCATGATTTTACATATTGGAAAAAAAGTTTGATTTTTATTTTTTTTTACACAAAATAATATTATTAAGGATAATATATATATGCTTGTGGCATTTCTCAATTTATTCAATTTATAATTTTTATTTATTCTTATTAATTTTAAAATACGATTTTCTTAAATTCTAATTATTTTTTTATATTTAAAAATTAATGAATACAATACCACATTCACAAGAAAAAATGTTTATTACACTAAATTATGCAAATTTAGTAAGAATACCGTATATAAATAATTGAACATAGGTTATACAATCTTCAAGTCGTAATCAATAATTAAATGTACTAATATCAAATTATAATAGTTAAAATTTATGTACCTTTGAGAAATTTTTGTAAAGTTCTTAATTTCATTAAAAAAATAAAAAAATAAATTTTTTTATTTTAGTATTTTTATCTTAAAATTAAGAAAAATCATAATGAGATATTATTAAAATTGAATCATTTAATGAAATAGTGTCGTAAAGAAAAAATGGCAGATGTAACCAGGCTATACACTTACAATTCAAAAGTAAAACTTAAATAAGGTATCAAAAATTAGTATCTATTTGAAATAATAAAGCTTTTTAATTTCTCAAACCTTAGTACTATCAAGTATTCAAACCCTGATATTAAAGTTTCAATTCAAAAGTAAAATTAGAAGATTATAAATAAACTTGGCAAAAGTTTAAAAAAAATATTTTAAAACACTGAATAACTCAACTGAAATGTTGTATAATAAAATTTAGGTGGAAAGATGGAAGAATTTCAAGCAAAGAGTTAAATAATTTAAGGATATAATTGAATTTATTTAAAAAGAGGAGGGTATTATAATCTAAAAGATTTTTTTCATACATCCATACTTTTAATAGTAGTATTGATTAATTATTGTGGTAATTAGATAAATAGGAATATGTGACAAAAAAATAGAGTATATAAATTATATTGATTACTCAAGTTTAGCGAAAACATACAAAATACATTTACATTTTTTAGAATTACAGTAATCACCCCTATGAGACTTTTGTCAAGTTGCGGACACGGCGAAAACTTTTAAATGATCATTTTAATGAAGATACTCAAAGTACTCATGTTTGTTTTACGTTTACGTATCAAAATTCCTCCTTTTCTCAAAAAACCCACTAGTCAACTAGCGAGAGTTAACTAAAAAAATACAACCATTGGTTTGAGATTCGTGACATTTTTTCTAAGAGACACCTAACTTTCCCCAGCTATTAAAAATTATACTGACTTTTTTTTTTTTTATAATTTACACTGACATTTTTTATTTTTATATTTGTACGACTCATTCAAAGTTTAGCAAGAATTTGAAGTTGCTAAAGCACTTAGTTTAAAAAAAAATTAATTAATAAAAATAATTAAGTAATAAACTAAAATAATGCGTTAATTAAAATTATTTGATTCAAACCAAATTACTACCAAATATTATCAAATCATATTCAACACAAAAGACCTCCAAAAGTATTGAGTCTCGACTGAGTAAGAACATTACTATTTTTGAGTCACCTCACTTAAATAAAATTGTTTGGTGTTACTTCT
The DNA here is from genome assembly GCA_035590655.1 of Pouteria glomerata. NCBI lineage: Eukaryota > Viridiplantae > Streptophyta > Magnoliopsida > Ericales > Sapotaceae > Pouteria > Pouteria glomerata. The sequence goes on along the minus strand of JAVXUM010000021.1, from coordinate 5,053,407 downwards.
CTAGCACTACTCTCTATCAGAACCGATAATGAATTTTTTTTTCCTTTTTATTGGCAACCAATAACTAGACAATGAAATTGAGTGAAAAAATTACGTTTAAATAGATAAAAGGTTTTGATTCAAACAAGGCCTAAACGGAAGAAGTGATAATATCTCAATCAAAAGTTTAATTGTTGTAAATCGAAACAATCTCTAAGCAAGAAGATTTTGATATTTGCCCTTCGGGGTGGCCGAGTGGAAGTCGGGATCGCCGTAAGAACGAGGACCATGAGGTCTCGAGTTCGACTCCCCTTCGGGAGGTGGGTTATCACGTTTGTGGGTTCTTAATGGCCTCTACTCGGTCGAGCCGGTCAGTCAAGACTTGCCTAAACTGATTTACTCTCCAGGCCTCTTTACCAGCTAGGGTCCTAGGGCGTGCTTCGTCCTGTGCGCACCCCTCGGGATAGCGGCTACGAATTTTCACTTACCAAAAGAAGTTTTTGATATTTAACTTTTACTAAGGGTATAGAATTTTAAGTATAATATTTGGCATTAACTTGGTTCGCATCAACTAATGTAATTGATATATTATTTTAATCTATTATCAAAATATTATTAATAATTAAAAATATTTTCCTAAAATAATTAATATTTAATAGCCTCTATTATTAAACTACTAATTTGTTAAAGGGTTAAGTGTTTTTTAATAAGGTCTCAAGGGTATTAGTGTAATTTTGTATTATAATTAATTTATTTAAGTCAATCTTCGAAGGTTGAGTAAGAGTCTTCTGACGGGAATAAAAAAATTTATTGCGCATATGTAAAAAGAAATAAAAATAAACAAATATTAATGTAATTTTTAATTCTTGAAAATAATTAAAGTCTCTGTTCGTAAAATCTCAATGGAATCTCCGTGCGATTTTACCCTTTTGTTTTCAGTGATTGATGTAACACAACCTCCATAATCCGTGCACGACTGTTCTGATGAGAGGAATCAGCAAGTTGAAATGGACAGACAATGAGGGGGGCGTTTTGTAAGTTTTGGTAATTTTTTTTGGGGGAAAAAATATAATTTTTAGTAATTTTAAGTGATTTTTAAGTATTTGGTAAAATTGTTATTATAGTAAAGTAAAAAAATAATAACTTTTGTGTGTTTGGTAAAATTTTAATGTAGTAGAATAAAAAAGTGTAAAAAAATGAGACCCGCTGTTATATTAAATTACTGTAACATAGTAGAAAAGTGATAAAAATTAATAATTCACGAAATACATAATTACTATAACAGTGATAATTATTAGTAATTTTTTACTAAAATTTATTCCGTCAAACGAACGCAAATATTGAGTGCGTTTGGAGCTCTCCAAAATAAAATAAAATTCTACAAATTTCTATAAACACGAATTACAAGATTATAAAATTTAAATTTTTTACTCACAACATAAAAAATGAGACACTAATTTTTTTAAATTTTCTATAATTTTATACTTACTACATAAAATTAGAGATATTAATTTTTTATTTTATACAACTCCAAATACACTTAAGGAAAAAATTGATGCGGTTAGACAAATATATATTAATAATCGATTGGACAAAAGTTTCAAACACGCGCGCGAATATCATAGTTGAATTTTTTATTTATTTTTTTAGTTTTTGAGAAATAAACCGATTTCAGATTTTGAAAAACTGGTTCATGGTATATTTAGAGTAATAAAAGTTAAATAAAATAATAAAAATTATAAGTTTATAATTCGTGTAGTGAAATAAATTTTAAAAATTTTTAAAAATTTTTTTATTTTTAAAAATCCAAAACAGAGCCATAGCAAAGGATGTCAACCCAGCAACAATTGAAATTTGAGTTAATATTTAATAGTTTAAATACATTTAAATTAAAAATATATAAATATGTTTGAAATATTAGATTTTAATCTAATATTTAAGGATTCGAGTTGAAATGATTTAAAATGAATTTACAAAAAAAAAAAAAAAAAAAAAATTAAAAGAAAAATAAAATTGTTAATTTAATGATGGACTTGGAAATTTGAGAGAGAAAGCAAGGTGTAAATTTTTAATATTTTGAGTGGTGCGAGAATTTTTTTAGAATTTGTAAAATTAATATAAATATTTAAAAAATAAAGGATGGATTTTAAAATTTTGGGTGAGAGAAGGGGGGAGGCGTGGCTCCCACCAGCCCCTTCTCAATCCACCGTTGATTAATTCGTGGTATTTTTTCATATTTAGTTAAATAAGTTTTTGTTTAAATTATATATGATTAATTATAAAATATTTAAAATATTTATTTATTTTTTCAACTCAATAAAAATAAAATAAATTTAATTTATTTATTTATTATTTTTTTATTCCTAAATTTATATTCTAAACTTTGCCTTTAAGTGAAAAAAAAAAAAAAAATAGAAAATGACTGCAGCACGCATGCTGGTAAAAGATTCTCATAATTAATTACCAAATAATATCAAAATTATTTGGCAAGAAAACAAAAGGGGAAACCGGCAATTGACCGGTACTGCAAAGTCTGAAATCAAATCCACATTCCTGAGCTTGACTGGCTACTTACACAAATTCAAAGTCCTGGTTACTAAAGTCTCCCGTCACTGTCCAAATTGTGAGTTTTGGTGATAGAATGAATTTATTACTATTATTGATGTAGACGATATTCCCATTTCAACTTTTATTTATTATGCTCCATCATTTGTGATGATGAATGGAACTTCTTATTAGAATGTGAGAAATTAAAGGCAAAAAATGCTACATTTATAATAATTTATTTTCATATTTTTTATAACATTTTAAAACGATATTATTTTGGATAAAAAAATAAAAAACAAAAAAATATTAAATCTGATAAACTTTCTACACTTAAATCTGTTGCACTTTGAACCCAAAATATACTCAAAATACATTCCATAAGAATAGAATTTGAGCGTAGAAAATGTATCAAATTTGAATTTTTTTGTTCCTTATTTTTGTGGTCCAAACGCCGCTTTGAAATGGAATAAAAAATGTTGAAAAAAATTATTGTAAATGTAGCATTTCTGATTAAACGGTCATTTGGTAAGCAAAGTTTTGTTAATTTTTCATACCAAATTGACACGTCAGTACTTTTGGAATGCTGAGTGTTTGATAAAATTTTTAAAAAATAAGTAAAAGTTGATAAAAATTTAAAAATGACAAAAATTAGAGAAGGTTGGTAAAAGTTAATTAAAATTGAAAAATGTTTGATAAAACTTGGAGAACATTGATAACAAGAACTTTTAACCAACTATTATTTATCAACCAATCGAGTAAAAAAAATATTCGAACCAAGTGGGTACTTGATGAGTATTTTTAATTAATTATCATCTCTTAATGCATAATCAAGTACCAATAACTTTTAAATATGAGGTAGTTACAACTAAAATTTTTTTGAAAACAATAACATTGGGTGCGTTTGGCAAGCTAAAAAATTATTAAAAATACTGAAAATTTCTGAAAATCTCTAAAATTTTTTAACATTTTTTATTCTTCTCGTACTTCATAAAATTTTTATAAATTTATATATATCTATATATTCCAATAAATTTTTACAAACTTTAATAATTTTTTTACAAATTTCAGCAACATTTCACAAACTCCACTAATTTTTTTACAAGTTTCAAGAAATTTTTTAATGACTTTTAATAAATTCTAATATAAAATTTTTTTGACGAACCTCGAAAAACCATTCAAATATTTTCTCTCTCCAAAAAACTAACGTAAAAATTAAAAAAAAAATTCATTATTCATCTTTGAAAGACTTAATTTGGTGGTTGCCCATCAAATATTAAAAAATTACCCAAATCATATTTTTTGTTATTTTTCGATGCTCCAAATACACCCTTTATAAGTAATTTTACATCTTAGAATATTTTTGGTGCAGGGTGAAAAATTTGGAGATAAAAGATTACAAGAGTAATTGTTATCTAGGTAACGATTACTAGGGTAACAAACTTCTAGTACTTATGTTTGGAATGAAAGAGTAAATATTACCCAGTAATAATTATATTATGTTTGGAATGTTAAAAGTTTTGAAAGGATAAAAGTTAACTGTAAAAGATTGTAAAGATATATTTTACGGGGGTAATAAAAAAAAATAAAAAATTTTTATTATCCTCCATTACCCATCTCTTCTCAGGTTAATACTTTTACCCTCATAGGAGGGTAATGGTTACCCCAGAGTAATTGTTACCCCCATCAAAACATATGTAATGGAGGACAACAACTACCTCAGTAACCTTTAGCCCCTGTTATCCCCAAAACAAATATATCCTTAATAGACTAAAAAAATATCTTTAAATAACAATTTTTTAATATTTTGCCCTTAGTAAAATTTATTGTATTATTTTTTGTAAAAATAAATTTTAAACAATATCATATTTAATCTCTTCTTAAACTTCTACTATAAATAAAAAATAAAAAAGAAAGGAATTGATGTCCACGTGTTTTGTTAACTAAGAACCAAATCTTAAATCTAAAATAAATTATTTGATAATAGAATATTTAGTTGTTTGGTATTAATTAAAGGGTCTTCGTTATTTGAGCACAATATATATAATTTAGGATCTAAATTGATGATACTAACTATTTGAATAAACAAATTTAAGTATTCGATACTTTGTGCGAGTAATCAAGTAATTTAGATGGGTAATTTGCTAATATCTATCGACACAATCAGGGTAATTGGGATATATTCGAATAATACCAGTCAGGTACATTACATATATCGCCTCTAAATCTGAACTCAACGAATATTTTATTTTTATATCTTAACTCACTTATCGGATTGAAGCAGAGCAAATACCCGTTGGAGTGGATTTAAATTGCCATCTCTATTCATACTACCTCTAATCCAAATACAATGTTTCAATCCCTATTGATTGGCTTAGTATAAGGAAATATTTTGTGCATTTGCGTAGGGACCTATACTAACTCCTTCTTGATAGAAAAGGATGAGATTAATATTAAATTTTTTTAATTAAACAAATATAAATATATTCAAATTGTTAAATTTTAATCTAACAATTTCAACCTCAATATCATCAAACCGATAAAAAAAAAAATAAATACATCTCAACCATCAAATTTTAATCCAACTGCAACCGAACTCATATTCCCAAACCCACCTCCCGCAAACAAAAATCCCTCCCCCTTTGATCATGTCAACCACTTTAAATGCAGTATTTTTTTCTTGGATATTTAATGAGTTAGGAAGCTTACTACTAGCCCACCCCCTAGAGTGAGTCTCAAAGGCAATGCTTTTATATAGGCTCTTTTGTATCGATATATTTTGTTCTTAATTTTTATATTTTTTTTAATTTGTAAAAGTATAAGAAAATAAAATATTCATCTCAAACAATAAACAATAGCATTTAATAAATAGTAAGTAAAAAGTATTTAAAAAAAAAAAAACAAAAGTAATAGAAAAGTTAATGAACAAATGGAGAAAACAAAAAAATCCAAATGTAAAATTACTTAGATAATATCTAAGATTTAAAAAATTACTTGTGCACCTTTTAAATTATAAGTATTTATTAATAGTTAAAAAATAGAAGTAAGAGAAATTAAAAGTTTATGATTGGTTTCGTTGAATTTTAAATTCACAAAATATATATTTATATAATAAAATAAATCGATTTTTGAATATTTCCATCTCACTAACTAAAATTCAACAGTTAAGAATTATTTTTTTATTTAATTCAACAATTGAGATTATTTTTATATTTTTAGCTTCCCGCTCAATTCTTATTTTAATAAACTCTACTATCATCTATCTCACATACAAAACAATTTAGGCATTTTAAAATTCATCATATTTCATGGTTAGATATAATGTGCAAATCAAAACTATCAACTTAAATTCCATCTAATTATGGTTTCTAAGTAGGGATGGCTACTCGGCCAACCCGTTTTTACCCTATTCGATCTTTACCTTGAATGGATAGGGGATTCGAGGATTTTTTAGTGATCAGGTAAGGTATGGGGATATTTTTTAAAAAAATTTATGAATTATGTAACGTTCGGGTATGAGTCTATGTCCCCACCCTGCTTGTAGCCTACCTTACCTATTTCCCGGCCCTACTCGCACCCCTGTATACATATATATATTAATTTTTTAAAATTTTATTTTAGTTTACAGTTTATCCCAACATAACGGAACACCGACACAAACTGGTTCCAACTTAACCCCAACACAGCGAGAGAGCAAACAGAGGTGAAGAGGTTTTTTCCATCAATTTTTCTTTCATCTATTTTTTCATTTGGTTAACCATAAAATTGATTTAAGTCTTAAAACATTAACTAAAGCTGAAGGACCATCTCAAAAGGTTAAAGTTTCAGGCATCGGAATTAAGCTTCCTATTAAATTGCTTTTTTTTTTTTTTTTTTTTTCAGTGTATAAAGAAAATATGAATTGAGATAAACTAACCGTGAATGTTTCTTTGTTTGGTTTTCCTATTTTGAATCATAGAACCTATTAATAAGATAGGAAAATAACAACCTAATAAGTGCTTTTTAAATATATATACGATATTTTTCGATTTTATAAGTTTATATGAATTTTTTTTTCATTTCGGGTATCGAATTCCCCATGGGGATCCCATCCCTCGTTTGGGTTAGGAATTGGAGATAAAATAAATCCCCAACAAAGATCGAATAGGATACATGGATTGATTTTATTTTAGGGATTGAGTACGAGAATAGGCGTACTCGCCCCATGCGCATCCCTATTTCTAAGAAGTTGAATTTTTAAGTTAAAGCACAAGTAATTATTGGACTTAAAGTTTTAGGGAAAAAAAAATTAAAACTTTTTTTTGATTTAAATTTTTTGTCATACGTTTCAATCATATAAAAAACTTAATACTAATTTTGTTCAAAATACTGTAGGCATGATTTATTGCTAGTATATATAAATATATATCTATATAATAAAACAGAATAATTTTTGAAAATATCTCTCTCACAAACTAAAATTTAGTGGTTAATAATTATTTTTTCCTTTATTCAACGATTGATATCATTTTTATATTTTTAACTTTCCGCTTAATATATATTTTAGTGAACCCTACTACTATCTATCTTAAAATGATTTGAGTATTTTAAATTTTACCAAATTTTAATAATGGATACCATATGCAAATTAAAACTCCTAACTTAAATTCTCTCCAATTATAATTTTTAAGAAGTTGAATCTTCCAAATTAAAACATCATAATTCGTATTTTTCTGTTACGACGCTTATCAAAAATTTATTGAAAAGAGATATCAAAACACATGTACTAAAAGTTTAGAAAAAAATTAAAAATTCATGACTTATTATAATTTTTCCGATTCAAACTTTTTATTCAAAATTTTAGTTGTCTAAAAAATTTAATATTAATTTTATTCACAATACATTGCTAATATATATATTTATATATATCTGACAATGAGGCTGCTACGTTAATAAGTTCTGTCACAGCCGAGGACAGGGATGAAATGCCATTAATGGCACAACACGGTTGGCCTAACATGGTTGGTGGATAGAGTGGCAACAGCGCCATTGATTTAAACCAAGGTACGACTGTAATATTCAAGGTACGAATGTAGTATACTACGCTTAGCTATCGATTGGTTTAGAAAAAAAAAAAAAAATATCTGTTTTTATTTTTTAGGTTTTTTTAATAAGAATTTTTTAACTCAAATTTAATTTTATTTTAAAAAATTATACCTTTTATGCATGTCAATTGTATTAATAAATATTTATTTAGACAAAAATTAAAAAATAATAAAAAATTAACTTTTTATTAATTTTTAATTAACTGAATAGTTTTCATTCAAATCAACGTGATTTTTTTTTTTCTTACAAATGTAATTAACGCATTTAAAAAAATTTATTATTTACAAAAAAAATTAAATTCTAGTAAAAAATTTTATATACAAAATAAAAAGAAAAAAATTAACTTTTTCCTAACTAAATTAAATGTTAATAAAAGGCAATCAATATCTATGGATTGCCTGTACTGTGGTTGCTGGTGAATTATCAAGTTTGGGTTGTCAAATCACCTACCAACTTAAGTAGCTTAACTGATAAAATTTTAAGTTTACTTATTAGTGGTCATAAGTTTTCAAAGTCATTGGAGGGTTTATCCGGCCGTTAACTTTAGAACTTTCAGAAAATAGTCGAAATACGCGTAACTTGATCTAAACATCTTGAATTATCCAAAAAAGTTACACTAAAAAAAAAAAATTGAGTTGTCCAGAGTAATTATGTAAGTAGATGGTTACAATCAGTCACGATGGCACAGTCACAACAGAGCCATCCTCTTCTTCCACCCACGTAATGTGATCTTCATGTGCTAAAATAAATAAATAAATAAATAATAATAATAAATAAATAATAAAAGAAGAAAAAAAAATCAAGCTCCCCTAATTCAAATAGGTTTCGTTCGGTTTACAGATTTTGGCGAGGAATTAAAAGATGGAGAAAGGTAGTTAAAAAAATTAAAAATTAAATAAATAAATAGATACATCTTTTTTAGGAAATGTATTTTTAATTATTTATAAAAAATTAAATATATGCAAATAATTTTCTTTGCTCTCCATTTCTCTTTTGCTCAACAAATTTTAAGTATAATGTCTTGACGCTTTGAAATCCAATAATACTACGAGGGAATATTTCATTACAACTATATTAAAATATAAAGCATAATTAATTGCACAAGTCTCTTGTAATAGGTTTGAAAAGAATCAAATATACCAAATCTTATTCTGAATGGACTGAGATTATTTTCGGTAACACCAAATTTGTTACAATGGTAAATTGAATGCATAACTAACTTTTAATTATTAACTAACTCTTGACCACTTATACTTAAGGTTAAAAAAAAGGTTATGAGCAGTGCTAAATTTTTAAGTGAAAAAATCAAAATATATCCATTGAAAGTCAAATAGAATCAGGGAGAGTAACTGCGAAAAATATAAATTACAAATGACATAAATTCATTTTTTAAAGTTATTAATAACCAAATTCATTATATTTGATGAAATTTTTTCTAAAATCAAACTTCGAGTGAGGCCCTTCTTGCTGAAAAAGAAAAAAGAAAAAAAGAAAAGGGGGAAAAAAAGGACAAAAAAGAAAAGAAACAAAAAAGACTTTAAAGTTTACATTAGCTAAAATCGTTATTGAAAACAAAAATACTGCATTGGAAAATTATTTTTTCTCCCCTAGAACGGCGCCAATGCTCGTGCGAAAGCCTCAGAGAGTTCAGCCATCCAAATTTCTCAACTAGTTTATAGAGAGGACACTCCTGTAGGTTTGGATAGAAAGATTAAATGTTAGTTGAAAATTCATGCAAAAAAATGATAAATTAGCCCACTGATATTGGATACCGTGTACTAAGAAAAATAAAAAATAAATAATTTGTTGAAAAAATATTCCTACACCCATGATGATGATGATGATGACGTTGTTATTGATGTTAAACAAGTTTAAATAATATTAACAAATATCACCTAACAAATTGTAAAGAATTAGATAAATTTCATAAATAGAACCGAAATAAGCCAATTTAAACTAAATTCATCATCCTTCCCTTTATCTAAAGCTTGAGAAGCGCACATTTTAAAATAAGTGCATCTCACTTCGATACGTGTTGAACGTACTAGATGGTGTATTTAAATTTTTTTTTATTCAAACATACGATTAAAACAAACTTAAATTTGAACAAATGAAACCCATGAAAACATAACAACTTTTATCTCGTATTTTGTTATATTTTATGTATTTAATTAGTTAATTTAGTTTTGTTATGAATGTTATATTCATATTTCTAACTATTAATTTTTCATTTTTTTTATTGTATCCTTGGTGAGTGCATATCTTCATTTTCTCAAAATCACCTTATCCATGTCCGTATCTCTTATTCATAACCATACTTCTCATCCTAAAACAACCAAGTCGTATGCAGTATAACAAAGCACTATTCAGGACAGAGGTAATCCAATTAATAATCAATCATAAAGATCTAGTAAATTCCAACCAATTTTGTTTTGATAATTTGAAATCTGATAAACCCCAAATGAGAAAATAACATTGTGGAAATTTCTCACACAGCAGTTAAGGATAATATCATGTAAACAGCTGATGCTGAGATAAGTCATACAATCAGTTACCAGAGATGAATTGTTCTGAACATCTTTTATCACATTAATGGAGATAAATCCTGCTTAATATTATCCACTCAAAGTTGAGGCCAAAGAAGTAAGATTCAAGTTTAACAAACAGAAAAGCCTTCCATGAGCAGCAGTAGAAGGTGCCAACCAATTTTATACATCACAAAAGTCCCAACTACACACCAAATCACAAGTCCAAGTACGAGGTTTTAGGCCAATGCAATAAGAACTGCTTTATTTATATGGTCTTGATGCGATATAAAAAGTTAGGAATCCGCTATGTAATGGGGATGATCAACTGAAGTATATATTCAGCTGTGGTGTATGATCATATCCCAAAATTAGTAAGTCTTTTTTAATGAAGGAAAGTCTTACATGTCAGGTTGCTGGAATTTTTGACAGCGTAGAGTATGTTCCTAGAACTGCGCTAAAAACACCTAGCGCAATAATTGCGACACTCAGAACAACCTGAATATGAGAAAACTGGCGTAAATGTCAGGAAGGGGCCCAAAAAGAAAAGAATACAAAATGAACATCTGCAAGTGAGGAAAAAATCATAACGGCTAATATTTGGGTATTGGGACGTAAAAATGATAGACAAATCATGTAAAGTTTCTGTAGTTCCTTGATATGCTATCTAAAAGAACACAAAGATATTGACTACTAGAATTGTGGATTGGGTTATGACAATCCATGCATGAAGCAGCTCATTGCACCCATTGCCTCTTTATTTGGCAAGGATTCAACAAAGATTAGTTACAATCACATTAGTTATTTTGTTGCTGTGACACCAAATAGAACTAATCACCACTTGTTTCCTTGAAATAATTTATAACATTATAACAAAAGTAAGGTTGATACTAGTAAATTCTGTCCAATTTTTTCCCCCATTTATTCTATAAGTCACACCTATTACGCATCCTTTTTCCTACTTTTTCCCAGCTAGTAAACAATTTATCAATATTATTTTAAAGACTAAAGTTGTTAGATTGCTTCAACGTATTCTATAAGTGACACAAATCAAGCCCAAGTTAACTTTGGTTATAGTCTTACATACATGGCAAGCATACCATTTTTGTACATTCATATATTGGGTTGTCAAAATATATCCCAGTGAGATGACGATCTCATTTAGGAGTATCATAAAATGTTACGATGTGGCAACAAGCTAAGATAAAATCTGTCTTCTTTTCCATTCACTTCTCTATTTTTGGGAGGAGCATAATATATAGAGTAATATTGAACTAAGTTCAACACACCTGTGTTGTTGTTGCCTTGTTCCTCACTATAATAAGAAAGCATAAAGGAGGCATCAATAGTCCCTAAATCAAATACATATGGTCATAGAAAGAAGCTTGAATCATTAGAAAAAATATCGCAATATTCTTTGAACCAAATAAAGACTGAAAACTTGGAAGAAAGATAAAAAAAAAAAAAAACAAAACAAAAAATAACAGTTAATGGCTAAGCCAAGAAACGGGGGAGGATATATTATCATTAGGAAGGATTTATATATATATATACTCCAATCATGATAACGTTTAAATGAACAGGTATGCAATATATTACACAAGAGAAATAGTTATTTACCATATAACTTTAATTTGTTCACAGCAACAAATCAGTCCTTCCTGATGTGACAATATATCAAAAGTGTCAAAGACTCAAATGTAAATCTACTCTTTGGTTGAAAATTTTCTTCCACAGTGACAAAGTGGATCTATCATCTAATATGTTGTTGCAGCTCTTGCATCAAAATCAGGGGTCAGCTTGCATGACTGATTAGAATTTTTTACAATCAGCTCTCCTTTTCAACAAGTGTGTTGAAGGAGAAAAAGATATGAAAAGATATGGAAAACGATTATATATTTCTGCGTATATTCTTTGTACAGTAGTGGGCTATCTATACAAGAGAAGCCAATACGACTATGTAAATAGATCATAAAGAAATTACAAAGAATTAATGACAAAGCTAATATCGTGGCCAAGATCAAGGTGATTAATGTGGACATTATTTGATTATTGACCATATTCTGAGCGCAATTTCAACTGTGTTGTAGCTTGTAGGAATAAAACTCAAAGAAAATACATAGCTAGAAATCACTATATATAGGCACAGTAAGGAAGGCAGTTTTAAGTTTTTGACGAACTGTTACTTTAGGATGAAACCTAAGAAGGAAAACATGAGTGGTAAATTCCACATCCAAGTCAAGCATCCATGTAAGCTTTGCACAATCAGAGTAGCACTTCAAATTTAATATACCATAGTTGCCCACTTACCACAAGTACACAAAGAATAGAACCAATCAAAGCCATCATTAGACCTGCAACAAAAACAAGTTCAGATGAATTCACTCAGATTCAAAAACAATGGAATGTTCATCTCGCTGCATGATAATGAAAATAAGTTAACAATATGATAATTGTCTCATAACTGTTCACATGACTACCGTGCTATGACTGCAGCCATCTCCAGAAAAAAACTAGTATTAGTCTCAAAATTTTACCTAAAAGAGAGAAGATAAACAAATGAAGGGGGAATTGGTCCCTGACATCCTTCAAATTTATGTATTTGTTGAAATGTAAACTAAAAAAACTAAGGTCCCGTTTGGTAACGTTTATATTTATTGTTTTCTGTTTATGTTTACAAATTTTTGAAAATCAACAACAAAAACGAACTTATTAAATATATTTTTTTCAAAACAAAATAAAAACTTAACCAGAAAAATGTAGTTAAAAAAAAGAGTGTTTCACTCTCTTTTTTTCTATTATAAACATTTTGTAAAAATTTTAACACTTTGTCGATTTTTGTTGCATCATATTAAAGTAAATTATTTTATTCTAATATTTTATTAAAATAAAATTATTTTTAATAAATAATATAAATTAAATTAAATTAATAATAATTAATTAAATAGTAGTAATTAATTAATTTAAAATAAATAAATTACCATTATTAATTTAATTTAATTAATATGAAAGATATTTTATTAAATTATTTTTAATAAATAATATCATTAAATCATATGTAATATATTTTATTTTTATTGAACTAAATTATTTGTGGGAAAAGTGAGGAGCTTGCTACAAGCATGGCTTACAGGATGTCCTAGAGGAGGAATGGGGAGACTTGGAGTGCACCATTATGTTTGATCTGGTGTGTATGGAGAGAGAAATTTCACAGCATTTGAGGGTGTTTGAGCAGCCTATTTGATATTAAAAATACTTTGTTATCAAACTTATGCTTAGGGTTGGGAGGGGGATCATCTGGTAATTTATTGTATTTTTTTCGAAAGATTTATAGTTTCCACTAGATTGAACTGAAAGGGATTGATTTATAATTTATATACATGCTGTGTACACAGTAGCCACTTTTCACAGTGCTATTTGAATAAATTTTTATTCATATAGAAAAAAAAAATATTGATTACTTGGGAGTCTTGAGGTCAGTCAAGGACATTAGAATGTTACTATATATCCAATTGATAGAATTTGGGTAATTGTTTTCTTGAATATTTACACTTGTAGTTTTTTGGGTATGGATCCTTGTTAGGTCATATTTACAGTCGTTATTCATGTTTGTTTTTTTGTTCTATTTACCCTCATTCTGCTACCAATACAACAAAGAACATATTCCCACCAGAGCATATGTAAACAAGCAGTAACAAGAACTTGTTATATATAGATTCACCAGCAGAATAACCACACCTTACTTTTTTTTTTTTTTTCCGGGATTATATCAAGCAACATGAGACTAAATCTTAAATCTCACCTCTAAACACTCCAAGGCAATCACCAAGGGTAAAACCAAAAACAAAAATTTAAACCATGTGAATTTCGGTCTCCACCAAGCTTTCAAAATAGTCAAACCTTCTCACTCTCCTTAGCCAAGAAAGTAACCAATGGGTACTACATCATATAGTCGACAATTAATATAAATTTTGGAGTGTTTACATTAGAACACTCCATGATAATGCAACCAGACAAAGTTTGACTGAAGGATTTTTAAGGCAGAGATACTGAACATTTCATCTAGCTAATAATTTTAGCAGTCTCCAATCAAAAGGGCTTATTTAAACAATGCACGAGGATTACCCTAGAATGGCGTCCGATATCAAAAACAAGTTTCAGCCAATAAGACAGTAAGCTTTTCATATCATGAAACTAAACAGTAATCCAGTACATACCGAAAAAAGGGCAGACAAATGCAACACAAACTGTAGATATGACAAGTGCAGTCCTTAGAAGAATAAAACACCAGAAACTATTAGAAGCACCTACAGGCAGCAATTCCTCTATACCCCTGGCCAAAGGATTTATCATCAGGGCATATGTTAGCAGTGTTAAGGAAGAAAATATGAAAACTTATATAAAAATAATTGATGTACACCATTTTTTCCATTACTTGAAAATTAACCGTGGAAAGGATATTTAGTAAGCGGGTTGATAACCTGTTGGAGAAAAGGAAAGAATCAAGAGCCAAAGCGATCAGCGCAAGTATAGACACCTAAACATGCACATCACACGTATGAGCTCAAACACAGGATCAACATTTGATACTTACTGTTGTCCACAATGCAACCTTGGACACAATAGCATTCTTTGGCATATTTGAAAGTATCTGGGACGATGTCTCTTGACCAAACATGAGAAATCCTATGGTTGCTGCACTCCCATATACTAAAGCACATAAAAGAAAGCTGCACAACAAGGAAGTTACAACCATTTAAGAGCAAAGTGAATTCTACATCAAAGTGAAAATAGTGTACCATATTATCATTGCCGTAGTAAATCTTGTTTTATCAGCCATTGCTTGGTAAATATTTGGGAACACACAGTGCCCAGAATAGCAAAATGCATACACTCCAATGGAAAAAGGAATGCCACTCCAATTTATCACTTGACCATTTGGATGAAACCCAATTCCATCGACCGTGCCCAGAAAAAGCAAAGAAAGCAATATTATAACTGTTGTAATGACTCCTCCAGCTGCAAGATGAACGACAAAGAAATCGATGAAATACATACTAAACTGTTCTGAATCTGAAAAGACTAACACCATGGAGAAATAATTAAAAGAAACCTGAAAGGTAAGAGATATATCGCAAATCCTTCAACCAAACAGTTGGTAGAATGACAAGGCCAACAAGAATTCCGTATAAGTGCATGGAGTCTAGTTGATAACCAGCCCAATGCAAGGATGCTCCAGGGAATATCATGTCCAGATTACCAATTTCCAGAATAATAAATTCCACGCAGTATGACTGTACTCGTGAAAAATAATGTCAAAAACATTTTAACAGCTAAATATGGTCCAAGAAATTCAGAATCATTTCTTCACTTACATATAACTCTGTGTACAAGATGATCTGCACCAAGATCCAAGAGTAAGATAGCATCAGAAAAGACTATACAAAAAGCACTAACCAAGGAACCAGCTAAACATAGATACACAGCATTCCTTCTTTTCTTTCTTTTTTATTTTATCGTTAGTGAGTGGGAAGGGTGGCTGGACATGGGAAAGCTTACCACCTGATAAGATATTACGCTACATTGTCGTGATATAATGTCTTAGCAAACCTCTCACAGGAGGTGCTAATTATTAATCGCCATAGAAGTTGAACTATATAACAAATCAGTTATATTTATGAGATTTCCCCACCAAAAACTCTCTTTTCATGATATCATCTAGTTTCCAGTCACTACTCAGTAGTGATTGTTAAGAGATTATTTCCTTAATACTCTTCACAACGATCAGAACGGGTTAAATGCATCAAATATAGCAGGTACACCATAGGCTGGATGGACAAGAAAATAGAAAACATCATTGCTGGACAGTGGTGTACGAGACATGTCTCTACCAAATTTATCTCACATGGAAATGTGAACTATTTATGCACATAAGAAGTACTACTTACAGTCATGTCACACATGTGACCACAGGTGGCCACGTGAATGACAGTGCATGTGGGGTTGTCCACCACAATCTCTGACACAACCACCTGTGGTTGCAGTTTGCCACCAACTACCACAAGTAGCATTGCTCTTATGAACAAATAACAATACTAAATATGTACCTATTCAATTAGAGGCCAGATGCATAGAGTGAATTAAATATTTGACGAATTGTTTATGCATAACATACATGCATATATATTTCAAAAGAAACAGGACAGGTAGAATGTGAAAACCTTCAACTTTTTTGAAGAACTTGCAACCAATTGATTATCATTGTAAACATAAAACACTCTTTCCTTTTATCAGAGGCCATTACATGTAAAACTGTGCATATTTCTCGTCTTACAGCACCTAAAGAGTTTTCAAGGACTTAATGGGGGCCCTGCCAGCCCCCATTTAGCTGAACCACTGTTGACAAGCCTATTTTAAGTTTCTTAAAAATGTTGCCGGCTGAACCTAACACTACATCCACTTACAGATACGAAAAAGCGTCCATATTTTCCAAATGCAGCTTCACCCAAATCTGGGTAACTTAATATGCCACCTTTGCTCCCAAAACAAAGCCTCATAAGGGAAGCTGTATAACAACATACAACTGCAAAAAGAACCAGTGCTACTAAGCTAGCCCAGCCAGCTTCTTTTACTGTATATGGTGTAGAAAGAAGGGCCACTCCACACATTACGTTTGTTCCTGTTCCATAACAAAACAAGATCTTCAAATCCAAAACAAAACACAAAGATTTGTAATTTGAATAATAGGAAAAGCAGATGAAAAATAATCTCATGCCTGAATTTTACCAAAAGCAAATATGAATTAAACTAAATCTCTCTCTCTCTCTCTGGGGTGGAAAGAACATCAAACTATGTGAGATCAAATCTAAAATTATCTTAGCAGATCCCTAATATGACGTAGCTTAACACTGGTTTGTCAAGCCACATAATACCTCAAAAAGTACAGATTAAAACAATTGGTAGAAGAACATTATATGACATAGCGATGACAATCAACAAGATCCATTACATGTGCCGGTTGGACCAATTACAAGGATTAGAGTTACGAGGATCAAAGAGGCATTAAATGGGCTAATTCATGATATTTGGGCCAAGCAAGCTTCAAAGAATTCTTCTAAAATGGCGTTAAGCATAAAGTTGAGCCCAAAGGAGGATCAGGCCTTAATCCATGTGATCCAAGTAAGAGATGAAACCATTTAATGGGGGTGGATGTACAAGACTTATGCGGATTGGGCTTCATTAAATATGTGGCATAGGTTTTGTTTAAATTATTCGTATTTATGATTTATTTGACACGGGCCGAACATTAATTAACTTAAGTCCATACCTAGTTTTGGACTTTGATTAAATTAGGGTTTTTTATGTAGGCTACATAGCGTGAAAGACATGGACATCTTTTGTGGGGAGATTTATTTTTCCATTGTAGAAGAGAGAGAACTTTCTCTTTGGTTTTTCATTGAGCTTTCAGAACATATCAAAGTTTTCGTCTCTATGGCGTTCAAATCTTATACCTTTGTTTCTTGATTCCAGCGATCATTGGATCGGAGTTCTTAATCTGATTTTAGCTGTCTTAGGGTAAGTATTCCAATTTTGATTATGGGTTCTAGGGTTCCATCCTTTAGGGTTCGCATCCCATAGCTAACTATTGTATTTTCAAGACAAATAAAACTCAAAACATACTGATCAAATATCTAAAATAATTGAATCAGTCACTATAATGATATTGCTTACCATTGAATATAGTTTGAGTGAAGCTACACCCAAAGCCAGTTGAAAGTTGATCATGCAGTGGAGCCTCCTCTAACCATGATAAACTGGTCCTTGAGATCTTGTCTAATTTTTCTTTTTGAAAACTCCTTTCATATTCAGACAGAAATGGAGTCGTGCCCTCCACATCCAAATTACTTTTTGCACCTATGAGAGTACTAGAATATCTAATGCTTGGTGAATGTTGGAAGGTTCCAAAAATTGGCGATGCAGCAATTGAGAAAGAAAACGTTGTCTCTCTGCAAGGGGAAAAATTAATTGTGAGCACATGAAGTAACCAAATATAAAATACATTTTGCTTAGTTGTGAATTTTCTAAATACATAACCCAATCCCAACGTAGGTATCTGCCAGACAATCAAATTTGCATAAGAGTTGGGATGTGGCCGACATGATTACTTGGACATGTCAACAACAAGAATGTGTACGCTTCTAATTTGTGGAAGTATTTATGACAAGACTCTCAGCATTTAACGATATGGAATATGCATTTGACATGTCTAGTTGGACATGCACCCATTAAATATAGCCAAGTCTTCCGTTTTATGAATAAAATACCATATCTTAGCTAATAAAATACCATTCTACTTTTGGGTAAATTAAATGGACCTCTCCTGAACATTTAGCAATAAATAAAATACTATTAAAAGGTATCAAGGGTTAACCATATTTTACTTTTAAAAAAAATAATATAAGCATTTAGGAATTATAAATTCAGTTATGTCCCTAGTATCCTTAGATACAAGTCATATGACTCATATGAGTATCAGATAAGTCCAATGCTGAGCAAATATCCAAACCAAAACCTGAGTCTATGTAAAATGAATGTCTACTAATCATCATACAACTAAGCATAAATGTTCAATGCTGTTATTTAAATATCATTTTAACCTAGAAAATAAATAACAAACTACAAAAAATATTAAAATGTGAGTTTTCTAATCATTGTCTGGTGTTCATTGGCTTGGGAATCAGATGGATCCCATGCTTAGATACATACTTGCATTCAAACCTATACGCAAGTCTATGTAAAATTACTCCCATGCACCCTTTTCCATCCATTTTCCCTCCAAGAGTACAACCATCCAGTAATAGTCTCACATGTATGTATTATCACCACTAACCAAGGAATAGAAAATGGAGGATAAAGAAGTCCTTCCAAGGATTAAATTTTCATTTTGATAAACTGTTTCATTAGCATGGGAATGAAAATTTTGTTAGAGAAAATTCACACAGAAAATTTTCATTAAAAATATTGTTGGAATTTTTTTTTTAATCTGTTTCATTAAACAACTTATTGTTGGTATATTACTTTATTTTGGTGCAATTTATAATGTTATGATTGTATCATAATCACTATTCCACTAGTATTTTGTTTCAGTTTGTTAGGAAACGGACGAACGCATTTGAACTATTTTGATGGAAAATAGATTATATTTCTTTTCTTGGTTATTTAACAACTCCTTAACAAAACAAGAAAAACCTACTTTTAGACAACTTTTATCTCCAATAACTAAAGATGCACAAACATATATAAGAAGGTAACGCACCGTTGTTCTAGGAAGCATAGACTCACATCAAGAGTGTCATCTATAATCAGACTCAGGAAGGGCGTGGACACGCAGTTGACATGAATTGGACTCAATTTTTTTCTTTTTTTGGCTCAAACATAGCTTGGACAACCCATTTTGGACGCACCACGGATTCATTTTGGACTCACCTTAAAATATATATATATATATATTTTTTATAATTTCTTTGTTAACTTTTAAGCTATAAAATATAGTTTATTGTCAATTTTGTGGAATATAATCATTATATGACTTCTTTGTTGACTTTAAGCTATGATATGCATGATTTTTAAGTCTAGTTAATGTTATATTGCATTATTTCTTATTATTTCAATTGTATTTGAATAAGATATTCATATATAAGACAAAAATATATATAAAATTATGTATTTTTTTCCAAGTCCCCGTCATGTCGTTTCGTGTCACGTCTTGCATTTTTTGAAAATTGCCGATTCAGTGCATCCATGTCATGTCATGTTAATGTCCATGCTTCTTAACCGGTGTCATATTTGTGTTGGATACCAACACCCAGTGAATACTCTTAATGCATGTTTGATATTTATCTAGATGTGTCTATTATCTTTTAATTATTTTAGAACATGATTCTTTCTAAATAATTAGGAGACAAACATATTCAAACTCAACCACAATGAAACATATTTTAATTTTAAAGCAAAAATTTAGAATTAAATGATATGATAAAAGCAATATGAATTTATATTGTTAATTCCATATCCCTTAATTTTTAATTTTAGAAATTCGAAGAGCTAAAACTTCTAATTTATTTGTTATTGAAATATTTTAAAATAAATATAAATAAAAGACAAATGTATTTTTAATATAAAAGTGAATAAATAGTTGTCTTTTCATGTGCATATATATAAATACATATTAATTTGTTACCATGTCCTCCTCTTATTGTGTGATGATATTTTTTAAATTTAGCATATGCGTGTATCATGTGTTCCTAATATCACGTCCACATCCGTGTTTCTTAGCTAATAATTGAGTCCCCTTAAATCAATAGCTGATTTTGCATATTTTTTTTTTTTTTTTTGGATAAGCAACATAAACTTTATTGATAGTTAAAAGATAGTATACTACAAGAGGACGAGTAGTCCCCCAAAAACAAAATTAAAATACAATGATGCTGGAAATTGCCAACCAATTTCCATGGATGACAAAAAATGGAAAAGTAGCAAAATCCGACAATCTAGATACCCAAAAAGAAGTGAAAAACCTGATCTTCCACTATACCATTACACTTCACCACCAGCCTCAAAACACCCTAGAATTCCTTTCCTCCCAAATAACCCAAAATATAGCAGTTACTGCAACCCTCCGTAAACATTTGCCTTTCTTGTTACAACCAAATCCCCAAAAATCAATAGAGAACATATCTACAAAAGATGGAGGAGGAACCCAAACCGTATCCATCAATGCAAAAAGCTTATGCCATAAAGTCAACAAAATTGGACAATGATGAAATAAATGATATATGTGTTCACACTTTTCTTTGTATAACACACCAATGAGGTGAGAGCATCAAGAACGGACTCCCCTTTTGAAGTACATCACGTGTCAAGCCTCTTGTATGCCAAAGACCAACAAACCATTTGAACTTTGTGGGGAACCTTCGCCTTCCAAATCATCTTAGAGAGGAGAAAAGAAATATCAGAATTCTCAATAATTTTCCCAAAAATTGATTTACAAAAGAAGAGACCAAAAGAATGAGGAGGCCAAAATCTTCTACCACTAGCCTTCTGACTCAATACTACATTATCCACTAAAGAGGAAAGTGTTGCAAATTCAATAGATTCCCCCATTTTTTCAATTCCGAATGAAGTTAAAATTCCAATTCAAGGGGACTACTGGATTAACTGCTACCGCAACAATGGTAGCATTTAGATTTCGAACCAACTGATACAAGCAAGGGAAAGAAGTGGAAAAGGCAATTTCCCCTGCCCATGGATCCTCCCAAAATAAAAAAAGCTCCCATTCTCCAAATGACACTTGATATACTGTGAAAATAAAGGCAACATATGTGAAATTTATTTCCAAGGAGCCTTGTTAGTACCCCTACTCACAACTTGAGAATTCCATCCATTCTCATGAATACCATATTTACTCCTAATTACAATATGCCAAAGAGAATTAGGTTCTAACAGAAATCACCAAAGCCATTTTCCAAGTAATGCCAAATTTATGGCATTTACATTACTAATGTTAATCTTCCTCCCTTGGACAAAAAGGACTTTTCCAACCATCAAGACATTTCTCTATTTTCTTAATGATAGGAACCCAAAAGTTTTCTAAAGAAGGATTACCTCTAAGAGGCATCCCAAGATATTTCAAAGGTAACTCTTCCTTTCCACAACCCTTCAAACTAGCGAAATGATCCGTCTTACTCATTTTGAGAATTAATGCCCACAAATGAAACATTTTCCCGAATTGATTTTAAGGCCAAAGCATAACTCAAAAGCAAGGTGAATATTTTTCAAGTTATGGAAATTTAATTCCTCTATAGCTAAGAAAAAACTGCTGTTATCTGCAAATTGTAAATGTGAGATTGACACCATTTTTCCTCCCCACCACAAAACCTCTAAGCTAACCTACTCTTTTGCTCTGTCCACCATCCAATTTAAGATATCCACCACTAAAATAAATAAGAATGGAGAGAGAGGATCACCCTGCCTAAGAATATTTTACCCAGCTTCCCATTAACCATGACCAACAAATTGATTGTAGCTAAGCACTCCAGCATCTAAGATCTCTATTTGGTGCCAAAACCCTTAATTCTCTAAAACAAAATCAAGAAAATTCCAATCATCATAGGCTTTCTCAAAATCCACATTAAATACAAACACCTCTTTCTTCCAGAACCAGTAATCTTCTATGATTTCATTGGCCACTAGGACACTATCTAGACTTTGCTTTCCCTCTACAAAAGCACTCTGTTCCCTAGACATAGTTTGACTTAAACACCCTCTTCAACCTACCTGCCAAAACTTTTGCCAAAATTTTGTACAGAGAAGTTACTGAGTTGATTAGTCTATTATCTTGAATCTTCAGAGATTTCCCTTTGTTAGGAATTAAGCAGTGAACGAAGAATTAGTACACTTGCTGAGAATTACAGAATTAAAAATATTCCTGAAAGACCTGCGTCATTTCCATCTTAATATCTTCTCAACAGCGTTGGTACATGGCCAAGGTAAATCCATTGGGTCTTGGTGACTTATTTCTCCTACACTCAAAAACTGTACACTTTATTTCCTCTAAAGTGAATGGGTTTTCCAACCAACAAGCAGAGATTTCGTCAATGGGCTCCCAATTTAATCCCTCAATCAGAGTCCTATTGATCACTTGATGAATAAAGTCTGGATAAAAAAGAAAGGAATTCCTCCTTTATCCCATTTTCCTCATTCAAAGATTCACCATTTTCATTGATTAATTCCTTAAAACAGCTTTTCCTATGCTTTCCATCAGCCACCCTATGAAACAATTTATAATTCAAATCCTCTTCCTTTGACTGTTTAATTTTTTCCTTTTGACCCCATAAGACTTCATCTCTGAAAATAATTTCTTGAGATCAACCCTTTCCTTTCTAAGAATGCCATCTAGCCCCTCATTGACCTCCCTGTTATCCTATTCTTCAAGTCTCCCAAGGGCCCTGTTCTTATCTTCTCTGACATCCCCAAAGGTTTCCTTATTCCAAACTTTTATTCTACCCTTTACATGACACAACCTTTTCGTAAATTTATAACCCTCCTAACCCTCACCAGTGTATTCTCCCTAGCATGTTTTAAAACACTCTTTGGATGAATGGTGTTGAAGCCACATATTTTAAACCTAGAAGGTACAGGTCCCCATTTGAAAGGACTACTTTCTCGAATCACCAGACAATGATCAGATATTTCTCTTTAGAAAATCTCTTGCCTACAATTGGAGAACATCTCCTCCCACCCTTGCAAGAATAAGAATATCTCTAATCTAGTCTATTAGTAACCAGATTACTTGGCATGTTGGACCATGTAAATCTTGAATTAGAAAGGGGAATGTCAAAACCCTTCATGCTTTTAGTGACACTCCCCTCTTCCCTAAACTTTTCAGGCACAACTTGGGTCACGTTAAAATTGCCCCCTATGCACCAACAAGGATAGCATAGACCCCATAGAGAGCAAGCTCTTCCCACATAAGAGACCTATCCCTGTAACCATTAGGTACATACACTCCAGTAATCCACCATCATTTCCACCCCTATTTCTAAGTTTCACTATCAAGGTAAATAGCCCTCAATCACCTCCAAACCAGTAAACAATCTATCATCCCACATTATTAAAATTCCTCTTGATCTCCCGATTGAAGGAAGGAATGCCCAGTCTTTGTGTCTAGCTCTCCAAATTCCCTATCAAAATGCTCGGCTTTTGTTTCTTTGAGAATCACAACATCTAGATCGATTATCTTCAAAATATCCCTCATCCCTCTCCTCCTAGCTGACCCACATGTTCCAATTTACAATTTTCATTTAAAACACTCTGACCCCTTTTCTCCTGAACTACCTTATCATAACTAATCCCAAAATTGAGATTCTTTAATTCCCTGAGACCTCTCTTCACCCCTTTTTTCAGTTGAAATAGACATTA
This sequence comes from Pouteria glomerata, assembly GCA_035590655.1. Lineage (NCBI taxonomy): Eukaryota > Viridiplantae > Streptophyta > Magnoliopsida > Ericales > Sapotaceae > Pouteria > Pouteria glomerata. The sequence continues at coordinate 5,029,294 of JAVXUM010000021.1, read as the reverse complement.
TTTTATTTATAAGGCAAAGGCTATAATGCACCCTTAGTCGACCTCGGTCATTACCATTCTCTTTCACTAGCCTCCAATTCATCGAAGCTAAAACAGTACTAAGCTGACCCCACTTCTCTTGATTATCAACTTCCCCTCCACTCTCACTTTATGTGTGCTGTCAAGCTCCATCTTGTGGAGGGAGATGGGTAGGACTATTATCAAAAGTAGGGATCACAATTTTCTCAACACTAACAAGAGTGGTATTCACTACAGTCGGAGTAATCCTAGGAGAAATCCTATTTGAGCCTCCTCAGTTTGACAATTGTGACTAGGATTTGAATGGTTATTCAAGGTCATTGACGAAAATTTGGAATTTATGGGCAAGTAGCTAACATTCTCTTTGGAAACAAGATCATTTGAAAGGTGAGTAATTCGGAGATGAAAGTAGGGATAACTCAAAGGACAGACATAGACCCCTTTCCCACTAACCAAGTTCAACCCTTTTCCAAATCCCTCAAAAGAAGAGGGATCTGGGGTGTTCTCATGGGACAACCAAACAGCCAATGGGGGTATTGATGTCACTAGATATTTCACTCCAATAAACAATTTATTAATTGATTTTCTAAGGCTGTGCTTGGCAGTCAAAAGTTCATGAGTCCCGAGGAGTTTTTAAAGTAAAAGTTCCGAGGTGTTCATGTGAAACTATGCTCGGGAGTTTTTAAGTGATGTGTTCACTGGGTTGGTTGAACACCTCAAAACCCATGAGTGAGTGTTTTGTTCCAATTTTTTGAACATGCTGCTTGGGGGATTCTTTTGGATTCATAAGATTCTAGACAATAATACTCTGGTGAAAATATTAAAATCTAAATTTGACCTTTCTTAACAAAATCCTATTACTCATATTCCCCATTTCGCGTTGCTGCGGCCTAGAGGTAGGAGAAGACTCGAAAAGAGAGGTGGTATTGAAGTATAGAATGAATAAAGGTGGCATCGGTGGCTGGATGGGGAATGTTTTCAAGAATCCTTCGGTCCTTCCATCTGATTGATTTATTTAGAACCAGATGCAGCAATTAGTCTCAATTATCAGAAGTAGTAATTTTTTTTTTTTTTAAGTTTTAATTTTAATTTCTGAGGAATTACTCACCCCTTCTCCCAAACAGAGTGAGCCCTCCTACAGCCCTATTAGTCCTTGCTGCTCTTCTTCTCCTATTCAGAAGAAGAACGGATGGCCCTTTTCAAGAGTCTTCTCTTTGTGAATTGGATTTAGATTTGAATTGCTTCGGATATATAGTCATTATATACATTAATAAACACTCATTAAAAAATAAACTTCCAAGCATGCGTTCATTATTATTAAACCCAGTTCTTGAACATCTTATAACCCATACTATCTAAATAACTCAAAACCCATACTTTAAAAGCACTTCAAAACCATCACTTTAAACTCCAAGCACAGCCTAAAACTAATGGACCCATAAAAAAGTATATTACTAGAAACTTTTAACTAGGAAGTTTCCCTATTTTCTCAACAGCCAAACGGTAAATAAATAAAGAAATAGATGTTCGTGACTAAAATTCAAAGATAACCTGTAACTCTGAGGCCATTGCTGAGATTGGAACAATGTAGGATCTCCATCACTGGCATCACCATCAGCCTCAGCGTCTTCCATACGATCACCATCATCATCTTCAGAGTTGTCAGAGGAAAACCCCAATTCCGTGTCCTTCTCCGCCATTTATTACCAGTTCTAAACCAAATCTACCCAAATTCAAAACACAATGCGTGATCACAGACATATACACACATGTATATATAGAGAGTGAGAGTACGTACTGCAATTTTTTTATTGAGGTTTCGACATTTGTTGGTTGATTTACGGAATATGGATGGCTCAGAATGTCAACCTGCAGAGAAATAGCGCGTACGTATTTATGAATATGATAGAGAGAGAAATATTGAGAGACCACAAGGTTATTTTGTTTTTGAGGGAGCCGCGGAGGAAGTTAAGTTGCGGAGAACGCGTCAGCGGAGCCCTTTTTTTTTTTTTTTTTTGATGTTTAATTGGTTAAAATTTAATTAAAAATTATAATAAAAATATAAAAATTTAATATAAAATTAAATGTACTAAAAAAAGCATAAAAATGAATTCAAAATTAATAATTTTTGTTTAATTTTTATCAATCAAACAAATTTTTTATATTTTAGATTAAATTACATGAGTTATGCCTAATCTCTTTCTAATTATTTGAGGTGTGTTTTTTACGTTTTAAATTATAAATTTTTGAAATCTTTTTATAGTTTGAGTTTTTACGGGAGTTTGAGTTGACATTGGATATGACTTAAGATTTTTTTTTTGTTTTGCAGATTTTTTACCTACTATATCTGCATATGTTGCGAAAGAGAAAAAAATTAGAGAAATACTGTTAGTGGGAAATCACGATTTGGCGAGTAGCAACCGCTACTTCAAAACGCAATTTCAAACAATCCCCGCCAGTGACCGATCACAAGCTAACGGTACCAAAGAGGAGAGAACTGAGCTACGGCGCCCAAGAGAGGAGCATTGAGCTCCTATCGCGAGCTACCGAGAGAACTTAGTTTGCTCAACGACTAAGAGAGAGAACTGAGAGTGGACTGACGGAAAGATCGAGTAAACTGATGAGAGAGAAAGATAAAGTAATATGAACCACGGTTTGGAAACCGGGTCTTCATTAGAGTACCACGTTTGCAAAAGCGAGTCTTCATGTGCCAAACCTCAAAGGAGAGAGACAACAATGGACTGACGGGAAGACCGTGAATTGAGAGTGAGCAAATCACTTAAGCATGTATCCCAAGACTTGGGAAAACTGCGATTTCGCCTCATGATCTAAACAACAACCGCCATGCGAGATGGCGTTTTCGTTTGGTTGTCCAACACCCGCCATCTCAGATAGCGATTGAAGCTTAATGTACCCCGCAGCCTAAAATCGCAATTTCTCATTATCAGTATTCTTCTAATTTGTTTCTCCTTTGCAGCATATGCAGATATATAGTAGGTAAAATATCTGCAAAACAAAGAAAGCTTGAGCATGCACACGAGTCCTTCCAATATGATTCAACCTCAATGTCAGCCGTTGATCCCAGACAATACTCGAGGCGATTTCGCGATTTCATGTTCAAAATTTTTGCAGAAGACGTTTGAAGAAAGAGGATTGCCAACAAGTCTCCAGCTCAATTCCCCTCCCATGTCTGAGAAAGGTTAGGACACTCGCGTGACTGACCAATCTCAAATGTTCATTCAGTTGTTTTTTCATGTTAGCAAAATGGTAGGGACAGTATCGATCACAGCTGCTCATATGTGTGGATTCCAAATAACCCACGTAGAGATGGATGGTGGAGAAAGATTAGTCCCGCGGCTGGCGACTGACCAAAGCATTCATCTTTTTCTTGTTGGAAAGAGATGGCTTGAGCTGCTAGGAGGAGCTTGGCTTGTATGTTCAATAGTTTCTACTTGCCAAAGAAAGGTTTCAGCCGTACCATCCCTATATTCTTTTTTCATTGCTTAATTATCTAAGCACGTAAAATTTTTGGCAATAATGTGGGATTGAAAAACCATATTGAGGAGCTGCACAACTGTGCTTCAATTGTAAAAAGCGTAATTTTTTGAACATTTCAACCATTGTTATGTGATGATTCTTTTGATCTATCTCAAGGACACGAGATCTTTCAGAACTTTTATTAATTTCTCATTTAGGCTGCATTTTTGGTGAACCAGTTTTGTTTGCTCAAAAGTTGACCATTTTTCAGTAATTTTTTTTTTTTTTTTTTTTTTTTGTTTTATACGACTTTTTTTATCAAAAATTTATTTTGGAAAGTTTTAGGTATGTCATTTACATTTATTAAAAAAAATGTTCAAAATAGGAGAAGCCATTTACTTGGGCAAACAAACTGTTTTTTTTTTCAGCGTTAAGGGTTCTCCTCTTTTAATTTAATTTAATTTTTTTTTTTTTTGGTGATTTTGTTTTTCAATAGAATACGAATAACTTGTTTAAAAATTATTAAAAAATCAAATTAAAAAAAAGTCATATAAAATAAGAAAAATTACTAAAATATTCAATTTTTAATCACAACGTAGTGATTACCGAACACAACTGACTGTGTTTGTTGGATTTAGAGTGTATTTGATATGAGTGACAATACATAAATGTTACCTCTTGTAATATTTTATGAATTAGTATTATTCTTCATGAAATTTAAATGAGTCAAAGTAAAGAGGTGAAAAATTGTGGAGAATTACTAGCATACATTTACCTTTATAATTTTTAACCTTAGTACCGATATTATCCTTAATTGAATTAAAGTGGTACATTTATTTTCTCCACCATTAGTTTATCCAAGGAAAAGTATATACCTTGATAAATAATATATGATAAATGTGGTTTCTCTCAAAATTTAGTCGATATGGGATAATAAAATAAATCCGATAGTATACTTCGTAACATATACATGCATGGGTTATATAATCCTACCAATATAAATTATTCAAACTCACAAATAAAAAATATCAAACAAAATCTCTATTATCTGACAAATCTTAGAATTAAATAAATTTTATATTCTTTTATATCGTTTACCAAAATAAGAAGATTTTGAAGTTGAAACTCTAAAGTTTGAGTTTAAACTTGAATTTATGTGAGATTTTATCAGTGGTGAAGGTTAAAATATTTTCATCCATTGAATAAAATTTCATAAAAATTCAAAAGTTGAAAATGTAACTTCAACTCCTAAAATTATATTTCAACTTCCACTATCCATTGAAACAAATACAATAATAGAATAAATTGATTTTATTCTCTTTCCATAGGGAGATTATGGGAGGGCAACTTCCATATTTATGTTACAATGGTAATTAGTTTTGTGATTAAGATTTACGAGGAAATAGATGAAGCCAAAAAAAAAATTAGATCGTACCCTATTTTAATAAGATTGGAGTGAGGAAAAATAAATAAAATAAATCTTGATAGAATTTGAAAACAAAAACAAAAACTTAAAAGTTTGAAACTCGACTAGAACAAAATATCTTGACTTACCCCCCTCCCAAAATTAGATTTAAAGTTACAAAAATATCCTTATTAATATTACCCTACATATTGAATAAAGTTACAAAAACATCCTTATTGATCTTACCTTACATATTGAAAAGTTAAAAATTTTTGTGCTTGAAATGCTTAGGGCCCGTTTGATAAAGCTGTCAGTTTTCAGTTTTTGTGTTCAGTTTTTGTGTTTAATTTTTAGTTTTTGAGTTCAGTTTTTTAATTTTAGTTTTCATTTTCATAAAAAAAAAACAAAAA
>JAVXUM010000021.1:4937683-4958506 GCA_035590655.1 Pouteria glomerata | reverse complement strand
CCCCCCCCCCCCCCCCCCCCCCAAAAAAAAATGTGTGGTGGTATCCTCAAGTACATTTTTTACTGGCAGCTAAGAGGTCACTTATGATCGTTAACATCTTTGGAAATATAGTTTTCTGAAAAGGGTGGTAGTGGAATTTGTCTCCATAGTATGCTCTTTATGTTTTCAATCCAAGAAGTTCCTATAATTCCATGCTAGATGAAAAATTATATGTTTATAAATTTTGGAGCAGTTGGCTGGAGAGCACACTTGAAATATTACTTTCCTTCTCTTTATCTAATTTCTATAATTGGGATCTTACTGTTGGTATTTAATATTCCCTTCTTCTGAAATGTTAAGGCTTTGAATAGTTTGCGGCTCTTTCACTTTAAGTCCAACTCGTATTGTCCTTCTAATAGAGGCAATCCATCTCCATTCTACTGGGCTAGATTCTTTGACTGACTAAAGCTTCTCCAAAATTCAGCTAGCTCAAGAAAAATTTCTAGGTGCCTATCTTACGTATAAGTAAATGAAAACAGTTGCGCTGAGAGAAACATCAATGGAAATTCATATTCTTTTTTTGTGTAATGGTCATGTACCATGTACAAGTGCAGATGCACAAATTCTGTGGCTTCTCTTTTCTTAATCTACTTTAAAGGCTGGCCATATGTTGTGGCAGTTAACTCGCTGTTGGGTTAGGGCTCCTCTTTCCCTCACTATATTTGTTAAGTTAGCTTGATACTATAGTTGGGTTCATTTTCTATTAGTTTAAACTTTATGGACGATTAGTGACTTAATATGGTATCATAGCTTTTATAGGAGTTCCCAACTTCAAGTTTAGTCATCAGTTCTTGTGCACTGTATTCTATTTGTGTTGGTGCACCATATTTGGTTTAATTTGTTTGTCTCTCTGGTCCATGCACTTGAGGGGGAGTATACATTGCTGGACGTATTTCCTAGCAGCTCAATTTTTTGGTACAACTGGTGATTTAATAGTATTTTCTCTTTCGAGGGCTTATTTGTTTGTGAGAAATCTAAACTTATTATCAAAGACGTACAGAAACTGAGTTTCCTCTAGGAAGGTGTGGGCCTGTGTCAACACATATTGGACTTCGGCACCCATGAGACTCTCCTCCGACACATACCACTATACCAGACACTTATCCAAATGTTTTCCATTTTTATTTTTTAGAAAGGAAACTATTCAAACACACATATCCATCTTTGACACATATGTGAAGGGCATTTCAAGTTTGAAGGAAAAAAAAAGTCAAATAATAAAAAATAAAATTTGAATTTAATTTTGTTGTTTAATGTTAGAAATTCTAAAACCCAACTTCTAACTTTTTTACTTGTGTGGTTTTTGGAGATAGATATTAAGACTTTTTGTTCATTCTTTGTTTTGTCAATATGCATGATAGCAAAGTGATTTCTTGACGTTGTGATATGCCTAACAATATAAAAGCGTTGGTGATATAAACAAATAAATAAATGGCTATAATTTTTGTGTATACATATAAATATATATAATTATTTGTTGACATGTTTGTCCCTTGTCAGCGTGTCTATGTTGTGTCATATTCATCTACTGTGTCCATATCCATACTTTGCTTGTTATATAAGAGATGGTAGCTGAAGAAAAAATAACTCTAGTGAGAACCTTTTATAAATATGATGCATAATTTGGGCAGCATGGCTACTTCAATCCATTTGGAGATAGTTTTTGATTTTTCTTCCTATTGTAAGGTTGCCCCCTTAACTCCTTCCCAATACTCGTTCCATTAGGGGTAAGGTGGGGTGGATGTCTTGAAAAAAAGAGGTTAATTGGGATTCCTTGATATCTAAAGAAGACGGTGGTACTTCAGCAACTATATGAATTGAGATTGAAGATTGCATAAGAAAATTATAAACTAGATTTTTTAATTACTATTGAATGTAAATGATAGAGGGAATAATACTTATAAGTGCATATATAATTGTATTAATTTATCACTATTATTTTTTTAATGGCCAAATGTAGATTAATAAATCAGGGTACAAGTGCAGATTGGAAACAAATACACAGATATCTGGCTGCTTGTGATTACCTGTATTTTAATAAAATTTATGAGTTTTTGGTGCTGGCTTCAAATTTTATGAAAATTGTATTATATGCACTTATTTTTTTTTCCGTAAAAAGAATTATGTTTATTTTTACTTATAACTTTTTTAAATTCTTTCATGCATTTGGAGTTGGTGTTGGCCAGATTCTTATTCAGAGAGAGTGTATTACTCATCATCTTGAAGTGAATATAATGGTTATAAATATTATGCAGGCTGTTAATTCTGGCCTACTGAAAATCCTCTCTAAAATGGGTATCTCATTGCTTTCGAGGTATTTGTCTGAATTCTTTTATATTTTGAATAGCAACCCTATGCTACAATAATTTTTCTCTTCAAATTTTAATGACAGATCTCACTGACAAGTATGTTGGATATAGTTATTGTGGTGCACAGATATTTGAAATTTATGGATTGGGAAAAGAGATTGTTGATCTTGCATTTTGTGGGAGTGTATCGAGTATTGGTGGATTAACTTTTGATGAGGTAAGAAATATTGCAAAAGCCGCTAGTTTGACTTATTGGTTTAGTTCAGCTTTACATTCATTTTTAAGAGGCAAAGTGTATATAGCGCTAAAAAAATTTAAATCTGAATTCATTTTTTGTATCATAGTTAAGGTAATGTCTACGTGCTATGGTGATGTATTTTTCATTGATTATGAAGATGTCTTTCATCTCTTTATGTGTTACATTTTACATTCATCTATTTATTTATGGACATGGCAACGCAGACATGGTCTAGTGGATTGTGTTAATAAAAAAAAAAAGTGACTTATCAATTTAATTATATCATAAGTATTTAGCTTATCATGGATCTACATGTTTCATTCTTCCTAGCATTAATTGCAAAAAAGATTCTTCACTTTAGTTGGTGAAATAGGAAGCCAGAGTATTGATCTTCCATGTCTTCTTACAACTGATATCTTCTAATTGTAATTCAATAAATATTCAGCATTGAATACTGTAGATAAATCCTGTATTTTTGGTGTGATTGGATCAGATTTGTATAGATTAGGATTGTGCAGTTTTTTAGTTTCTGATTTATGGGAATTAGATCCCTGATTTTTAGGAGTTTGTTTCCTTAATTCTAGGTTGCTGATAGGTACTTATTCAGAAGGGTTATCAACCCTATGTGTATATATAGAGGTGTAATCTCTTTTGTAAAAAATGTAGTAAAAGAATTATCTTCATGGTATTGGAGCCAGAATCTCCATAAAGGCTTCATTGTTTCTACCCAGCTGAAGTTTGTCCTCCTTAGCCATTCCTTGATTATTCTGTTCGGCTGAGGTTTGTCCTCCTTGGCCATTTCTTTAATTTCTTTGTTTGGCTGAGGTTCTGTCCTCCTTAACCTCACTCTGATTTTTTCCCAAAAAATAAAAAAAATGAGTTTAGAAAAGGAATCTGAAACTCTTTCCTCTAATCATCCCCAACCTCCAATGGCTTGCCAAACCTTTGGAGAAGGCACAACTCTGCAGATCATCAATCATAAGTTGAATCGAAAAAGTTTCATTCAATGGTCTTGATCAATGCTTCTGGTCATTCGAGGTAGAGGGAAGATGGGATATCTCAATGGATATATCAAACAGCCCAAACAGGAAGATCCTTCTTATGCAAATTGGGAATTTAACAACTCGATTGTTATGGCCTGGTTAATTAATTCCTTAGAGCCTCATGTTAGTCAAACCTATCTATTTCTTCGAACAACAAAAGCAATCTGGAATGCTATGAATACTAATTACTCTGATCTCAAGAATAACTCTCAGGTATTTGAGATCAAAAATCAATTAAAGGAGATAAGACAAAGAAATCTGGAAGTGACAGAATACTACAATGAACTACAAATTCTTTGGCAAGAACTGGATTTGCACTATGAAGTTGATTGGGGTGATCTGGAGGACAACATAAAATTCGAAAGACACTTGGAGAAGGAAAGATTGTATGAATTACTGACGGGCTTAAACCGAGAACTAGATGAGGTTCAAGGTAGGATTCTTAGCCACAAACCTCTGCCATCCATTGATGAGGCATTTGCTGAAGTAAGAAGGGAAGCAAGCAGAAGAAGAGTCATGCTTGGAGTTGGAGGAAACAAAGAAGCATCTGCCACTTCAGTTGGTGAAAGATCTATTAAAACAATAGCTCTTGCTGTCAAAAATGATCGTGACCAAAGAGGCCATCAAAAGGGAGACAGAGGAGGAAGTCCCTGGTGTAATCACTGCAACAAACCAGGGCATGCATGAGACATTTGTTGGGATGTTCATGGAAATCCTGCCAACTGGAAACCTCGAGGATCAAGTCGAGGTAAAAGCTTTCAAGCAACAATGGAGGAAAAACTTGTTGAATCTCAAAGGAAACCAAAACTGAATGGGATTTTCTTAAACAAATCCCAACTGGAACAACTGTAGAAGTTGCTGAGTTAAACAATAACTGGTAATGCAAGCACTTCTGCGACTGCTTTAGGTACAGCTTTGCATACCAAAAATAAGGCTTCTTGGATGTTTGATTCTGGGGCTTCCGATCACATGACAAGTAACTGTGGAAATCTCGCCCATAACTTGTTAGAGATTATAGGGATTTTAATTTTTTATATATGGTATGCTGTAATAAAGGGATTTTGGTATTATATATATATACCAGATCTCCTTTTTATTTGTTTCCGTATTTAGTGGAGGATTTTCTCCAATTAGTTTAATTTTGGCCTTGGTTTTGTGGTCTGCAAATCACCAGCCAATCTATATATATGGACCGAATGTTGTTCAAAGAAAATAAGATGAATTCTCTCTAAAGCTTCATGGTATCAGAGCCTTGGTTCTGAAAACCTAATCCTCCCATGACGAAATACGGCATGGCTGCAGAGAGAGAAAGCTCTTCATCTGAAGTAAGTTCCAATCCAGAACTGCCACAAACTGGAAGCAATCATGGAGGAACAGAAATCTCCTCCCTTCTTATTGCCGGCCACAAACACAGCGGGCATAATTACCTTCAATGGTCTCAATTAGTGATGATGTATAGTTGTGGAAAAGGCAAGGATGACTATCTCACAGATGAAGTCTCAATTCCAAAGAAGGATGATCCTAAATTTAGAAATTGGAAGGCTGAAAATCACATGGTAATGTCATGGCTCATTAATTCGATGAACAATGACACAGGAGAAAATTTTCTCCTTTATGGGACTGCAAAGGAAATATGGGACGCCATAAGGGAGACTTATTCGGGCACTGAAAACACTGCTGAATTGTTCGAGATTGAAGCCAACCTGCATGACTTCCACCAAGGAGAACTCATGGTAACCCAGTACTTCAACAAGCTTGCACGTTTTTGGCAACAACTCGACATGTTTGAAACCTACAACTAGAAGTGTTTTGAAGACACAACATTATACCAAAGAATTATTGAACAGAAGCGTACGTTCAAATTTTTACTTGGCCCTAACAAAGATCTTGACGAGGTTAAAGGAAGAGTGATGAGAATCAAGCCCCTTCCAAGTCCCCGAGATGCTGAAGTTCGGCGTGAGGAAGGTAGGAAGAAAGTGATGATGGGATCCCAAAACTCTATCCCAACTCAAGAAGGGTTTGCTCTTGCTGCACGTGGCCATCAGTACAACAGCAACAACTAGAATCGACAAAGAAAAGGGAGGCCATGGTGTGACCACTGTCGCAATCCTGGGCGCACAAGAGAAAATTGCTGGAAAATCCATGGCAAACCAGTGGATTGGAAGCCCTTGCGACTTGCAAACGATCGGGAAAGCCGTGCCAACCTCACAGCCACTACAGACGACCTTTCTTCTTCTACAGAAATTGCTAAGCCAGAATTCTGTAGCTCAGAATAATACTCCCATCACTGGAACTGTCATGTTAGCCCAGGAAGGTAAATTCTCAAATGCACTTGTTGTCAAGAAATAATACTTAAGTTCATGGATCATTGACTCAGAAGCATCAGATCGTATGACGAGTGATATTGATTTGTTTTACGAGTACAATCCGTGTAAAGAGAATTACATAGTTCGAATTGCAGATGGGTCTCTTTCCAAAGTAGAAGGAATGGGTTCAATTTCCCTCTCTAAGGACCTAACTCTAAACTCGGTTCTCTATGTTCCTAAGTTGGATTGTAACTTGCTATCTACTAGTAAATTGACTCGTGATCTCAATTGTGTGACTAAATTTTTTCCAAACTCGTGTGAATTTCAAGAGTTGGATTTGGGGAAGATGATTGGCAATGCTGAGATGCGTTTTGGACTCTATTTGCTCAAAGGCCAGACTCCTTTTAGAAGACAAACTCAACATGCAAATTGTGTGTCCTTTAAAGATAAGTCTTGTGTCAATAAATATAGTGAGATTATGTTATGGCACTTTCGCCTTGGTCATCCTAACTTCATGTACCTTGAGAAACTATTTCCTTCTATGTTTATCAATAAAAATTCAAAGTCTTTTAATTGTGAAATATGCCAATTAGCCAAACACACACGTACCAATTATCGTAGCCTCTCATATAAACCATCTCACCCCGTTTGCCATGATTCATAGTGATGTGTGAGGTCCATCAAGAATAAAAAATTTGACAGGAGCATGATGGTTTGTGTCATTCATTGATGATTACACTAGGTTGACGTGGATATTCTTGATGAAAGAAAAATCTGAAGTGGGTCAAATTTTCAAAAACTTCAACACCATGATACAAACTCAATTCCAAACAAAGATTCAAGACCTAAAAATAGACAATGGCGGAGAATATTTTGAGTCGGTCCTAGGATCATATCTCCTAAGTCAGGGCATAATCCACTTAAGCTCCTGTATTGACACACGACAAAAATGGAGTTGTAGAGAGAAAGAATAGACACTTACTGGAGGTAGCCGATCCCTTATGTTCTCCACTCATGTCCCAAAACACTTCTGGGGAGACAGTCCTTACAGCAGCATATCTCATTAATCAAATGCCCTCTAGAATTCTTAAATTCCAAACCCCTTGCCAAACCCTTCTTCAAATATTTACAAACACCAAAACCATCACATCTGTGGATCCTAAAATATTTGGATGTATAGCATTTGTCCATGTCCATCAACACCACTGAAGCAAATTAGATCCAAAATCAGTCAAATATGTGTTTCTTGGGTATTCTCCTAACCAAAAGGGCTATAGGTGTTACTCTCCCATCACCTAGAAAATATACTACTCCATGGATGTCACATTCTTTGAACATCAGGCATATTATCCCAAACCTTCAATTCAGGGGGAGCACGAGTGAATATCAGTTTTGGGATGATTATCATGGCAGTGAAACTCAAATTCCTCAATTAACCAGAGAGTTTCGTAACATACCATCACCATCATCATCATCATATCCACCAAATGTCATTCAAATTCCGAACAACCCCGAGAGTCATTCTTCCACAATCACAACTCAAACCCATGTCCAAACAGAGAGTCATCCTCCTCCTGAAAACATACCCAATACCACCCCTATTCGTAACATTCCAAAGTCTCCTCAATTTGCAAACAAAGAGTTCCATGTCTATACTAGGAGGACGAGGCCTGAGAGACAGATAGTGCAACCACTACCTCTCAAATTGGATCAAGACTCTGAACCAAGTTCAAACCCTACTGAAATTTGCTCAGTTTAAGAAAATTCTAGTCATGAGGATACGGTACATATCAGTAGTGATTTGGATATGCCAATTGCGTTGAGGAAAGGTGTCAGGTCTTGTACCAACCATCCTATCTACAAATTTGTGTCGTATGAAGGGCTATCATCATCCTACCAGGCTTTTATCTCTTCTCTTGATAGTGTACAGGTACCTCACTTCATCCAGGAAGCCCTCAATAATCCTGCATGGAGATTGGCTGTGAATGAAGAAATTAGTGCTTTGGAGAAGAATGGTACATGGGTAATCACTAACCTCCCTGATGGAAAGAAACCGCTTGGATGTAAATGGATTTTCACTGTCAAACACAATGTCGATGGAAGTATTGAGAGGTTAAAAGCTCACCCTGTTGCTAAGGGATTCAATTAGTCTTATGGGATAGACTACCAGGAGACTTTTGCCCCAGTTGCCAAACTTAACACCGTCAGAGTTCTACTCTCCATTACAACTAACAGAGACTGGCCACTACATCAATTGGATGTCAAAAATGCATTCCTAAATGGAGATCTGGAAGAAGAAGTGTATATGGAGATTTCACCAGGACTGGAAACTACTTCCAACCACAACAAGGTATGCAAACTTAGGAAATCTTTGTACGAGTTGAAACAATCCCCACGTGCATGGTTTGGTAGGTTTGCACACTCAGTAGTGGGGCACAGATATACCCAATGCCAGGCAGATCACACATTGTTTAATAGGAGCTTGCAGTCCTCATAGTGTATGTTGATGACATAATTTTAACAGGAGATTATGAGGATGAACTAATGAGAATGAAGAAGCTATTGGCTAGAGAATTTGAAATCAAGGACCTTGGCTATCTCAAGTATTTTCTTGGCATGGAAGTGGCTCGAGCTAAGAAGTGCATATTTGTCTCCCAACGTAAATATGTTCTAGATTTACTAAAAGAGACAGGTATGCTAGGATGCAAACCATCAGATACCCTCATGGATTTAGCAAAGGAGATCGGAATTGAAGAAAATAGTGCACCAGTGGACAGGGGGAGATATCAGAGACTCGTTGGTCGCCTCATTTACCTGTCACACACTTGACCTGACATCAGGTTCCCTGTTAGTGTTGTAAGTCAATTCATGAATAACTCAACGGAAGAGCATATAGAGGCGGTGAACAAGAATTTGAGGTATCTTAAGATGACACTAGGAAAAAGGACTGCTACATAAAAAGAGTGACAGTAGGGAAATTGAAATATTCTCAGATGCTGATTGGGCAGGAGATATGTCAGACAAACGTTCCACATTAGGATACTGTATCTTTGTTTGGGGAAATCTTGTGATATGGAGGAGCAAAAAGCAATCTGTGGTTTCAAGGAGCAGTGCAGAGGCAGAATTTAGAGCTCTAGCACTAGGTATCTGTGAAGAGATGTGGATTCAAAGATTACTTAGTGAATTGGGGTCATTAACAGAAACCTATAAAGATATTTTGTGATAACCAGGCGGCCATTAGCATTGCAAAGAATCTTGTGCAGGATGACCGGACAAAACATATCGAGATAGATCGACACTTCATCTCTGAAAAAATTGAGAACTCAGTTGTGCAGCTCATATATACCCCTACCAGGTCTCAAACGGTAGACATTCTCACCAAAGCTCTTCCACGAACAACCTTTGAAGAATTAATATGCAAGCTGTGTATGTACAACATTTACAACCCAACTTGAGGGGGAGTGTGGAAATCTCGCCCATAATTAGTTAGAGATTATAGAGATTTTAATTTTTTATATATGGTATGCTGTAATAAAGGGATTCGGGTATTATATATATATATATACCAGATCTCCTCTTTATTTGTTTCCGTATTTAGTGGAGGATTTTTCTCCAATCAGTTTAATTTTGGCCCTAGTTTTGTGGTTTGCAAATCAGCAGCCAATCTATATATATGTACCGAATGTTATTCAAAGAAAATAAGATGAATTCTCTCTAAATCTTCAGTAAGCTATCTCTATTCTACACTCTTATAGTCCATACTCTAGGAGGTCTAGAGTCAAAGTAGCTGATGGCACATACTCCATTGTTGCTGGAAAAGGATCAATTCATCTCTCAAAAAATGTTTCCCTTCACTCTGTCCTTTATGTCCCCAATCTGATTTGCAACCTGATTTCAATTAGCAAACTTACTTATGAACTAAACTATTGTGCTAAGTTCTGTGCTAATGGTTGTGAATTTCAGGAACTAGATTCTACAGTGATGATTGGTAGTGCTAGAGTAAGAGATGGACTCTACTATTTTGATATTGAAGACAGCTTAGATAAGAATGTTGCTATAGCAAAGAATGTATCGCCCCTTAGTTCCAATAATGATGAAATTATGTTAAGGCATTATAGGCTAGGCCATCCTAATTTCCATTATCTCAAAAGATTGTTTCTAGATTTGTTTATCAATAAAAATCCTAGTTCCTTCAGTTGTGAATTTTGTTTACTT
Organism: Pouteria glomerata; assembly: GCA_035590655.1. NCBI lineage: Eukaryota > Viridiplantae > Streptophyta > Magnoliopsida > Ericales > Sapotaceae > Pouteria > Pouteria glomerata. The sequence continues at coordinate 4,948,356 of JAVXUM010000021.1, read as the reverse complement.
GCTAAACATTGTCGTGCACAATTTCCCATTAAACCAAACAAAAAATCTCAACCTTTATCTCTAATCCACAGTGACATATGGGGGCCTTCTCGTGTGAAAAATGTCTCAGGCACTCGTTGGTTCATCACTTTTATTGATGATCACACACGTGTCTATTGGGTGTATCCCCTTAAGGAAAAATCAGAAGCTGCCCAAATATTTTAGTCCTTTCACTCAATGATATTAACTCAGTTTCATGTCCCAATTCAGACTATAAGGACTGATAATGATATAGAATATTTTAACTCCATTCTCAGTGATTACCTTGCTACTAATGGGATAATTCATCAAAGTTCCTGCATAGATACACCCTAACAAAATGGTGTAGTTGAGAGGAAAAATCGACATCTCCTTAAGGTTGCTATAGCTTTAATGTTCACTATGAATATATCGAATATCTATGGGGTGAAGTTATCTTAATAGCTTCATATCTAATTAATAGAATGCCTTCTAGAATCCTTAATTTTTCTTCTCCTCTGTCCATTATCCTACATCGATTTCCAATCTTCAGGTCTATGTCCTCTTTACCTCCAAAAATTTTTGGATGTACTGTGTTTGTTCAGAATCACTCACTTAATCATTCTAAACTTGCTCCAAAAACCATTAAATGTGTTTTCATTGGATACTTTGCCACGCAACGTGAGTACAAATGTTACTATCCGTATCTTCGTAGAGTCTTTGTTTCTATAGATGTCTCGTTTGTTGAGTCTCAACCTTTTTTTACCAACACTTATCTTTAGGGGGAAACTTTAAGTGAAGATGAGTCATGGGATATACCTGAAGGGGAATCTTTCTTATCTCAGTCCATAGATATACTTGAAGGGCAATCTTTCTTACCTCAGTCCATAGCCTCATCTTCATCCTCATCTCCATCTTTGCTTTTGTCTTTAATGCCTAATATTGCATATGAGTTTAGTGACATAGTAACTCAGCCAAATATGGAAACAAGAGGAGATACTTCTCAGTCAAGGGGAGAGAATATCGGGCTTGGCTCTCAGTCAGAGGGTTAATTACTTGTTTATTCAAGAAGAAATCAAAAATAGCAAGGCCAATTGACTCAAATTTCAGTTCCCAGGATAGTGAAGCTAATGATGATCAGAGTCAGCATAGGATTGAGACCCAAGATCAGGATCTGGACCTGCCCATTGCTATCAGGAAAGGAACAAGGTCTTGGACTCAGCATCCTATATCGAAGTTCGTTTCTTATGCAAGGCTGTCTCCTACTTTTCATGCCTTTAAGATTGCCTTGTCAGAAACTGTAATTCCAAACAACATAGAAGAAGCTCTAGCTGATCCAAATTGGAGAGTAGCAGTACAGGAAGAAATGGATGCACTTAGGAGAAATAGTACTTGGGAAATGGCAAAACCACTTGTTGGGAAGAGAACAGTTGGTTGTAAATGGTTCTTCACTATAAAACACAATGCTATAAAACACAATGCTGATGGGATTATTAGTAGATACAAAGGTAGGCTGGTTGCTAAAGGCTTCACTCAAACATATGGGATAGAATATCAAGAGACTTTTGCACTTGTAGTCAAGCTTAATACTGTAAGAGTCTTATTCTCCTTAGCAGCTAATTTGGGATGGCCTTGACAACAGCTAGATGTGAAGAATGTTTTCCTAAATGGTGATCTACATGAAGAAGTTTATATGGAGGCATCTCTAGGATTTAAAGGAGACAATGACATGGTTTGTAGGTTGAAGAAATCTCTCTATGGACTGAAACAATCACTGAGGGAATGGTTTGAAAAATTCACTCGAGCTGTTAAGAAGAAAGGTTTTATTCAAGCCTAAACCAGTCATACATTGTTCTACAAACACTCTTAGGATGGCAAGGTTGCTATTCTCATTGTATATGTAGATGATATCATTGTCATAGGGGATGACTTTGTGGAATTAAAATCCTTGAAGAGATATCTGGAAAGGAAGTTTGAATTAAAGGATCTGGGAACCTTAAGATATTTTCTTGGTATGGAGGTGGCTCACAACAATGCTGGAATCACTATCAATCAAAGGAAATATGTACTCGATCTACTTCAAGAAGTGGGCATGCGAGGTTGCAAACTAGTCAAGACTCTAATGGATCGTAATATTAAGTTGGAGCTTGAAGGAGGAGAGGAAGTCAACAAAGAAAGGTATCAGAAGTTGGTGGGAAAGCTAATCTATTTGTCTCATACTCGACCTAACATTGCCTTCGCTGTAAGTATGGTAAGTTAGTTCATGCACTCAGCAAAGGAAAAACATCTTGGAGCTGTGCTTAGAATTTTAAAGTACTTGAAGAATACACCAGGAAAGGGACTGTTTTTTAAGAAAGGAAATCATAGAATGGTGGAAATTTACACTGATGCAGATTGGGCAGGTTCTTTAGTTGATAAAAGATCTACTTCATGCTATTGTACCTATTTATTGGGCAATTTAGTAACTTGGAGAAGTAAAAAATAGCCTGTAGTTGCAAGAAATAGTGCAGAAGCTGAATTTCGAGCTTTAGCTCATGGAATTTGTGAAGGAATTTAGCTAGAAAGACTGCTGAAGGAGCTGAAAATGCCTAATTGTACTCCTATGAGGACATACTGTGATAACAAGCCAGTAGTGAGCATAGCACAGAATCCAATTCATCATGATCGTACAAAACATATTAAGGTTGATCGACATTTCATCAAGGAGAAGATAGACAATGAAAGTGTGTGTTTGAATTACATCCCAGCTAAAGAGCAGACAGCTGATGTCTTGACAAAAAGTTTACATAAACCAAGTTTTGAAAATTTGGTAAACAAGCTGGAAATGATTAATATATACTCCCAGCTTGAGGGAGAGTATAGATAAATCCTGTATTTTTGGTATGATTGGATCAGATTTGTATGGATTAGGATTGTGCAGTTTTTTAGTTTCTGATTTATGGGAATTAGATCCCTGATTTTTAGGAGTTTGTTTCCTTAATCTAGATTGCTGATGGGTACTGATTTAGAAGGGTTATCAACCCTGTGTGTATGTATAGGGGTGTAATTGCTTTTGCAAAAAATGTAGTAAAAGAATTACCTTCAAGTACCTTTTATGTTTCCGTTTTTATCAGCTGCAAATGTAACTTTGGACGCAATGGATCACTGATTTGTCCATATATAGCTTAATATGTATGAGCCCCTTTCTGATTATTATTTTTGTCACCTGCAATAGTGTTGGAAGGAGGTTCATCATGTGCTGCCTTGAGTAAATACTTAAAGTTGCGATATTGTACTTTCGAAACTATGCTGCCTGCACCGACTTGCTTGGATATTTCACATAGTTAATTGATGCATTAGGTTTCTGTAGAGGGTTATTGCTATCACTTGGTTTCTTGGTAGAAAGTTTTTGGTAATAACTTTTGCAGCATAATTGCAATCTATTGTTCTTATACTCTGTCATTGCTTCCAATGCATTCATTGTGCTGCAAGTGCACCGTGGATTTTTGAGTCCTTAAGCAATTTTAGGTTTTTGAAATCTTTGTGTCCTGCAGTTGGCAAGGGAGACACTATCATTTTGGGTGAAGGCTTTCTCTGAGGACACAGCTAAAAGACTTGAAAATTTCGGGTTTATACAATTCAGACCAGGAGGTGAACTTTTTGTTATTAAATATTTTCATATTGTCAACTAACTTCTGATGGGGATATGTGTAATTAGACTCACTTCAAGTTACTTCTTTTTTCCGGATGATGGCATCTAGTTTAAATTATAGGACAAGCAGATATGATAGAGGGAATGGTAAATTATTGAAGTTTATCTCCACAAATTCTTTCATATATGACTGAAATCAATTACCAAAAAAAAAAATATATGACTGAAATGAATTTATTTCATACATAAAAAATAAAGGGACTAGTAAATTACTAAAGTTTTATTGGCGCAAATTCTTTCATATATTACTAAACTATTTGATTTGATACATCAAAAAAAAAAAAAAAAAAGAGTTGATTTTGTTCTAAAAATTCCAAAGGTTAGGTAGAAGTAAAGTAAAATTATTTATGTGCCTTTTATGGGTAAGCGTTGATGTGATTCATTTTAAAACAATCAATCCCTCTTTACCTTTCCTGAGCAAAAATGTGGACACTGGAAGCAAAAGCTGTGTTTTGCCTCCAGAGCTGGTGTCTTTCATTTACGAACCAAGAATTCCTTAGACCACTTTTGTTTACACTCCCAGGCTGAACCTTTGTATCTTAAAATCTAAGTAAACATGGTGGCCTTAACTGATTCAAGTAGTGGCTTAATAAAAATGGTCGCGGAGTAGGGCATTACTACTGCTATGACGGAATTTTCTAAATGGAGTATAGCTGCACTACTGCTATGTGTTTGATTTTTTGAGGAATGTGTTCTACTTCTCCATTCTATGTAAAGTTTGATCCAGTATCAATGAGAATATTTTAATAGTAATATTTGTCCAAAAGGGGCATAAATAATCAGGCATTCTAATAAATAACAAGGCTTAACAACTTTCTTTTATTTTACTATTGATTATTTTGTTCTCACAATAAAAGAGTACAAACTTATTTAAGTTCAAATTAGAGAAAGGGAATTTTTTCTACTCTCATAGCTAGAGAAAGTGAAGAAGATACCAAGTTTTAACTACATTGGAATATGGCTGAATCTCTATTACAGGCTATATTTAAAAATACATAAATATATCTGGCTTCCGCATTTGTTTTGACTTTTGAGGTCACTAGATAGAAGCATGCTTTTAGATGATAAGGGTTGTGGATCATAACGGCCAGCATCACTTCCTTTTCCTCATTGCATGATTTAATATGTATAATGACTTATCAAAAGGAGAAACAATGCATGTATGAATGACTAAATTCTGCCTTTCATCATTATTGAATTATGCTGAAGCTCTATTTCAACGTTATATAAAGGGGAATATCACGGAAACAACCCAGAGATGTCAAAGCTTCTTCACAAAGCTGTTCGCCAAAAAAATGAAAGTGCTTATTCGGTATATCAGCAGCATTTGGCTAACCGACCTGTGAATGTAAGTTGTTGAAGTTCTTTATTGTGTGACCTTTGTAACCTTTCCAGTTTGTCCTTGAATAAGTAAATTTGAGGAACCAATCTCAAGAAACATTTATTTTTATTTTTAATTTTTTTTCAACGTAGGTTCTCCGCGATCTTCTGGAGTTTAAAAGTGATCGTTCTCCAATTCCAGTTGGAAAAGTTGAACCTGCTTCATCTATTGTTCAACGGTTCTGCACTGGGGGGATGTCACTGGGAGCTATATCTAGGGAAACTCATGAAGCAATTGCTATTGCAATGAATAGATTGGGTGGAAAGTCCAACTCAGGAGAAGGCGGTGAGGTAATCCGTTAAGTACTTTCAAAAGTAAAAAAGTGTAGTGCATAATCATTTCCTTTCTTTTTCTTCCTTTGGATAACCTTGTGAAATTTTTACTTGCTATTTGATTTATTTCTTCTACCATGAGTTGAACATGGACATTATGTTATATGCGGTATTATTTTCATCCAGGACCCAATTCGCTGGAGCCCACTTATTGATGTTGTTGATGGCTACTCTCCGACACTGCCTCATCTCAAAGGTCTTCAAAATGGGGATACTGCAACAAGTGCTATCAAGCAGGTCAAAAGTTTTTTAATCTTGTCTTTTTTGAACAACTTCATTATACATGCTTAAAAAATCATGTGAGTATTCTTTGCAATCCTCTCCCTCTCCCTCTGTGTGTGTGTGTGTGTGTGAGAGAGAGAGAGAGAGAGAGAGAGAGAGAATGTTTATTGGCAAACTCATTGCTTTTTCCACAAAATTACATTGCTCCGTCATTAAAAAGCTTAGATAAGGTGTATCATCTCTTATGCTTTCGTTATCAGCACTTCTTAAGAGAATTTGTTGCATCTTCTTCAGATTGCTTCAGGACGTTTTGGTGTCACTCCGACATTCTTGGTCAATGCTGATCAATTAGAGATAAAAATTGCTCAAGGTGCAAAGCCTGGTGAAGGTGGACAATTGCCTGGGAAAAAAGTTAGTGCATATATTGCAAGACTTAGAAATTCAAAGCCTGGGGTTCCCCTTATATCCCCACCTCCACACCATGATATTTATTCTATTGAGGATCTTGCTCAACTGATTTTTGATCTCCATCAGGTGAAAATTGTCATCTTGGATGTGATTACTGTCATAATTAGAAATGTGATTTTAGAAAAATGATATCGCTGATATCTAATTTATAATCATTGGGCAGGTCAACCCAAAGGCCAAGGTCTCTGTAAAGCTTGTGGCCGAAGCTGGAATAGGTACTGTGGCGTCTGGGGTTGCGAAGGGGAATGCTGATATTATACAGGTATTCTGTATGGCTTGTGATTTACATGCACTGACATTAAAATTTTCGTGATTTTCCCATGTCCATGCTTTTAACAGATTCATCAATTTTGATGACTTCTAGGTAATGACAAACTTTCAGAGGCTAAAGTGAAATTATATTTAGTTAAATTTTGTGTATCATGTACAAGTGGTGTTTAGTTGGGGGAGGCCCCATGTAAACACCTGCATTGTGGACGATGAATAACTCTCTTCCACATTGTTATTGTAGGAGTCTCTTTATGTAAAGAACGATTGAGCAACTGCATGCTGTTCACTGTAGCTCAGTTAATCTTGTCCCTTACATCATTGTCAGGGAAAATTGTTTCAATTGATTATGATTGTTTCAGTTAATTTTTGGTATATTTATCAAATTATGAATGTCCAATTCATGGGCTATTATTCAAAATTTGCTTGAAAGTCCTCTATTGTCATTATGTGAATCAATTATATCATATCTGAGGTGAGTTTTCAAGATCCTTCCCTTTTGGGCTGGTTGTGGGTGAGGAGGGATTTGACCCCCAACACTGTGGTTCTTAGCCACGTGCTCTAATCCTTTGAGCTCAGTTCATCATTTATTGTTATATATTTTCTTGGACAAGTGTTCCTGTTAATTGGTACTGCACATGAGCAAATGCATTGTAGATGTGAGCAGATTCTATTGTATAAATCATACCACTTCTAAACAAAGCAGAAAATGGGAAATTTTGTTGGTTGGTGGAGAGCCTGTTCTTAATGTGATGCAAGGTTTGAGGGTCAAGTTTTCTGCTCAAATTTAATACAGAACTATCACAGGCTTCCTGCCATTTTGGTAGTTGTGCTCAATCCTTTTTATTTGTTCATGACTTCACACAATTAAAAACACATGTTTGTGTTATTTGATAGACACTTTCATCTGCGTTAGTTTGTTCTTCATAATTACTTATCATATCAGTTGGGATCTACGAGAACCTGTAGAGTAACTAGAAATAATGTCAATTGCATGATATTTGTAACCTGGTTTGCAGATATCAGGGCATGATGGGGGAACTGGAGCCAGCCCTATAAGTTCCATCAAGCATGCTGGTGGTCCTTGGGAACTTGGGCTTACTGAAACAAACCAGGTTTGCTTACTACTTTGAATAAATGGTCTAATTTCCTCCTCCAAATTGTCCTGGATTCAGTTCCTGATATGAATGTTCTAAGGGAAAGAAAAAAAATTGTTACAGGCACTAATTGAAAATGGACTTAGAGAGAGGGTAATTCTCAGAGTTGATGGAGGCTTCAAAAGTGGTGTTGATGTCCTAATGGCTGCAGCAATGGGTGCTGATGAGTATGGGTTTGGTTCTGTAGCAATGATTGCTACTGGATGTGTCATGGCTCGTATCTGCCACACGAATAATTGTCCAGTTGGTGTTGCCAGTCAGGTAATAAGGTTTACCGCATCATGTTGTCTTCAAATTTCCTTTGCTCTCTCTAACATGCTTAGACATTTTTGCATCTCTTCTGTCTTCAATCATATATTTCAGAGGGAAGAACTACGAGCTCGTTTCCCTGGTGTGCCTGGTGATCTTGTCAACTTCTTTCTATATGTCGCTGAGGAGGTAAAAACCTTTGCATATTTGATAAATTGAGTACTTCCATGCCCACGTTCCCCAGTTATTCTTTTAGTAATGAAGTTTTTCTGAATAGCAATTTTGTATGTTAGAAGTTACTGTCTGGCAGGATGGTTGATAGAAATCAAGTGTTGTCACTAGGTAAAAACCTTAAAAAATGTGATAAAAATAATTTTAGAAGTAGTTGGGTATAGCTGTACTTGAAAAATATTCCATGTAGTCGTTAAGACTCTAGTTTGGATGGTGAGAAATAAAAGAAAACTAAAGAGAAAAGAGAAAGAAGTGGGATTATGTTCGAGAGCAATCCAAAACTCTCCCAAATGAGAAATGATTCTCAAAGAAAATTATTCATTTCATAACCATTTGATCTCTCTTATGTTGTATTTATAGCACTAATATAAAAATATTTCTAACCACCTATTTCCTAATTCCATCTTTCGGTCACATAACAGAAGCAAAGTCTATGTGGGCAATTGGTAGCACATTCCTAGATTTATTTTATGATGATTAAGTGCTTTTTTGGGTAATGACAAAATTCTGGAGTTCTGTTCATTTTGTGATGTAGCTTGGTTTTTATAAATGGTCTATGGAGCTGGGAATTGAAAATTTTGTTTTATTGTGTTCTAATTTTATCAAAATAAAAAATTTATGTATAATAATTGTAGGAATATATCCTACGTAGATAAAATTAAGCCTCCCAAACTAGTATAATAACCTAATGGGTCTCTTCTCTCCTTACTAGTTGGTTTTGAGTTGAATGCTTTATTATAGTATCAGATAGAACTTCAGGTGTGTAAATCGAAATGTTGATAATGAACAATTAGAATGAATGAATGACGTTCTTAATAAGTAAATCCATTATCCTCAAATCCTAAAATTAGAAGAATAAACCAATTTGTTCCTATCTCAACTTTCCACTTCAAGCTGACCTGATAAGCTTGTATCATGATTAATGATCTTCTCTTGCATATTTCTGTCCACTCTCTTTATTCAACAGAGCTTATCAGTAAACTTTTTCTCCAAAAAACAATCTTGGGCCGGTGAGGTTGTCTCATGATAAATGTGCTTCTCTTGCATATTGCTGTCTACTTACTTTATTCAACAATGCTCATCAATACACTTTTTCTCCTTTTTTGGCCAGGTAAGGGGCATCTTGGCACAACTGGGCTATGAGAAGTTGGATGATATAATTGGGCGAACAGATATATTAAGACCTCGACATATATCATTGTTGAAAACACAGCATCTTGATCTCAGTTACATTCTTTCTGTATGTATTCAAAAAGTTAATTTGTGTTTCGTGTTTACCTATTGTCTCAGCATTAACTTGTTATGGGTTTGTTGCATATATGAAATTTATCTATATATATGTAAATATTTTTTCCCCTCTTTTTCAGAGTGTTGGGTTACCAAAGTGGAGAAGTACTGAAATCAGGCATCAGGACGTTCATAGTAATGGCCCTGTTTTGGATGATACATTACTCTCAGATCCAGAGGTAAACAATTATTTGATTACAGTTTATGAACAAAGAACGTGATGGGTATTTTAGACTTGCTTTACAAGTTGTATCATATTTCAGTTCTATTATACTCAATTTAGTTGGTGTAAGACTTCTTTACAAGTATCATATTTTAGTTCTAGTATAGTCATCCTCGATTTAGTTGGTGCTTGATTTGGTAGGTTCAAATAAGTCTTCTCATTGATCCATTTAAGAAGATTTATGGTATAACATTAATTATCAAAAAAAAAAAAATGGAATTATGGTAGACCACCGTGCCAATGCCAAGGGACTGTTTGATGAAAGCACTTAGAATTTTTATTGTTTCACTTTTGTTTCAATGTTTTGCTCCTGTTTTGAGATAGTAGGACTCTGATTTCCCAAGAAGAAATAAAAATACCCATTAGTTTTCTGGGTAACATGATATACTGTGGTGTAACTTGATAATGCTGGTATTGATCACTTTCAGAAATGTTAAAAGGTGTTTGCTGCTTTCCTATGGCTCCATTATTATTATTATTATTTTATTTTTATTCTTCTGTCTTAGTAACTATTTTAATGATTATTTTTCTATTTAGATTTTTTGATAGTGTTGTCTGTAGTGCATTTTTGTATCACCCAATTCCCATTCAGGGTGCTGGATCTGTGTTATCTTGGAGAATCCCTTTCATTAACTAAGCACACAGTATATTTTATAAATAGTAGCAAGAATAGGCCTAGGTAAGTTGGGCCCAAGTTTGTGATGGGCTGTGTTATAGCAATAGACTTAGGCCTCTGGTTCAGAGTGAAGCCCATACTTATAATCCCATGGAGAAGCCCATTATGTAGAAAATCCCACAAAGCGAAAAGGGCTATACATGTTGACAAAGCCCAGCCTGGCACACTCGGCCTGTTTCGGCCAAGAACGATGAGCTTCCAACAAATTCAGGTAACCCTCTTATGCATCTCAAACCGTGTTCCAATGTTGAAGGGGATCTGGGTAACTTAGTTTCTCCTAAGGGAGGGTCAGAGTTCTTTTTATTGAGGGGGGAAGGAGTGTCTTGATTGTTGTTTTCGGAGGGGGAAGAGGACGATTATTTATTCGTGGGGGAATGTGACTATTTCAGAAGGGGAAGGATGGTAACGGTTTCAAAAGAGGAAGGATGCTTCAAGGATGCGGATGATTCTGTAATGATGAGGGAAAGGTGTTTTTTTTGGTTGGGGGGGGGG
>JAVXUM010000021.1:4923875-4934189 GCA_035590655.1 Pouteria glomerata | reverse complement strand
GAGACTACTTTAAGAGGGTGAAGTATCTAGCTGAAAAAGGAAGGAGAAGGCTCAACACAGGCACTATAAGATTATTCTCAGAGTTCATCGATAATGTGGGTCTGATAGACCAACTACTGGTGGAAGGGAAGTACACATGGTCCAACATAAGGAGCAAATCAAGGATTGACATGTTTCTGATTTCCACCGAGTGGAAGGAACTTTTCTTAGACTCTATCTAGCTGTTGCAGACTGAGGTAATCTCGGATCATTTCCAATCATGCTAGACTGAAGGAGATGAGAGGTGGGCCCAAACCATTTTGAAAATATGTGGCTTAGAGTGGATGGATTCACGGAGAAATTGAGGAATTGGTGGGGCAATATAGTTTTTCAGGTTGTGATAGTTATAAAATGGCGAAGAAGCTGCAAAGTCTAAAAAGGGACATCTCTAGGTGGAATTGGGAGGAGTTTGGAAGGGTTAACGACAGAATTAATGAAAGTAATTAGAGAGTAGATCAAAGGGAGGAAAATCGTCATCTTTCAAGTTATGACAAGTCAGGGAGGAGGAGGAAGTATGTATGGTGGCTAAGATGGAAGAAACTTGTTGGAGGCAGAAATCTAGAGTGTTGTGGTTCAAGGAGGGGGAGGAAAGCACAAAGTTTTTCCATAGGATGGCTAATGTGCAGAGAAGAAGAAATCAAATTTCTAAGTTGGTAGTGGAGTGTAAGCAGATTGATGAGGAAGGCCAGATAAGAAGCATCACAAAATTCTATGTAAATCCATTTGCAGAAAAGGAAGGATGACCAAGAATGTATGAGATGGGATTTAGGTCAATTCTAGAGTAGGACAAGATGAATTTGGAAGACAGCTTCACTGATGAATAGGTGTGGGCAGCTATTAAAGCTCTAATCAGGGATAAAGCTCCAGGGCCATATGGATGGACTATTGCATTTTTTTCAACATTGTTGGGAGGTGCTCAAAGCAGATGTCATGACAGTGTTTGAAGAGTTTCACCAGAAGGAGATGTTTGTAAGGACATTGACTGCCACTTTCATTGCCTTGACCTAAAAAGAGTGAAGCAGTGAGTCTTGAGGAATTCCAGGCCTATTAGCTTAGTGGGAACATTATACAAGATTTTGGCCAAGGTACTGGGAATAGAATGAAAAAAGTTCTTTTGTTAATTTCAGACTCAGAATGCATTCGTTGAGGGAGGCAAATAGAGGTTTCCCTCTTGCCTATTTTTTTTTTTAATTTTTTTTTTGGTTTTTTGTTTTGTTTTGTTCGTGTTTTTTTTTTTTTTTTTTATGTGGATGATTGAATAATTTTCTGTGAGTTTGATGTGTTACAACTGGACAATTTGAGATGTGTTATTAGGTTTTGAGACAGCATTAGGGTTGAAGGTCAATTTGGCCAAGTCAAAGTTCATATTGTAGTGGCAACTGTCGGGGATTTAACAGTAGTATTAGAATATAAAGTTAGTTCTTTACCCCCCACTTCCCCTGTCTAGGTTACCTCTAGGGGCTGCATACAAAGCTCCAAAGCATTTGGGAAGGGGGTTGTTGAAGGGGAAGCCATCAGACTGGAAGCTAAAATATTTGTCTAAATGGGCAAGGGTGACTTTGATAAAAGCATGTTGTCTAGCTTGCTGCCTATCTTCTGTTAGGTAAGAAGTTGGAGAGAGCGTTTCTATGGGTTGGAATGGAGAGGGACATAAATACCATTTGGTGAATTAGGAGATTGCATGTCGTCTTGTAAGAGATGGAGGTATTGGGATATGCAATTTGAAGAAATTCAATGTTGCTTTGCTAGGGAAGTGTGTTTGGTGGTTCGCTCAAGAATGAGATAGGCTTTTGTTATGGTGCTCTCCATAGCAGCAAAGAGGGGTTACAGGTGGAAGAAAAGGAGATGGGAAATCAAGAATTACAGATGAAGGGGGAGAGGAAGAAAAAGCCTACAACTTTGAACCAAACCGAGAGATGGCTGGATCTTGATGGTTGTAGATGGATCAGTGGTGTAGATGGAAGGAACGGGAGCTGTCAGATGGCCAAGGACAGTGGACATATGGATGAATCAAGCTGGACCATGCTGGTCTCTCATCATAGCCTTCCAGCGATTGACGTTTGTTGTAGCCTTCTGGATAGGTACTGAACCAGGCAAGCGTCAATGAGCCACCCATGTGATGCAAAACTTACACGGGAAGGAGAAGGACAGACACAGACGGTTCCAGAAGGGGCATCGCTAGCAATGCAAACAAAGGATACAAGAGCAAGTGGGTCGGGTTGTCAATCGGGTTGCTGTAACAAAGACCCGGGTCCAAGCGAAATCCAATCCATTTCCTAAAGTGGGCCTCATCATTCGGCCCAAACCATGCCAACCAAATGTCTTGATCCAGTCATACACCAACCCAAGTCTTGACACCTGATTACAACAAAATTTAGCTCAATTTATTAGATTTAATTACATCACTATTTTGTAATAAAGAACATACATATATAGATAGAAGTAGTAGCATGAGGGGTGCGTGAATTCTGTTAGAACTGCCAGTAGTGCGGAAGGGAGGAAACCACCCTCGAAGTGGCTTATTGTTTTTCTTTAATGTCATTAATCCAATTTTCGGTTTTTCTATCTTTTCTCTTCTCTTGTTCTTGTGTTTGATTTGATCGGCACCATAGGCAAAACTAGGGCCACGGGGAAGGGGCTTCATCAATTGGTATCAGAGCAAAGCGTGGCAGATAGCACCAGATCTGCAAAACAAATGGAAGAGATGATGAACCAGCTGATAAAAATGCAGAAAATGTTTGAATCTAAGTTTGATGAACAAGATCGCAAGATTGCTGAATTAACTCACTAGATGTCTAGCATGGCCAACAGCAGTGCTGAAATTCAGGGGGCAGAAAATGAAGGCCATTCTCAAGTAGCCAAGGCTCTGGATCAAAATGTAAGTAACACCCAACCCTTACACGGCATCCTGACCAAATTCGTAAAATTGGAGTTTTCTAGTTTCAATGGGGAAAATCCGATCGAATGGGTTTATAAGGCTGGCCAATTTTTCACTCATTATGATATTCCGGAGTCTCAAAAATTTGTTATAACTTCGATGCATATGGAGGGGAAGGCTTTAATTTGGTTCCAAGAATTATCTAACACTGGACAGTTGGGGAAATGGGAGGAATTCATTAAGGTGTTACAGGTGAGGTTTGGTGAGAACCCTTACGAGGACCCTATGGATCTTCTTATTAGGTTGAAACAAACAACTACAATAGAGGAGTATAAGTCCAAATTTGAAGCAATTTCCAACCGAGTTACTGGGCTTAGAGGGGAGCATAAGCTCAGCTTCTTTTTAACGGGGCTGAAAGAAGAACTTAGGTATGCCGTTAAAATGTTTAACCCCAGAGACATGACTGCTGCATTTGGACTAGCACGATTACAAGAGGAGAATCTGGCAGTTTCAAAAAAGCTCAGCACAAGCCTAGTAGTACCACTACTCTTGTGAATCTCAATAAAAATTCAACCCCTGCGGGACCGTCAAGGTTTGTAGCATGGAAGGATATATCTAAGCCCCCACTTCAGCTTGAGGGTGTCACTAAGTCAGCTGCCCAAACTGTTAACAAGTTACCGGTTAAACGGTTAAGTGTAGAGGAGATGGAAACTCGTAAGGCAAAAGAGCTATGCTTCCACTGTGATGAAAAGTGGAGCCGGAATCATAAGTGTAAGAGCCCTAAGTTGTTTGTCCTCGAGACACTCTTTCATATTGAGGCCAAAACTAAAGAGCGAAATGTAGGGGAAACAGAGGTGAAGGCCTGAGAATGGAGGAAGTGGTTGAGGACGAAGATCAGAATATGGCAATTACCTTACATGCAATCACTGGAACCCCCCAACCTAAGACACTCAGGCTGCTTCGAGTCATTAATGGCAAAAGGTGGAATATATTGGTAGATTCAGGGAGCACCCATAGATCGTCAGGTGGCATCTCTGAGTCATCTACCAAAAGAAAAGGGGTCTTCCTTAGCAGTTAGAGTAGCTAATGGGGCAAAGGTAGAAAGTGTGGGAGTCAGCTTAGATGTGCAAATTAATATACAGGGACATTTATTTTTGATAGATTTTGTGTTATTTCCCTTGGTGGGATGTGATATTTTTTTAGGGAGAACTTTGGGGAGCATCTGCTTGGATTTTGATAAGCTGACTATGATCATTCAAGAGGGAGGGAGACCAATTTGCTTAAAAGGGTTAGAAAGGAAGGTTGAAGAGATTGAAGAGGTGGAAATTAAGCACTTGAAGGCCAAAGCCTTAAAAGGGTTATTGCTGCAGATTGTAGAGGTGAATGACATGGAAGTGTTTGACAGGAAATCGGCTACAAAGAGCAGCAAATTGGAGACATTATTGAAAAAGTACTCTGATGTTTTCCAAAAACCTATAGGGCTTCCACCAGTGAGAGGAAAAGAACACAGAATTTTACTCCAACAGGGGACTAATCCAATTTCTGTGAGACTGTACAGATATCCCCATTACCAAAAGGAGGAGATAGAGCGGATTGTGCAGGAATTGTTGAAGTCCGGACTAATCCAACCAAGTCAATCACCCTTTTCCTCACCAATCATCCTAGTGAGAAAAACAAATGGCACTTGGAGGATGTGCGTGGACTACCGGGCTCTCAATTTGGTCACCATTAAAGATAAGTACCCTATTCCTATTGTTGACGAGTTACTAGATGAACTGCATGGGGCCACAATTTTCTCCAAACTAAACTTAAGGTCTGGTTATCACCAGATTAGAATGGTAGAAGAAGATAGAGAAAAAACAGCCTTTAGAACTCATGCTGGTCACTACGAATTTCTTGTTATGTCTTTTGGGTTAACAAATGCACCAGCTACGTTCCAAAGTTTAATGGATGAAGTGTTTAGGCCCTACTTGAGGAAGTTTATTCTAGTATTTTTTGATGACATATTAATCTATAGCAAGAATGAAGTAGAACATTGGGGGCATCTAGACATTGCTTTGGAAATTTTGAGACAACACCAGCTATACGCTAAGGAAAGTGAATGCAGATTTGCCTATCCTGAAGTTGATTACCTCGGCCACCTGATTTCAGGTCAAGGGGTGAAAACAGACCCTAAGAAGATTAAGACAATGGTTGAATGGCCAATTCCCAAGTCCTTGAAATCTCTACGGGGGTTCTTAGGCCTCATCGGGTATTACCGAAGGTTCATTAAGGGCTACGGAGGAATAGCTAGGCCTCTAACTGATTTGTTGAAGAAAAATTCCTTCAAATGGTCAGACTTAGCTGAGAAGGCTTTTGTAGAGCTTAAGACAGCCGTGTCCCAGCCGCCTGTGGTAGCACTTCCAGATTTCTCTGAAGAGTTTGTAATTGAGTGTGACGCATCTGGAGGAGGAATTGGAGTAGTATTAATGCAAAACCAGAGACCGATAGCTTTTTTTAGTCAAGCACTAAAAGGGAAATTTCTTAGTTTGTCTACATATGAAAAGAACTATTTGCTTTAGTACAGGCAGTGAAGAAATGAAGACCCTATGCGCTGGGCAAGCCTTTTATAGTAAAGACAGACCACCAGAGTTTAAAGTTCTTATTGGAGTAGAAAATTAGGACACCTTCTCAACAGAAATGGATAACTAAACTCATGGGTTACACTTTTAAAATTGAGTATAAGAAAGGAATAGAAAACAGGGTTGCAGATGCCTTTTCGAGGATGCTGGAAGAAAATTCTGAGGGAGACAATGCTATGTTGTTAACCATGACTGTCAGTCAGCCATATCCGATGGTTTTTTCTGAAATTAAAAGGGCCTATGAAACTCATGAGCAGGTGCAACTTATTAAGCAGAAAATGCAACAGGAAATCATTGGTATGCAAAGGTACTCTTTCAAACAAGATTTGTTATTTTACAAAAATAGATTGTACATTCCTAATAATCAAACTATCAAGCAGTAGATCTTGCAGTACATACACAATGATCCTATGGCAGGTCATGGAGGCTATCTCAAAACGTTACAAAGAGCTATGAAGGAATTTTACTGGCCTCAAATCAAACGTGAAATAAAACAGTGGGTGAAGGAGTGTGATGTCTGTCAGAAGTGCAAGTATGAATCATGTCCTACTCCAGGATTACTCCAACCACTTCCTATTCCGACTAGAAATTGGACTGCTGTCTCCATGGACTTCATAGAAGGGTTACCAAAGTCAAGGGGGGCCACAACAATATGGGTCATCATAGATAGATTATCTAAGTATGCCCATTTCCTTCCTTTATCTCATCCTTACACGACTGCTGGCCTAGCTCAATTATTTATGGAAAATGTGTTCAAATTACATGGTCTTCCAATGACAATTATTTCAGACAGGGATTCCTCATTCACAAGTCAATTTTGGAAAGAACTTTTTAAGCTCATGGGGACTAATTTGCTTTTTAGTTCCAGTTATCACCCACATGCGGATGGTCAGACTGAGGTGACTAATCGATATATGGAAACATACTTAAGGTTTTTCATCAGAAACGCCTAAACTATGGGCTACTTGGTTGTTTCTTGCAGAGTGGTGCTGCAACACTAGTTATCATTCTGCCACTTAACTCACTCCCTACGAGGCTCTTTATGGGATTTCTCCCCCAGCTTACTTGAGTATGTTCCAGGGCTATCAAAAGTTGCAGCTGTTGATGATATACTTCAAGCACACACTATAATCTCTAAACTACTAAAAGAGCATCTTCTAATTACCCAAAATAGAATGAAACAGCAGAGTGACAAGCATCGTACAGAGAGAACTTTTAAAGTTGGAGACTGGGTGTATCTTAAATTACAACCCTATAGACAGTTATCAGTTTGACAGAGGAGAAACCTAAAATTATCACCACGATATTTTGGGCCTTATCAGATCAGACAAGTCATCGGGCCGGTAGCTTACCGTTTGGATCTACCCAGTCAGTCTCAAATTCACCCGATTTTTCATGTTTCTCAACTTAAAGAAAGAGTAGGGAAAGAGATCATACCCTCCACTGCCTTACCAACAGTGGATCAAAATGGCCACTTCGTTCCAGAGCCGGCATGTATTTTGCAAATCTGTGACCAGAAAAGAGGAAAAAGGTTGTTCCAGGAAGCCTTAGTGCAATGGGTTGGTCAATTGCCCGAGGAAGCCACTTGGGAGCCTCTTAATCGGTTGCTCTCGGAATACCCGAACCTTGAGGTCAAGTCTTCGGCTGAAGAAGGGGGGTGTTGTTATGGTATTCTCCATAGCAACAAAGAGGGGTTTCAGGTAGAAGAAAAGGAGATGGGAAATCAAGAATTACAGATGAAGGGGGAGAGGAAGAAAAAGTCTACAACTTTGAACCAAACCGAGAGACGGCTGGATCTTGATGGTTGTAGATGGATCAGCGGTGTAGATGGAAGGAACGAGAGCCGTCAGAGGGCTAAGGACAGTGGACATATGGATGAATCAAGCCGGACCACGCTAGTCTCTCATCATAGCCTTCCAACGATTGACGTTTGTTGCAGCCTTCCGGACAAGTACAGAACCAGGCAAGCGTCAATGAGCCACCTATGTGATGCAAAGCTTACATGGGAAGGAGAAGGACAGACACAGATGGTTCCAGAAGGGGCATCGCTGGCAATGCAAACAAAGGATATAAGAGCAAGCGGGTCGGGTTGTCAATCGGGTTGCTGTAACAAAGACCCAGGTCCAAGCTAAATCCAATCCATTTCCTGAAGTGGGCCTCATCATTCGGCCCAAACCATGTCAACCAAATGTCTTGATCCAGTCATACACCAGCCCAAGTCTTGACACCTGATTACAACAAAATTTAGCCCAATTTATTAGATTTAATTACATCACTATTTTGTAATAAAGAACATTTATAAATAGATAGGAGTAGTAGCATGAGGGGTGCGTGAATTCTGTTAGAACTGCCGGTAGTGCAGAAGGGAGGAAACCACCCTCGAAGTGGCTTATTGTTTTTCTTTAATCTCATTAATCCAATTTTCAGTTCTTCTATCTTTTCTCTTCTCTTGTTCTTGTGTTTGATTTGATCGGCACCATAGGCAAAACTAGAGCCACAAGGAAGGGGCTTCATTAGCTTTGGAGAAAGGCGATCTCTTCCATGTATTGGGGCTGGAGTGGGGGATTGGAGTTTGAATCAAGTCATGGCTGTTCTTGGGTAGGCCTGTGGAAAGGGATTAGGAGAAGTTGGGAGGAGGTAAGTGATCAATTCATATGGCAGCTCAGAGATGTTGAAAATATATAATTGTGGGATCATAACTGGGCCTCCAGACGTAGCCTAAAGTATTTGTTTCATGGTTTGTACTTTGTATGATCTTGCAAGAGGCAGGGGACCACCATAGGAGATTATGTGGATAGAAATGGGAAAAGTCAGCCTTGGAACATTATTCTTCAGGGGACTTTTCATGACTGGGAAGTGGAGAGATTAGCAAGTCCATTGCAGGAAGTTCAGTAGTTCTATCTGAGGGAGCCGGTGGATGAGGTGGATTAGCAGGTCTATTGAGTGTTATTTATTTATTTATTTTTTATAAGTTGAAATTATAAATAATTGTTTATGGCAGTAGTTCTCATGAGTCCTTTTTTAAAATCCAAATTAATTTCAAGTTCTCTTACCTTCTTTCAGCATCTATCCTTTGTTTTGGTTACTGTGTTAATGCGAATCTAAAGAAATTTTTGTTGTCCATCCAGATATCAGATGCAATTGAGAACGAGAAAGTGGTTGATAAAGCCATAAAGATATACAATGTGGATCGTGCTGTTTGTGGGCGTATAGCTGGTGTAATTGCAAAGAAATATGGTGATACTGGTTTTGCTGGACAGCTGAATATTACGTAAGTTTTTTCTTGCTGGTATTTGTGTTTGTTGGCATTGTCTGCTCAGTAGAGTACAATTTCAGTTACAAAACTAACCAGAAAGTCTGCATGCAATAGATTCATGGGTAGTGCTGGACAGTCCTTTGCTTGTTTTCTGACTCCTGGAATGAACATTCGGCTGGTGGGAGAAGCTAATGATTATGTGGGAAAGGTAATTGTTGGTGCAGTTAAGATTTGAGTTGGACCAGTACCACAACTTACCTTATAATTCAGTTGTTTAAATTGCCTTATTTCACTCAAAATGTCGTGTGTTATTGAGACGGCTCGTCCATTTTGCTAGTGCTTACATTGCTACTGAAATATAAGGAATTTGCTAATCTACCAGAATTTTTAACCAGAATGTATTGCCAGAATGATGTGGAGATGGCATTTGTGTAATATAATTACAATTAATAGGTTTATTTTTATTTTTTTATTTATTTTTGTTTATGAGACAGGTTCAAAAGGTTTCCACATCATTTTAAAAAATCTTTCCAGTTAAGAATTCTGGTTGCATAGCATTACTTGAAATATAATAACAAGCCGGTCATTTGCAGTCAATTAAGTACTCCAACCTAGCAAAGTTGAATTCTTTTTGTTTGAACGATCATTGCATTTTTCATGTTGTGTCATTCTGTTAACGTCTGATGCTAGTCATTTGTGTCTAGGGTATGGCGGGAGGGGAATTGGTTGTTACTCCGGTTGAGAATACTGGGTTTTGCCCTGAAGATGCCACTATAGTGGGTAACACCTGCTTGTATGGAGCAACAGGTGGTCAAATTTTTGTCAAAGGGAAAGCCGGGGAGCGTTTTGCAGTGAGAAACTCTCTTGCTCAAGCTGTTGTGGAAGGAACTGGAGACCATTGTTGTGAGTACATGACCGGGGGTTGTGTGGTTGTGCTTGGAAAGTGAGTATCGTCTCCTTGTCTTCTATCAGTTCTATGTTTATTGTCATACATACTGGAAATTTTTGATGACTCCTTATGTTCCCTTTTACAGAGTGGGTAGAAATGTTGCTGCTGGTATGACTGGAGGGTTGGCATACATTCTGGATGAGGATGATGCTCTCATTCCCAAGGTTTGTTGGCAAATACCTATCTTGACTTATGAAACCGATGGCATATAGCACACAAAAATTCTCTTTCTTATACACCTAGCTTGTTTGAGCGCTTGTTTTTTCAGTAGTGATTTATTATCTTCAAAATAATAGTACTTTTTAGTTTTCTTACACTATTCTAGGTGCGGGAAGCTGGTGGTGATATTTTCAGTAAGAGAGAAAATGAGAGACCCAAATTGAGTGTGAGAGAAATTGGAATCTGGAGAGAGAGATTAAAAAAATCAACTTTACTTTGCTTGATCACTTTTCACTTCATTGGTTTTTCCTCTTATGTAGTACATCAAGTTGTTTGCTTTTATGGGCAAACTAGTGAATGACATGTGGACCGTCATTTCTGCTAGCCATTAAAAAGCTCTTCAAAGCATTCA
>JAVXUM010000021.1:4794998-4817351 GCA_035590655.1 Pouteria glomerata | reverse complement strand
ATATTATCATCCAAGATTGCAAAAGCCATCAGCAAAGAGAATGAAATTGCTCATGATTATTCACATAATTTAAATAAGGCCCAAGAGAGAATAAGATACATGGATAGAAAACAATTAGCGGCTTCCCATAAGTTCGCCTAGTAATCATTTGATGCTTGTCGTACTTGAGAAAATAAATAAAAGTCAAACGAGTCCCTTCACTGTGTGCCCTTCTATAATGTGAAGGAAATTGACTTATAATTTTGAAAAATGGACTTGTAATTGTTTTCCATGTCCTTCATTCTTTCCAGAAAAAGAAAAGTGCAC
The DNA here is from genome assembly GCA_035590655.1 of Pouteria glomerata. Taxonomy (NCBI): domain Eukaryota; kingdom Viridiplantae; phylum Streptophyta; class Magnoliopsida; order Ericales; family Sapotaceae; genus Pouteria; species Pouteria glomerata. The sequence goes on along the minus strand of JAVXUM010000021.1, from coordinate 4,817,045 downwards.
TTCAAACATTTAAAATGCACCACACCCTATAGGCAAGAGACACAAAACTGCATTTCTACCAGAAAGGAGAAATTACATAGGCACTTACATTTTGCATCTTGATTTCCAGTCTGGAAAGCCGACCAGTCAGGTCCTCCGACTCAGACTTTGCCTTCAATAACTGTAAGTAAACAATCATCATCGTATTATTATTCTTAGCTAAATTAAAGTCTCCCTAGTAGAAAGGAAATTTCTATCGGCTCTAAGGGGTAGATAGTTGGAAGAACCAAAGACCACTAAAGTAAAGTTCATAGGTTCAGAATTCCTCCCTTCAGGCCAGAATCCTAATTAGATGTGTTATTTTCCGTGCCGGTATGTGTGTGGTGCATGCCCTAAAGTGACAAAAAAACAGAAAGAAAAATAAAGGAAAGAAGAGAAACAAGCAAACAAAGAAAAAAAAAAAATACCTGTTCATCATAACTTTTTCCATACAAACCCACTTCAATCTCATGGCCCTGCCACTTTTCAATCTGAGTCATTAACTCATCTCTTTCTTTAGTAATAACAAGAAGCTGGCTTTGAAGAACCTGTCGGGGGGAAATATGCAGTTAATTTAACATAGCAGTACTATAAACCCTCAAATCAATCATTTTTCCCTCTTACCAGGGAGTATTTTTATGTAAGTAGATCCTTAGAAATGTTCAGGCAATTTATATAGAACAGAGATAAACCTGGAAGTCATCCACAAGAACTGATCCCTTCTCTAACTCACTGACTTGATTTAACAAATGTTCCTTTTCTTTATTGAGCACATTTAACTCCACCTGGAGCTTGTCTACTTCTTCACATGCAAGACGATGATCCAAGGTAAGCATCTGTAATTTTGATCTTAAATCCTGAACAAACAATAGGTTTACTATCAGTACTAAACAAGTTGCAAATAGATTTAGTTTTTGTTACCCACGAATTACGGAAACAATGCTAGACTTGTAGTACAATAGAACTTACTTCTTGAGACCTTTTACTCTGATCATCGGCAATTTTGAACTCATCTCTTAGCCTCTCATTCTCTAAACAGTTCTCCATTCTGCAATGGATTAAGATGAAGTAAGGCTATCAATTTTTTCCAAATTGATATGAAAAAACAATTTGTATAATGTTGATCCAAAAGGAGAAATTCATCAAAAACATTGTGTCTATGATGTGGCAGGTAAGAAGATACCCATACACACTCACATTGATGAAATTTGTCTCAAGTTATACCCTTTTAGCAACCCAGTGTCTAAGGTCAAAATCAGTTCGAGTCGTTTTAGGCCTACCTCTTATAATTTTTACAACTACTTGTATCCAATCACCCCTCCTTGCCGGCACAAGCAGCATTATTTATTATAATTTAAATTATACAACTGAAAAAAGTTGCTGAAAAACAAAATAAGTAGATATACCTGAGTTTCTTCTCCAATTCTGCATTTTCCATAGACCATGCCAGTCTTTCCTCGAGGACTTTGCATTCCTTCCTACAGGATGCCAATTCATTTCTTACCTTCAAGTCAACATACTAATTGTCAACGCAAGCCAACATTTTGTAAGCTATAAAAGAGATGAATTGTGAACCATAAGTTCAGATTCAGGTTTTAGTCATAAAAAAAGTTGATGCAGGATGACAACTCAAGATACTGCTGTTCGACCAAAGACTAAATCCTGTAAATGAAGGAAAAAAAAGAAACAAGACAAATTCCAAAAGGAAGCCATATCAAACAATCAAAAGAACGATTCTCCATATACTTGATGTCCTTGATGTGTTGATCGCTCTTTCATCCATTATATGCAGGATATTCCATACTTTATAATTAATATGCTTGGAATTTTTCGAAATAACGTTGCAATGGTTTACATATGCTCATGCGAAGAAGCTTAAGGAATAGTAATATAGAAATCACTGCGCTGTTATAAGAATGTCAATGGAAACTTGTAAAGTTTCTAAAGATTAGTATATACAAATTTTATGGAATAAAATAAAATTTTAGTAAAAATGAATCGTGGTGCTGCCACATCTTGTGCCTTTGCACCAGAAAGAATACTTCATGCTTAAATATTAGGTAGGAAGTCCAGATGTTTGTGTAGCAATCAAAATAAATTGATATATAAATTCCTTCGAACCTAATAAACTAAGCTGTTAGGGGAAGGCAATTTTATTACTTCATCAAACTCATTTTCTCACAAAATGCTCCCTTAAGTATAATTAGATTTACATTTTTCTCGTTCGACAAGGTCAAACACGTGCATGACAGTAAGGCTTAAACTCATAACCTACATTAGCTCTGATACTGAGTTAGATTGCTAGTCACCATCACATCTAAAAGCAATATATGGTGACCTTATTGGCTAAGTACCCTGCCGATACCCACATGAGAGGCATCACAATCCACCTCAAACATCTTTTCAAAGTCGGGTACAGGTAGCATGGGAACACTAGACAACATGCCTTTCACAAGTTGGAAACTCTTCTCAGCCTCCTTTATCCACTTGAACTCACCATTTTTCATGCAATTACTCAAAGGGGCTGATACAGCGTTGAAATTTCTAATGAACTGGCAGTAGAATAAAGCGAGTCCATAGAAACACCTCACTTCTTGAAAGCTTTTTGGTGTAAGCCATTCTTGGAAAGCTTTGATTTTTGATCTTCTCATCATCTTTGATTCCAGAAGTCAAGACAAAGCTTAGGAGGGCTAGGCTATGGGTCATGAAAACACACTTTTTGAGGTTCACACAAAGTTGTGCACCCCGCAAACAAGTTAGAACAGTCCCCAAATGTTCTACATGCTCTTTTCGGTGAACCGGCGGTAGATTGAAGCCAATCCATAGAAACATCTCAAGTCTTGAATGCTTTTTGGTGTAGGCCGTACTTGGACAGCTTTAATCTTTTCATCATCATCTTTGATTTCAGTAGAAGTCAAGACAAAGCCTTTTAGGGCTAGGCTATGGATCATGAAAACACATTTTTTGAGGTTTACATAAAGTTGTGCACCCCTCAAAAGCGGTTAGAATAGTCCTGAAATGTTCCACATGCACGCTTTTATCGTGACAATATATAAGAATATCATCAAAATAAGAAACAACAAACTTTCCAACAAAAGGATGAGGAACCGGGTTCAATACACTTGTGAAAAATGCTTGAAGCATTGATGAGACCAAATGGCATAACAAGCCATTCATATCCACATTCTGCTGGAAGATTAATAACTTTGGTAAGCCCTCATGGTGTATGACAATATATCATGTATGTGACACCTTCTAAATGAAACTCCTAAGCCTAAATAATACTATATTAACCACACCCCCGTCACTTTAACATTCTGATATGAAACAATTCTCATGAGTATTCCCAACAATCTCCACCTCACATGTGAATCCCTTCCACATTATTGGGCTCCTCTAAACTCTAAAGCGGAAAAATTTTTAGGCTATTTTTTTGTTTGTTGGCTTTCCTATGCAAACCATCCATCCACATATTCCACCACTCAACTTCAATCTTGTGGACCAAAATTCCAGGTTGTGCTAAGTGGGCTCTCATGTGCACGTCGTCCAACATACTGTGCTTTGTGGACTTTCATTTTGCAACACCTCATGATCCATCTCCAAGATTTGCTCCTAGTGAACCCAATGATACTTGGTAAAACAACACCGTTCTTACACTAAACTGACGTCGTGCATGTCCACCCACCCCGTCCTTAAGAGCAAAGGGAACCAGAACCCAGCACAGATCGCCATACACGTATACATGACCCAAACTATAATATCATTTATTGGGAAATTAATAGCCTTGGGAACTCCCCTTGGCGGGTAACAATGTAGCATGTATAGGATACCTTCTGACTCAAAATCCTAAGCCTATCAGTTTAGAGCCTATACCACGTGCAATGAACCAGGTTCTAGTGTTTGGCAAGGAAGAAAATAAAAGAGAACATCAAGGAAAACAAGAGAAAAATGAGTTTGATTCGACAACAACCCTTCTCTCGCAAAATGAGAAAACAATTCTCAAGATATTTCTTTACATAGCTTGTTTTGTATGCTACATATCTATGTCAACTAATTTTAAATAACTGATATTAACTATTCTTCTATTATAGCTATATTGATTGCCCTGATCTTGTACATCCATTTAAGCCATCCATGTGTTCAAACGGAGTGGCTACGATTTAACGTTGCCCACATCCAACATCTAATCCATCTAATCATTACAATGCTTATATGTTCTCCTACATACTTTCTCACTCCCCTCTTCCCTTGTAACCCTCTTCCCTTCTCTTCCTAATCCTTTTCCCCATCTTCATTTCTATATTATATTCAATGTAATTGCTCACGTGACACCATGCTATATTTACCACAAACCCATTACTTAAATTTCTGATTTGTGATTTCTATGTCCTAAAAGCCGTATTCCACTCATCACTAGGATTTTTTCGAATTTAGTGGTAGCCACTTCTAACAAGATCCATTTCGTAAAATACTTGGGCATTGTAATAGCTTGATATACATTGTTTGGCCCATTTCCAAACAACTTAAGATTGTGAGACAATTGATGACTTAACGATTGTTGGGCACATCAGAGCTCTGATTAAGAGGACCTAGGTTCAAGTCTTGTTATCAATGTTTGTTCCTCGTTTGTTGTGCACTCTAGTCAATTTGTGATGTGTAACTTATTTAGTTTAGTTCATTTGTCTCTGTTTCACATGTGAGTTGGGGTTACACGTGAGAGGGAGCGTTGAAATAACTTTACTTATATATATATATATCTATCATCAAGCCCATTTTCTAACTGTTTAAGCTTTTGAAATAATTGATGACTTAACATTAGGAACCCGCTAGCATATCAAACATGTCAATTTTTGGTATTGGAAATCAATAGTTGACAGCAATCCAATAAATAACACAATTCATGCTTCTCAGATCTAGCCTTTCTTCAATAAATCCATTGCTTGATGATTCAACTTCTCATGTTCTTTGGGGCTCATTCAATAATGGGCCATTTGTTTGGAAGAATAGACTCGAAAATCATATTAAGTTATGTTAAATATCCGTTAGCAGGGGAAGTCCATTAGGTACTTCATTCGGGGTATTGTCACTAAATTCCTCCACGAATGGTTCTGACTTGCTAGGAATATTCATAGATTTCTCTTCCTCCTTAGCAACCAAAAAATACATAACCCCACTTTCTTCCATTAACTTTGGCAAAATGAAAAAATTACTACCCTCCTCTTGTAAAGATTTGGGTGTTTTCTCATATTTGGATGAAAAATTATATATATATATATTTAGTTTCCCCATCCTTAAGGTGTTGGTATTTTACAACTAACATGAACAAGTCTATCATATCAGCAAGGCCCACCTACGAGTATAAGACAAACATCAATAGACACCATATTGCACCAAATTTGGTCATTGTAACTTTTTCCAACTGAAATAAAAGTAGGCATCATTTAATGACATTTACCTCATTTCCTTTCTTGAACCATACCTTTGGATGGGGCTCAGTTTGAAACTTGAGTTTGATCACCATTTCTATAGAAAAGATATTCTCATAACTGCCACCATCAATCACAATGCTACACACCTTGTCATGATACATGTATTGGGTCTTGAAAATATTAAAACAAAGTCAATCATCATTGGAATCAACTGTTGGAGTGGTAAAGGCCCATTAGATCATTAAAATTTCACCTTCCTATGGTTAATTTCCACTTGCTCAAATTCGCCGCCTTCATCATACATCATTAGTTAATTCATCAATAAGAATTACTCCTATATCAACTTGTCTTTTTTGAGAATTGTTATGGCATCGACCAACTTCTCCCACACTAGAAACAATTATTGGCATTGTTGGAACAATATAATTCTTTAGTGTATTCCATCCCACTTTTAAAATCTTGGCAAAGGCTGTCGAGTTGAGAATGTCATTTAAGCATAATCCACTAGAAGGAATTTCTCCTTAAGCCTAGTTTCATCTTCGCCTAAGAAGTAATCTTAGGCTCTCCCCCCTTAAAGAATTTCTCAATGGCACTAACCCACTCAAGAAACTCCTCGAGTTGAAGCCGACAATGGAATTTTGGCAAGTTGATATTCAAAGTTATAATCGTGATAGAATGCCCTTTCCCTACGATTGGCAAAACAGTTAATATGGAATTCTTCACTAGATGACCCACAACTTATTGCACCATGCTCTCGACAAGCTTCTTAGTGTTAAGCCGCAAGGTAAGCTCTTTAACTTGTCATGGTAGTGCTTGAAGTTCATATTTTCTTTCATTCCTCATTCAATTAACACATCCTCTACTTCTTTGTGCCACCATCAGAGATAGTAAATGACACAAAGAACGTAAAAGCACTCTTCGTACTCTTCAATAACGTTTTGGTCTTCCAATCTTGTATCCTCTCAAAGTCAAAAGAAACATCTTCCAAAGATCCAATTGTAGTCTTTCAAAGTTAAAAAACTTCTATTCTTTGAATAAGATAATTCATGCATCCACAACATCAGGGGTGCAAGACACACACCCTAACTGTATCTTGAAGCATTTCTAAAAAGAATACAACATTTATGTGAATAACAAAAAGTATTCAATGGTCAACATATAACTAAAAGAATATAGCAATAAAAAGTCAAACAAAAAAATAGTAGGAAATTAATTATTAGGACTATTATATGCAATATATTTTAGGAGCTTTGCTTTCCATATTTTACAATTTTAAGTAGAAATAAGATATAAGATAATAAATATATAAAATGCATATAAGATATAAAAATGTATAGATATTTTGCTTGTCATATCCATTTTTTGTTTTCTAGGATTTTCAATGTCATCAAATATGTATCACGTATGTGTTGCATTCAATGCTACAAAGTTCTCGGGCATTTGCAAATATGTAAATGTGAAGACTAGTTCCTTATACTCTTTGTCATTGGTCATTCAAAATATACATATATGTGGCCCTTATGTTCAATCCTTTTTTCTTATGGCTCTTCTTTGCTCTGCTCGACTACCTGGGGCTAAGCTGGCACCTTGGACTTTCAAAATAGAATCTTGTATCATTCAGAAAACACATCATCCACCTTACAAACAATGAGTTGTTTTATAGGCAACGTTGTAGAAGATATTTAGGCCCACCTCTCAAATACATATATCTATTAAGGCCTCATTGAAGACCATAAACTCAAACGAGGCTCAAGTACATGTTTCTAGAGATGCATAAATATTTCTCTTGAGATTAAGTTCAAGGCTGAATCTTAAGTTTTACCTCTGTCATTTCTTTTGATAAAAACACAATCTTAGCATTGTATAATTTTGAATTCTCTTCTATGGCTTCAATGGAAGCTTTCTCCTTAGCAGACCATATGGCCTTCTCCTCCTCTATTGCCAAAAGTGCTTCAGCAAGTTGCTGCAATATCAGATACAGTGAGATAATTAACATTGCACCAGGTCACAGGTCTGAACTGGAAGCTATCTTAACCATTTAGCCCAACATTAAGATACCATTGCCAACTCTTCCTTTTCTTCAGCCAACATTTTAATAGAGCTTTCCATTTTTTGATTGTAGGACTTTGATTCTTCCAAACGTAACATCTGCAATAAGAGAGAAATATAAGATGATAAATTAAAAGGATGAAACAATACTACTCGGGACAAGATGACCAATAAAAATAACCAAAATTAGGAACTTGAAAATCACAGGGAAGACATGGACGAGCATACAAGGTCTGAAACTTCTTCCCTCAACATGTTGCATTCCGAGTTTGAGATGTTCAGCTTGTCAGATAAGGTTTGCAGGTCTGAAGCCAAACTTTCAGTTTTAGAAACAGCCATTTCCTTTTCCTTATTTGTTGCCGCTAATTTCGCTTCCAAAGAAGCAATAGTTATCTCCATATCAAATGCAATAACTTCCAGTTTCCTGTACTCTTCTTCCTTAACATTTGTAAAGAAAAAATAAATTTAGATTTCAAGCTTGTACTTGTTCAGAAAAATGTCACACATACAGCATTCAAAAGAAAACTGTAAAATGTGTAAATTCTTCCTAGTTTAGCAGATTTGTTGAACATTGGAGAAGGCCAACAATTATCTAAGAAAACTTTATTTACATAGAAGATAGTATGTAGTTTGGCTTGATTAAAACGGGAAAGAAAAAGGTACAGAAAGAGGGGTGAATAGCCAAAACAGAGTAGCAAACCCCAAACATAAAAGTACATAGAAGAAACAGAATATTGAGGTTAAAAAAAAAAAAAAGGTGCTTATATGCAGTGAGTAAATACACCACGGAGTTGTACTCAACTCAACAAAGCCTTAGCTCCAAACTAGTTCATCTGCATTAATCATTTTCCTTTATTTATTTCAAATGAACATCGAGTGGCTGATAACGCTATGAGGCGATGAATAACATGGATCAACCAAGTTGTTGATTTTTTCTTCTTCTTCTTCTTCTTCTTCTTTTTAATATGTAGTTCATTAACCAAATCATTGAAACCTTAAAAGACAAGTTAAATTCACTTAAACAAATAAAATTAGTGTTTTGTTTGATCTTTTAACAAAATTAATACATAACATTTCCTACATATTTGGATTTCCCGGATTTCATATGAAAGATTAATCCAGGCAAAGCCATTCTTAAAGTGAATGAATGATAATGAAGTCATGGTAGCACCAAAACAAGGTTTAAATTATTGTGATACCACATGCAGACAAAAATGCCATTTCAAATGAAACTTCTAGCTTCAGAAAACAAAATATATCCTATGCTTCACTTCCTCTGTGCATTTGCTTTAAACCATAAACATGTTCTTGAGAAAAGCCACGTATGTAGATCCCAAACCAAATTTAAGCATAAAATGCTTTTGCTTTACGGCATTGGCACAAATGCAGACAAAATCAAATTCCATGTCTTAATTTGACTAATCTCACTAATTAAAAAGCTATGACCTGTGTATGTAGCTTAGACAATCTGAAGTCTAAAGCCTACAGTTTTGCCAGTGGGACTCATATGAAGCAGTTTCTGCATGTTTTACCAGCCCTCGCCCTCTACATTTACAATATTCCACATGAGGGGATACTTAAAAATTTATTTCCGAGGATAATTGAAACCCACTGTTTGTCACCTGAAATGTCTGGTCTAAGGAAATAGAAAGACCCTTTGCCCTTTTTGGATCAAACACATTTGAACTCCTGTCAACAATTGAATCACGTCTCCTCCCAGCAAGTGACTCACGTTTGTTGATATCACGTTGGAGAATAGCCTTTTGGCCATGCAGTTTTTTCAATTCTCTCTCCACACATGCTTTCTCACCCTACAAATTAGGTAAACATGTTGGTACCCAACATATTGTAGGATAACTATTGCAGGAAAATCACACCACAAAGTATATAAAACCTCTAGTTTGGTTTTCTCCTGAATGGCATTCTTGTGCCTGAACTCAGCTTCTCTCAGCTTTGCTTTTGTTTTCTCAAGATCTTTTCTAAAATTTTCCTTTTCCTTAGCCAAGGAGGAAGATGATAAACATGATATTTCCTTCTCAAGAATTCGAATTTGGGAAAGGAGCTCAGATTTTTCCAAATCATGCCTTTGAGAGAGTTCCTGCAAGAAAACTGACACATCAAATAACGCACACCCCAGAAAACACAACAGAAATTAAAATAACATACAGTTAATTCCTTTGCAGAATCTTGAATATTTAAACTTAATTCTTGTATTTGACTCTGAAGACCCACAGATTGATAGTGCAAAAGAAGCTGCATACGACCATCCAGACACAAAAATGTCTCAGGAATGTTTAAAGTGATGGAGTGGGAAAGAAATTGTTGAAGTGATTGATTGTGAAAAAGAGGCAGCATTTGACCATCCAAGATTAGACATGCTGCACCTTCTCATTCTCAAGTTCATCAACTTTGTGCCTCATGCAACAGTGCAACTTCATGTTATTACTGATAATAGATTGTAGTTGCATTGAGTTCTGGCTTGCCAAATACTTGAAGTCCTGCAGTGCATGTAATTTACAACATTAGTCATACAAGTACTCAAATATAGGACTAGAATGAACAAATCACTTAGGATAGACTTGGTACGCAGTAAAGGAATGGGGAAGAAATCACTGTTGGAATCGAATTAAAGTGGTAATGGAACAGAATGGTGGTAAAGAACAGTGGTGCAGGTGGTGATTGGCACTTGGCAACTATGGAGTTGGATGGTTAGTGGTGGTTAGCACCAGCCACCATTGCTTACTTCCTTTCTTTCTCCTCTCCTCTTATTCCATGAGGCAATGAAAATGTAGGAATCTATCCATTCCCTTGAGAGAGAATAGCCATTGCTACATTTTGTTAGAATGGTCACTTCATGGGAATAGAATTCTAACTTTATATAAGCATACCAAACAAGGAAATGGGAATGACATGGGAGTGGACATCCCATTCCAATCCATTCCATGTACCAAACATAATCTTAAACTGAGGAGTAAACACTTAAACTAAAATAGTCCACAAATAAGTATAAACTATTGAATAGTCACTAAAGAGCATTCAAGAGTACTCACAGAGAAAAGGTTTAACACAGCAGAAAAACTCTGCAAAACTTCATCCACAACGGAAGAGATACTCTCACCAAGATTTCTCGAGCTTTGTACTTCAGATGTTATTTCTTGGACTTCCATTAATAGCTTGTTCATGGAGTCAAAATTCTCCATCTAAGTGAAGCTAGCAAAGAATGAGTTTCATAGGCTTTGACAAAATAATATTTTATATGCTGAACACTACATATTTCTTTTTACAGTCTGAGCCAAAAAGAACCATAAAATATTCGTAAAAGATCAAAAGATGCATACATCAATTGTCCTGACAGATTCCATAGAAGCAAGTTGTTCACAAGCAATTCTAGCCTCCTCCCGAGCATTTAAGAGCTCTTCATAAAGCTGAAACAAATATACACTCGCTAAAAAACAAAAGAAACAATAAGACCAAACACTAACAAGATTACATGTCACACCTCAGATCCTGCAGCCTAGAGCAGACCCACTAAATACATGCAATCACCACAATCACACATGAAACCCATTTTCGATCAGAGCCGACTACAACATGATTATTATTACATTATAACCGCCATCCATAGTGGCTCTAAATAATATTATAAACCTCACAATCGAGGTATCCAAAAATAGTACGTTACAATTAAATAATAATGAAAGGGAACAGGAAAATTCTAAGTCTTCTGACCAACCAGTCCAGTAGGCAACCTCACCTCTGAACTTGCAAACACCACTGTAGGGGAGTAAGCACCAAACCACATATGCTCAATATACATGCATACATGTCCTATCATGCTACTAAACATGATCATGCTTCTCAAACAATGAACATAATCAACATTTAACACATCACCATGTTCATCATGCTCAACATCTTACGTAGTCATCTTTCCATTTTTATTCCCGTTGCAATATCATATACTCACTACATTATCTTCTTGCTATTCAATAACCATATATTAAACAGCCAATTCTTCATTCATAACTAAACTTCTCATAATTTTATTAACACCTTTGATCACACCCACAACATTATAACTTAATAAAACTAACATTTTATCTCATCATCAAGCTTATCTATTACTTAATTACATACATCTTCAACAAAATAATATTATAGTTAATTTAGCATGTCTTATGTCCTACCATGATAATTACATCCATCTTCAACAAAATAATATTATAGTTAATTTAGCATGTCTCATGTCCTACAATGATACTACATGAGCAAGTGTTAACATATCCTCATCAAGCACAACAGCCAAACTAGGGTCCATACAAAAATTCACAAAATCCACACTCAATACACTACTACATGAAAAGGCACGCACATAGCATAAATCAACTCCATACTACAAGTAATCACAAGCTAAAATCAACTCAACTCAATTCTAGTATCAGCCCTCAACAAAATATTATAGCTGGATTCATTACTCGTGAACACTCTTATTCTATTAACTTATCTCGTTTTCCATAAATTTCATTATCAACACGCCCATCATGCTTATACCCACCCAAACAAAAACCAACACAAAAAAATGCAACTACCTCACATCCAAGCAGCTAGAAAAGAAGAAAAAATAGAGGAAGAAGATGAAGCTCTAGCCCTAGCTCCACCGAATAAGAAGGCCACCCGAGGCCACCACCACCAGTTCACACACTAGCACACACTCACACCACACTTTCAGATCTCTCTTTCTTTTTCCCACACTCTCCCTTCTCTTTTCATTCTTTTTCTTTGGAACCCTCTGACAAGAGCACACCCACCCACATATACACACAAGCCAAGGGGGAGAAAGGGTGTCCGGGGGTGTGAGGGTAGCTAGGTAGAGGGGTAGGGGTAGATAGGAAAGAGGAGAGGACTGGTGAAAAGACCCCTTGTTCAAACAGCTAACTGTCCGGACTCCTGTCCAAATAGAAATCCTACACTAAGAAAATAATTTTATGTGTTACTCAACCACGGTTAGATTCTAACTCAACCTCAACCAAAATTAACCTAACCTCGAGCAATATTAACTCCAACTCTGACCCAACCAAACAAACATAGTTCAAATAACCCCACAACATCACCTATCCTGACAATATATAGTATACAATATAAATTAAAAAAAAAAAAAAATCTGGGCTATTACATTACAACCACAAGCCAAGGCTGAAAAAGGAGAAGCAAGCTTTAAATCTTAACACGAATACAAAGTACAACCACTCACAAGAACATTACAATCACAAACTGAAAAGGCTGAGATCAGATGCAAATGAATCTTTCCAAATGAAAAACTAAAGCAAGCTTTTGGACACCACTAGCAACCGCATGATCCCCATCACCGTGCAGGGTAGGGTCATAGGTAAGGAAAAGAAAATGATAAAAAATAAATAAATAAATAGACAAAATGGAAACATCAGAGGGAGGGGAGACTTAGAGAGATCAAATTTTAGACCATTTGACAATCTAAAAATTACTAAAATCAACCAATTTGCAGGCATGCTTGGATCTCAATTATAAATTCCCACTCATTACGCAAACTACTTTTTTTTCTTTTAACAAAAAGTATTAAATAAAACCCTTTAGTTGATGGAAAAAATAACTAGAAGAATGAGAAAGAAAAGCGGCAAAGGGAAGTCAAGCAGTTTGACAGAATTTCAAAATTCATTTTGATTCAGTGTAATACAGAGATATTACCAATTTCATAAAATAAATCCTAGGGAAATTGAAAGGTTCTAGCGTTCCAGGTAACATTCAACCAAGAAGTTTGAAAACTAAGGGAAGGACAATAATTGAAAATAAATAAAACGTCATCCCCCACCCAATAAAAAACAATAAGGAACCAATAAAGAAAAGAGAGATAATTAGACTAGACAACAAACCAAATAATGTATAAATCGCCATGCTGGTGATGATCTACTAAATCCTGACATGAAGTCGAAAATAGTTGCTCACCCAGGCAACTAGCTTTAGAAACAGGAAAATGGTAATAAGAAAAACATAAGAAAGAGAGGGAGGGGAAAATCAGTGAACCCTTCTGCAAAAATCCAGTTATCCAAAACAACTTTACGACTACTATTACGCCTTTAAAATCAAGTGAGAAAGCAACAACCATAGAAGCTCCCTCAAGAAGGCTAGCCAAGAAGTTGGAAATTGAGCTCACTGCTCCTACTTAGATACACAAGATCCCTCGCTTAAACTTCCTATGTGGATTGAATACACACCACTTGCGAGTCAGGGTTGTCACAATCTCCCTCCTTTTAAAACATCGCATTCTCACAAGGGCACACAATCAATTGCAAATCCACTAACCAGGTCACCAATATATGACCATAAGCAAACCCCACAATGCAGCCCCCCCTGCATGGCAATGTGCCCACATCGACTACGACACTGAAAATAATATCTATGGAAGCTCCCTGAAAGAGCTAGCTAATGAGTTGGCAATTGAATTCATGGCTCTTACTTATATACCCAAGATCTTCCGTTCATAATGTCTTGCCCTCACTTTGTGGATGAGGTGCATTCATCAATAGAACTCAAATTAAGCCTTGTTCAAAGCTCCGTTTTGACTTGCCAAGTTTCTATGATTGGTATTAAAAAAAAAAAAAAAACAATTGATGAAGAACAATGAATTGCTATGCATTTTACACTTAAAGAACACAGCACTCAATGCCAGAATCAATCAACACATGAATACCTCTTCATACTTCTCCATGGAACATTTGTTCTGTTCTGTAGCTAACTCAACAACGCAATCCAAATTTTGCTGGCTTGAAGACTTCTCTATCTCTAACATATTAATCTGTGAAATAGACAATAGACTGAAAATGAAATGCAGTGCCAAAACAATGACTCGGGGGACTCTATAAGAACAGAATAAATAATAAACAAAAAAAAAAAAAAAAAACAGAAAATGAAGAACCTTCTCTTCTAGTTGCTTTATTACAAGAATAGCCTCCGACTCCCTTAGACCCTTGGTTACATCACCACGAATCACGATTTTATTAACACATGAATAAGCCTCAGCCAACTTTCTTGTTAAGGAATCAATTTGTATCTCATGCATAGTCCTCTACCAGTATGGAAGAAGCAATTGTCAGCCATTATATCATTAAATGTCTAACAGAGACATAACTACATAAGCAATGAGGAAAATGATAACCTGGGTTTCAAATTTTAGCAGCAAATCTTCATATTCATCTTGAAATTCTTCTAACTCATTGCTCCCCTGCCCAACACAATCACCATGTGCCAAAACTTAAACGAGGAATTCAAGAGCAACAAAGAGACAAGGAAAAGGACATGCTACAAACCACTAGTAAGCCTTTCTTCTTGCTTAGTGCTTTTTTCCGGCTAGTAACATGTAACAAATCACGTGGATCTGGAAGTTTACAGCCTTCGACTGAGTTATTATTACACTGTTCCTCTGGTATGCAGGAGTTATCCATGCTTGCTTCATTTACCAGTTCATCGAAAGGAAGAAGGGGTCCCATATCACGCTTCGATCTCATGGGTTTCATGGCAGAAGCCTTTGCATGAACTGTTGAATTCAACTAAAACACCATGAAAGAGTGAACATTAGATTGTATCCACTACAAACTGCATTATTGGAGATTCTGAAAAAATTAAAGATCTTAAAATATCTATGTTTCAGGGAGTACTTCAGAAGTATTTTAATAGAACTGCCAAAAAGGTCATAAGATTTAAGAAGATACATAAGGATGTGAATTTATTTTTATCAATAGAAATTCCATTTATTATGAAATAGCCAATAACAACCCTCCAACTAAATACACAACCATTCTCAACAAATTCCAAGATTTAGATGTTTATGTAAATTTGACCATTTATGAAATTTCTGAATGTGAGAATCAGTTTCAGACAAATCTTTCTCATCCAAGCAAATCTCCCCTTTCCCCGAAACATACCTAAAAATAGAATCGCAGAAAGAATATTTTCTTCCATATTACGAACTGTTACATCCCTCAGATTTATACACAAACTCTTTCCTACTTTGTAGCTACCCGTTAGCCTAAAATCAGCAAATCAACTTCCTATAAATCAGTTCCTAAATCCCTATAAATCTACAACTGTAATATTCCTATATTGATCAGATCATATCCCTAATATTCCTATATTTAATAGATTACACATCAGTCCTGTAATTATCTACAAATAGTTTCTTTCCAACTACTTTTGGGTCTGCTTCTTTCTCTCCTACTCCTGGCAATTTCCATGCTTTCACACCTTTTAACATGTGCCTCCGTTGAACACCTTCTAATATGGCCGAACCATGTTAATCGATTTTCTCTCATTTTATCTTCAATCGGCGCTATTCTTACTTTATCCTTAATCTCCTCATTTCTAATTCTATCTCTCTTTGTGATCCCGCATATCCATCTTAACATTTTTATTTTCGCAATTGCCATCTCCTGAACATGATCCCTTTCTATAGCGACCAACTTCCCAAAATTCTATAAACATCATGTCCACTCAAGATGGGGGAGCAACACAAGCCAAGTTCCAAGTTCCATCAAGCAAGCAAATTTTGCCATTCCAAAGCAATTGGGAATGGATAAATAGATGGTGGATTGATTCATTATCCTTTCTGCATAACACTCCGTTGAGTTGATGACATCATGTTCAGTCTATTCTTTTGAAGTTGCTCAGAGTGTTAACTCTTATGTGCCAAGGGCAAACAAAAAACTTGAATCTTGGGGGGCACTTTTTCCTTCAAGGATTTGCAGGAAAATAACCTGAAGAAAGAGGAGACCGAGATCAGTCATCAATGCAATTCAGTTTAAAAGATACATGATCGAGAAGGGAAGAAAGAACTGAAAATTCAATTGTTTCTAAATCATTTAGATTCCTGATGAAATTAAGATTCTAATTAATAAGGCTTGAAGAATTGGTTGCAGTTGAAGCAACTGAAACATTTTGTGATTTGAGTCTATTGGTAAAAGCAAGGGAAAGAAGAAGATAAAGCAACTTCCCCTCCATTCATGGATCCTTCCAAAAATCGAAATTTGTCCCCATTATATCCAATTGGCATTTGGTAAATTGTGAAAAGTAGGAAAGCAACTGAGATATTTTTTTCCATGGAGCTCTATTAGATCCTCTAACCACAATTTCGGTGTCCCACCCCTTGTTATGAATTTAATATTTGCTACTAATGAAGGAATGCCAAAGCAAGTTGCATTTCAAAGGGAATTTGATTTTAAACAAGAAAGAAAGTAAGCAAGGATAAGAAGAAATGGTCAAGGAGAAGAATCTTTAGAGAGAAAAGAAGAAGACCAAGAAGAGAAGGGAAAATCAGTTAAGCTTTCAATTCATTATATTCAACCATCTTTACAAAATAATATCCAAGCCTTTATATAGAGAAAGCTAGGTACTTTAGAAGTCATCCTGAGCAAACCAATAGACTATGCTAGAACAACTACAATCATAAATGAAATACAATGTATATAGATGACTCATTAATAAACAAACATAAATGAAGTATAATGTAAGTAAATGACATATGCAGCCCTTCAAATAGAAAATATAAAAACAAACCAAAAGACAAATCCTAGGGAAGACCATCTTAGGGGAGGTCGAAAGACAATTTAAGGGAAATGTATTATGCAAGGGAAATGCACTTACTCAATACTTGAAGATGCAACTAGCGCTGATCTTTTAAGGGGAATATATCAGTTATTAAATACATGATGTCCCAATGGAATCTCCAAAGTCATTTTCCGAGAAGGGAAATATTCGTTGCCCTTATATTACCAATGGCTAGTCCCCTATTGATTTTTGGACAGCTAACAACTTCCCGTTTCACTAAACTGTCCTTTCCTTCACCTGAACACTCCCAAAGAAAATCTATCATCAATCTCTCTAATCTATTAACAACCTTTGCCAGGGCCTTAAACAGGGATAGAAAAGATATTGGGATACTGGAGAGAACTGACTGAATTTTTAAAAAAAAAAAAAAAAAAACAAAACAAAAAATGCTGTTGCTTGTCAAAAATCCCAGAATTTGATTCCTCTTTGAGAAACTAGACAATTTAGAAGCATCAAACAACCAAAAAGATGGCCGTTACCAAATTTTGTGTAGGATCAAAAACTAGACCTCATTAGCCAGTAGACCCTGCACAATAGATGACAGGATGTGTGACTGACTCCCTGATCTTTTTTATGCTTGCCCTCCCATTTAATGTGAACTTGCCTCAGTCCATTCAAATTGTTAATGGTAAGGACCTCTTCACTTGAACTGCTTCATGGGAAATCCCTTTTACCTTCTCTAACACGAACCAGCATGGAAATGACACTTTCTTCGAAGTGTATGTGTGTCTTAGCACATTGAAGATTTATTCCATGTTTGAGGCCAAAGACTTAGAAGACCCATACTAGTTGTGGCCAAAGAAGCATTATCTCTCTCTTGGGCTATAGTATGAAAATAGTGGATTAACCAAATGTGTTCTAGTTTTATGGGGCCAAATAGATACTTGTTTCCCTTTCTCAGGCTTTTCTTGATTTTTCTGCAGCTGTTTCTTGTGGGATAACTTATCCTTTTAAGTAGTTTACGGGTTAGGCCAGTTGCATGATATTTTAAGTTTTAGTCTGTTACTTTTGTCACAATCAGAGTATGACATGAGAAATCCTACCATAGCAGCATAGTACCAAGCATGAATGTGCTTTATAGTTTGATAGTGATTGTGTTGTGTTTCTCTGTAATGTGGCTGCTTGGGGTTGCACTTGGAGCAAGCTTTTTGCTGCATAACACTGATTGGTTTATAAATTTACTGGTGTAACATGAATTATATGAACTGGTTTCTAGTGAGTTTTGTTATATATCATCTCTTTATCGGTTGTTGATATGACCTTTTCGTGTAGGTCATTGGTATTGATCTGCTATCCCAGTCCCTGCTTCCAGCAATTGTTGAACTTGCAGAGGATAGGCACTGGAGAGTTCGGCTTGCAATAATAGAATACATACCATTATTGGCAAGTCAGCTGGGTGCAGGGTTTTTCGATGACAAGCTTGGTGCTCTTTGCATGCAATGGTTAAAGGATAAGGTCTGAAACCATATAATATACATTCCATGATTGGGGACTCATTCAGTTTTAATGTTTTTTTATTATATGCTGATTCTTTGTTTGCAATTGTTAACAAGATGTTGGGGACTCATTCAGTTTTAATGTTTTTTGATTATATGCTGATTCTTTGTTTGCAATTGTTAACAAGATAAGGTTTGTTACACTACATATTATTGAGTAATAATAGTATGTGGCATGCAACTATTTTTCTTGATTCTTTATTCTCATTTACAGCTCAGCTCCTTTCTCCTTTTGCATTCTAGCGCCAATATGCCCACGTACTGCAGTTTGGTTCCTTTATCTTTTGTCCCGAACCTCTAATTTCTATTGATTCTTTTTTTTTTTTTTTTTTTTTAAAACCCATGTTGTTTTGGTTGGTAAGCAATGTTTATGTTGTTCAATTACCATGCTATTATTAGAAAATTAGTATTTAATGTTTGCATGAAAGATAAGTATTGACAAGGTTCTGGGAATATTTGATTTAAACAACATCAGTTTGGAGTATTTTGGATACTAGAGACATACCTAACTTTTGAAAATATTTGCACAAAATGGCTGATCTCAGAGTCAGAAACTATTCTCACGCTTGATTAAAATGTTTATTATTTACAATACAAAAATGGTTATGATAATTGGGGATTTTCTGGATAGGTGATTGTGTTATTAGCAATATAGTTTGTGTTATAATTATGTAAATTTAAACCATAAATTACTTTGATTTTCTATGGCCTGGGTTGGAGAATCTAATTTTCTCATGCCATTTGGAGGTGTTAAAATGCTGGGTTGAATTGTAGTAATACCATTAATTTGCTAATGAAAGTGGGTAGCTCAATTGGTCCCGGATCAAAATCGGTGAGAAGCAACCCCGCCATATATGTTATTCTTATAGATGTTAAAAAAAGGGGGGAGAATTACTATAGACAATACTGCCAGTCTGGAGGTTCTCACTTTCAAAAGCTCTCAAGCAAACCATATCCACTTATTACGTAAACAACAATTCCAAGGACTGCTTTTTTAGTATACCTGTGCATTTTTCACATCTTCCTAAAGTCTATCCTGAACTGATTGGTGTTTGTCAAAACTCTACCCAACTTCAAGTAGTATAGCAAGGTTATGCAACCTTTAAGCAGTCAACATCTGTACTTTTCTGACAATTTTCACTAATTATCTTGGATATGTTGCAGGTTTACTCTATTCGAGATGCAGCTGCCAATAACGTGAAGCGCCTTGCAGAAGAATTTGGTCCAGAATGGGCAATGCAGCACATAATTCCACAAGTATTGACTTGTTTACCTTCCACATGAAAGAGTCATTACATAGTTCGTTTCTTGGCTTGGAGGGCACTGACACAGGTCTTGATGTGTTAGTTGGTCACAAGGTGTTTGACCCAGAAGTTGCTAGGCATGTCAGATTAGGTTATGATGTTGAAACTGTTTACTGAACTTCCCTTGATGCTTTATTAATTGATTTTTTCTGCTAATAGATGATTCAATTTTGGATCAATTACCAAGATTTTACTTGTTATATGCAATGTTTTGTTGGGGCAAGAAGTAATTTACTTTAATATCTAATGTCAAGTTAAATTACAATCCTTCACGAAAAGTTTAATCTCATGTCAAGTTCAATTATATGATAATGCCCTCGCCAAAAATTTATCCTCCGTGCTTTGCTTCTAATTAATGTGTGAACCTTTTTTTTCTTTGCTAAGCAAAATACTTAGTTATTTTTTTTCTTCCCCGTCTAATTATATCTTAACTTTCTCATGTTAGGTTTTGGACATGATTAATAATCCAAATTATCTGTATCGGATGACCATATTACATGCAATTTCTCTTCTTGCTCCTGTAATGGGTCCAGAAATTACTTGCTCCAAACTTCTGCCTGTGGTGATTACTACATCAAAAGACAAGTAATTAAGCCAGTTTCTATAGCTTAAATATGTTTTGTCACAGCTTGGATTGCTGGCTGATAATATTTATGGCAGGGTACCAAACATCAAGTTCAATGTGGCAAAGGTGTTGCAATCACTTATTCCTATAGTTGAACACTCTGTAAGTAACTATTTTAATTTTATTTCCCTTTTAATATTTGATAATCTTGGGTAGTATTTGGTTTGTTTTTCTATTTCCATTTTTTGTTTTGAACTCATTTTTCATTTTGCACTTTTAGAAACAAAGAAAGCAGTCAAAACGCATTTGGTCACTTGTATTTTCAAAATCTATTTTAGAAAACAAAAAATAAATTTATACATGAAATGTAAAATGACAAAAAGTTGTTTTGAGCGTTTTCTATCCAAAACAAGAAAAATCTCAAAAGAAGGAAAACACAGCATTTTCTGTTGCTTTGCGATGAGATTTTTAAAACATAAAATACATAAAATGGAAAAGAGAAACTAAAAAACAGAAAAGTAGACCAAATGGAGCCTTAGTATTTCATGGTAAACTGAAAAGGCTTATAGAGAAAAAGTTGGAGGGAAGAAGGCAATGCATGATATAAGGAATTTATCATGGTTTATCTATAAAAAGGTGGCCTTTGAGTAGTAGTAAGATTGTTTAATTGTGATTTGGGGGTTCACAGTTTTGAACTCTGGAATCTACCTCTTTGTTTGTAGAGGAAAGGCTACATACATTTCCAGCCCCTTTAATGTGGGAGCTTGCGAACTAGGTTGTTTTTTTTTTTTCATCATGATTTATCTATGATCCTTCATGATGTGTTGGACATTTTTATGGTGTTCATGGAATATGTTTTATGAAATATAATTGGCCAAGGTAAGGTATGCTATTTTAGTTGTTGAATTTGCCTCGTCAAGATAGTCTTCATATGAACAGGACAAACCTTTGCTTATGAAATGTACAAAGAACATTTTTTTTTTAAATTTCAAAATATAAGAAAAGACTCCACAATGCACATTTGCAAAGTCAGAATTTGTTGAAAGTTCATCTTAAATGCAGGTGGTGGAGAGTATAATCCGCCCGTGTTTGGTTGAACTCAGTGAGGATGCTGATGTTGATGTCAGGTATTATGCCGGCCAAGCACTGCAGGCAATTGATCAGGTCATGATGACCACCTAAAGCTAGATTCATTGTAGTGTTAGGCTTTTATTTTTCTTGCTATGGAAGTTGAGTTGACAGAAATATTTGTAATCTCTTGTATGTGGTGCTAGAGCCCCCCTTCAACAGCCACTTTATTGTCCTTATTGTGGTTTTTGTTGAGAATTTCTTCTTTCATACAATATGATTATGATGTTTTTGAGTATTTAATTAGCTGGCACAAGCCCTTTTAGGTGCTTCTCGTTCCCTTATTTCGTGCTTTATCTGTTTCTTCAACAATTTTAGGTTTAGGACTTGGTTGGTGCAATGATAAGGGTTGTTCTCTTGCGAGCGAGCGATTGTATTAAATACTCAAAAATGTTTTTTTTTTCTTTTTCTTTTGGGGTGGGGGG
>JAVXUM010000021.1:4753524-4794898 GCA_035590655.1 Pouteria glomerata | reverse complement strand
GCCTGTTTTTTTTTCTCTTTTTTTTTTTTTTTTTTTTTTTTTTTGAAAGGTAAGAAAGACAAACACTCCTCTCTCTCTCCAAAACACAATGTTTTCTCTCTCTTTTCTAAAATATCCATCTCATCAAAATATAAATAAACAATAAATATATCATAAAAATTATTAGCCTACATTAATTGTAAAATTACCATTAATTGTGTGTAATATTTTATTTAATATATTTAAAGATTTTTTTTACCAATATAAACTTTTTTTTTTTTTTTTTTACGATTAATAAAATTTCAATACAATTGTATAAATGAAAAATTTATAGAATTAGAGATTTCTGAATAGCCTAAATCCTACCAGAATGGAACCCATTTTAACCCAATTAGATAAGTCACACAGTGCTCATATGTCACACAACAGAAATCCAATACCCTGTAGTGCAAAACTGATCCATCCCGTTTCCAAGTCTCAACATAAACACCCCACCCCACCCCCCCCCCCCCAACAAATATATAAGGGCGTTTAGCACTCAAAATTTTTAATAAATTTTAATAATTTTTTGTTAAAAATTATTAATGATAATTTTTGATACATTTAGTAAAAAAAATATAATTTTTAACAATTTTAAGTAACTTTTAAATATTTGATAAAATTGTTACTATAATTGAACAAAAAAATGATAACTTTTGTATATTTGGTAAAATTTTTTACTATAACAAAACAAAAAAATATAATAAAAAAAGTAAAACCCACTATCATATTAAATTACTGTAACAGAACAAAAAAGTGATAAAAATTAATAATTCATCAAATATAAAATTACGATAAAAGTAAATTTTAATAATTTTTTGCCAAAATTTACCACGCCAAACGCTCCATAATCTTCTGCCAACTTTCCTTTCTCCTATAATGGCTGCCCTTCCCCATGACTCCCTTCTCCTTAGGAATCAATCAATAAATAAATGTATCAACTTAGCTTCACCTAATATTCAATAAACCATACCAAGATTTCTAAAGCAAATCAACCGAAAACATCTTCCCCTGGCATGCAGCAGCATGCTTAACATGACTTGTCAAGCTTACAATTCTGCAGCACCAAGAAACTCACACCGGTACATTAGCAGACTCGCATAACTACTATTTTTTTACTAAAGGGCCAATGCAAAGTTTAAATTTTAATTTGCAGGTGCCAATACAACCAGAACCAACACACCAGCCAATATTAGACATTCGACCTTTTTCTCTTGAAAGAACTTGAAAACATACTAAATCAAATTACAATTCCAATACTAAGTACACATGGAATCCATGCAAGAGAAAGTACAGCTGCTAGAACAGGTAGCTTTTATTTTCAACAAATTAAAAATAGATCCAATTGTATGGAAAAAGATGAGCGCATGCGGAGGCCAAAGCCCAAAGCCAACGAAAGTATTTCTTTTAGACAAAAGGAGGAAGAAAATTGAGGTCCTCTGGAAATATGCAACGGCTTCTACAGGGGCCCAATGTTAATAGGCTCCCGCAAGAACCTCTCCATCTGCCTTGCTCTAGTCTTAATGGACATGTCAAAAACCTTCTGCCCGAATTCCACCACTATTCCACCAAGAATGCTGGGGTCAATCTGCCACAGGTACCATAGAATTAGAGGCTTCATCATGAAAACAATAGCCTACCAGAACAGCACTTAAAATTAGAGGGTAATTCTACCTTCTGTTCAAGCTTAACCTTCTTCCCTTGACCAATTACATCCTGCAGTGTTTCTTTCAGCTCTCTCTCCTCTTCAGCAGGGAGAGGCTGGCAAAAAAGTAACAAAAATTATGAGAATCAGAACGAGTTTTTAACCATTTACAATTGTTACGCTCAACCACTAATTTCTTGCAAACAATCAGACTGATCTTAATAAAGTTTAGGAAACAGAACAAGCATTTCAACCGGCCTTAACTGTACAGAAACGACTTTTATCAAGCTAGACATTAAAACCACCGTACAAGATTTATTTTTATATGCTTCAAAGAGAACACAGCAAATCTGAACAACTGATTTTCACATAAGAAAGGCAGGTTCACACACTCAAAAAGAGTGTTTTCACTGTAACAGAAGTTGTCCATGCCTAATCAGCGCTAAAACAACAAAAAGCTTCCCCAGCAACTAAGAACCCAGCAAAATTTCTATTACCTAGTATTCTTAACAGCACAACCCAGAGAAATCTAAACCTATTAGGTCTCAGGAATCAAAACGCCAGCTTTATATATATTAGCACCAATATGCCAATAATATTCTACATGACAACAATTATTCAATATATATCAATCAAGATAATCTTTGAAAATATAGCAGGAAAGAGAAGCCAGGCTGGAATAAGAACAAACTAGATGCATCACCACAGCCAACATAAATGAGTCGAGGAAATATAGTCTTACTCCCAGTAACTGAAGAGACTATTTCCGACCATCAACCCATGAACTCCAAATCACGAAAGAGCAACATTACCAGCGCCAAAACTCACCCTCTATGAGGTTTTCTACCAAAGGAGAAAAGGAGAGACTATTCCCAAATGTTAGCATAAACACAGTTTTATTTCCAATAAGTAAAATGGCAAACCCATAATTATTGGACCTGAAAAAAAAACACCTAGCAAACCAAAGGGATGGGTATCAACAAGTCATTCTAACATCATTTTAAAATAAACAATAAGAGGTATAGTACTTAAAATAAGTAAAAAAAACAAAATGAAGATAAATAGATGTTTGTTAGCGTTAGTTCTAAAAAGAAGAGAAGGAATCCCAATAGGGCAATACCAAAGATATGGGTTTGCCCATTACTACACACTAATGTGTAACAACAATATATTAAATTAAGGATATTTCACTTATATTTTACATGTTTAGATGCAAATAGAGATGCATTTAAAAAAGGGGGGGAGACTTTAGAAAGCACACACTACAATACCCTTTAATGAATATTGTTGACAAAAAAATGTAGACTTCCAAATAAATAATTTGCATTCAAGGAGTAGAACTTACAATAACAGTTGTCACAATGGCTTTCACTTCTCCCCTGTGCGCCATGGTTAGTTCAGAAAATTTCTTCGCTATACGTTCTATGTGCTTTAGCCTCCCATTCCCAGCCGCAATAACTAGTACCAAATGAGATAAAACGATAGTTAGAGAACTAAACAGAAACAGCTAGGAACTCCAAACAATTAAATACATGAATTTAGACAATGAATTGTATAATTACTGCAGTAACATTAAGCTCAATTAGAAAAAAGAATGGCAGTGAACTAAGTACACAAATAGGCAATCAGTATTCATAATCCAGTGTCACTGATGGTTATGCCCAATGCAGCTGAAAATCACAACTGGTCCAAAGTTGTAACAAGTAAATTTAGCATTTTATTTTTCCAGTTCAACAATAAATACTCGCACGGAAGGCAAATATGTATATACAATTACATCCTTCAGACGTAATTTCATAAATAGAAAGAAAGGCTCTATTGTGCTTGAAGCAAAAGAAAGGCCTGCTGTGCTGATGGAAGATGGTTCCACTAGAATGCTTGCAATTATTCTTTACATGAGGCACTTAAATAGTTTGAGGTTACACAAAGTAGTCAAATGCTGAGGCATCATGAGAAACCACTGAAAGTCAAATAATTAATCATTGAAAAAACTCCAAACCACGATAACCTCCAATTTGGATCAACTAACTTTCAAAAATAAACAAATGTGCATCTGTGGCAAGGTTTAAGACATTTTACTACAACTTTGTTATCAAAATTACCTTGAAAATATTTATCTCAAAATTTCAACTTTCTTCTTTGGAATATTACTGCCACATTTGCACATTTATCATGTTCATTAATAAGATTAATACCAAGTGTTGAACCCACTACAAGCACCCAACAACTTTAAGATTTTCACAAACTTGAACTGGGGAACAAATTTTTCAGCAGAGATCTAATCAGATCCAGGGCCGTGGTGATCCAACTTATGAAGCAAGAAACAGGAATATGTTACTTGTGTTTACATGGATGCTGCAGCATTAGCAAAAGCCAATAAGGGGGTGTTTGGTGTAACGAAAAACGACGACAAACGTGGTTTGAGTGATTTTTGAGTGTTTGGTGTGAAATCACGTTTTTCAGAAATGAATAGTGAAATTTTTTTACTTTTGCAGAGAAATCCGTCAGAACGATTTTGAAATCTCTTCAAAAAATATTGACAATGGGTCTTGTTTGGTAGCTTGGATGACGGTGGTCACATTGAAAAAAGAAATTACAGCTATTCTATTAATCGAACTCAAGTTATGCAATTTTTTCTAGAGTTGTAATAGGTGTGAATGTGTAAAAAGTAGTAGAGAATTTTAGAATTTTTGGGAGTTTTTGAGAATTTTTCAGAGTTTTTCCGAGAAATTCTTTGTGCCAAACGACCCCTAAGTAATGTAAATTACATATATTTTTTCAGCAACAACTACATCTAGAAAACTAAGGTTAGAAAGGCAATAAAGCACCAATCCTACAATACAAAGAGTGGTGACCTGTAAAGCAAAATTCATGTTTTCAGCACAGTAGTATCCTACAAGCCTGTTGCAGTGCAACTTGATTTAGTATGCTGTACAACCAGGAACCAGCTATATATCTTTTTTGTCAGTTTAAATGCCTTTTATAGGGAACTAGGTGTTTAAATTGTGAACAAGAATTTATTCACATATTGTGAAACAACGTTTTAATTTTGTTACACAATATTGAAGCAACAAGCAGTAACATACCCAAAAAGTTCTTCATAATATCTGAAAATTTAGCTTCAGCACAAATGTTTTCTATAGCCTTTATTCTTGTATCTGCGGGGACTGACAAATCGCTCATGAACTGAGAAAATATAGCACTTTTCTTCGAAGCCTCAACAAAGTCAAGAAACTCAGACTCAACCTTGTCCAGTGTATTATTTTTTACTGCAGAAAGGTAAAGGGCCGAGGCATAGTTTCCGAAGACCCCAAACAAAGTCAGAGGCACCTGGAATTTATAGAGAAAAACAAAGGAAGATAAACACAAGAAGACCATACTAGTCTGAAGAAAGCATTAATCATTAGTCAACATTGAGAAATCTATGAGAATCGATATCAACAGTTATCTACAAATCGGGCTTGCAATGGAAAGCAAACCAAGTTTCTTTATTCCATCTTTTTCTAGGAGTTAACCTCATACTGTAAAAGGTAAAGAATTCTCTCAGTCCTGTGTTGATATAGAACACTAGGTTTTCACAACCTCTGGCCATTTCTCTAAGAATTTGATATAATGAATCCTTATTTAATAGAAAAAAAACGGAACAAATACAAGAAAACATCACTTAACAGAACAACCCCCACCATAAATCATGCCAAAACCAAAACCAGCGCCTGTTCCTTACCATATAAATTTGCACATTTTGTGAAGCATTCCCATTACTTCCAGATATAGTTATGCAAGACAATGGAGATACAGTCCACTCCTATCAATCGTACCCCTAATTCACTTCCACCACTATTCTCTACATACTTTCTTCGCCCCCTGATAAGTCTATCATCCGCAGACTGTTAGCTTCTATAGGGCATCAACATAATCCAAGCGAACCTGCATATCCCTATGAACTTCCAGATCCCAGAGTCTGCATCCTTGAAGGCCAACAGTCTGCCTCTCTCTCTGTCCTAAATTTATATTTATTCTTCAAAGTAAAATCCACCACTAATAGCTAAATTTTTTAGCTTAGTATACAGCCTAAATGGGCCTGTTTGATAAGCGTTTAATTTTAAGGTGCTTTAGAGCATGTTCAGCTGCACCTTAAAAGTACTTTTGACATTTACAGTTTTGTCAAATAAGAGCACTTTTCAACTATGTGACATGAGCTTTTCTAAATATATGGCATACCCATGCCAGATACTTGACGCTTGGAAAAATATGCAGTACACATGTCCCAATATAATTAGATAAATAATTAAAAATCCAATTTCAGAACATAATTATGTATAAAACTTGTATTTTGTAAATGAAATATTCTAACGGAATCTTGTTAACAGCATATTATTCTATAGAATAAAAATATAATATCAAATATATGAATGTTTTCCGTGTCCCTTGTATCCTTAATAAGAGAATTAATGAATTTGATTCTTAAACAGTGTATTCAAGTCCATGTAACATAGCTTTTCAATGAAGTGGTATCTAAGGGTCAACAGACAATGTCAAAAGTAAGTACAGAAGATGATGTTAAAATACTTTTCAGCAGCAAATTACAATAGCCAAACATCACTAAAGCTCTTTACATTAACCTCATCTAGAGAAATCTTAACCCAAAAGCACTTATTAAAACCACTGCCACCACCAAACAAAGCCATAAAACCCTTGGAACAAAAAGAAACTGCCTACAATACCCCTTGACATTGCAGTAATACTCATATCCGTTGCCTCCCTAAAATGATTAGAAACATATAACTCTATCTAAGTGCACTCATTTATAAGTATACACAGTACGTGCACATATATAAACACAAGTTATATTGAGAATTCTGCAAAGACTAATATCACTGCACCATCATTTCCTCGAGGACGCCACAGCAAACAGGCCTAAATGAAATTTACTATTGTGATAGAAACTTAAAAGTAGACTCACAGAAGAAAATACCTCTCATTCTCCTTGAACTGTTACATCCCCCTTGATTTATATACAAACACTTTCCTACTTTAGAGATACCCATTAGCCTAAAATCAGCAATTCCCCTTCCTATAAATCAGCACCTAAATCCTCTAAACCTGCAGCTGTGATCTTCCTATAATAAACAGATCCTATCCCTAATATTTCTATATTTAATAGATTACAAATCATTCCTTAGTTATCTACACTCCCCCTCAAGCTGGGAGTAGATGTTAATCATTCCCAGCTTGCAAATCAAACTTACAAAACCAGGTTTATGCAACCCTTTGGTTAGAATATCTGCTGTTTGCTCTCCAGTTGGAATGTAGTCCAAACATATATCCTTATTGTCAAGTTTCTCCTTAATGAAGTGTCGGTCAACCTCCACATGTTTGGTTCGATCATGATGAACTGGATTCTTTGCTATGTTGATTGCTGCCTTGTTGTCACAGTAGATCCTCATCGGAGAGTTGCTCGTCATCTTCAATTCCTTTAGTAGTCTCTCAAGCCATATTCCTTCACAAATTCCTTGAGCTAATGCTCGAAACTCAGCCTCGGCACTGCTTCTTGCAACTACTGGTTGCTTTTTACTCCTCCATGTCACTAGATTACCCCATAGATAGGCACAATAACCAGTGGTGGATCTTCTATCAATTGAACAACCAGCCCAGTCAGCATCAGTATAGATTTCCACCATTTTTTTATCTCCTTTCCTAAAAAACAGCCCCTTTCCAGGTGTAGTCTTCAGGTATCTCAAAATCCTGTGCACAGCTTCAAGGTGTTGCTTCTTTGGAGAGTGCATGAATCTACTAACTAGGCTGACAGCGAAGGTGATGTCTGGCCTTGTGTGAGACAAGTAAATCAACTTGCCTATTAGCTGTTGATATCTTTCCTTATCCACCTCTTCTTCTCCCTCCTAGACTAACTTTACATTAGGGTCCATGAGAGTCTCAGCTGGCTTGCAACCCAGCAGCCCAACATCCCAACTTCTTGTAAGAGATCCAGCACATATTTTCTCTGATTTATGGCAATTCCTCCACAGCTGCGAGCTACTTCCATGCCCAGGAAGTATCTCAAAGTTCCCAAGTCTTTTAATTCAAATTCTCCAGCTAAGTATTTCTTCAAAGAGCTTGCCTCTTCAAGATTATCACCGGTGACAATTATGTCATCTACATACACAATAAGCAGTGTAACCTTACCATTCAGTGAGTGTTTATAGAATAGGGTATGATCTGTCTGAGCTTGATTGAATCCCCACCTTTTTACTGCTTTAGTGAACTTATCGAACCATTCCCTAGGTGACTGTTTTAATCCATAAAGAGATTTTTTCAGTCTGCAGACCTTATTGCTGTTATCCTGAAAACCAGGTGGTGCAGTCATGTATACTTCTTCATGTAAATCTCCATTTAGGAAGGCATTCTTCACATCTAATTGAAATAGTGGCCAGTCCAGATTTGCAGCTAAGGATAATAGGACTCTTATAGTGTTCAGCTTCGCCACAGGGGCAAAAATCTCTTGGTAATCAATCCCCTGAGTTTGGGTAAATCCTTTTGCCACTAGCCTGCTCTTATATCTGCCCACACTCTCATCTGTATTATACTTTATGGAGAATACCCACTTGCAGCCAACTGGTCTTTTTCCAGCAGGAAGAGTCACCATCTCCCACGTATTATTCTTCCTTAGAGCCTCCATTTTTTCCTGAACTGCAGCCTTCGACTTCGGGTATGCCATTGCTTCATCTATGCTGTGTGGAATGCTGCTCGATGATAGGGCAGTAGTGAAGGCCTGAAATGTAGGAGAAAGTTGTGCATAGGAGACAAACTTAGATATAGGATGCCTGGTGCAGGTTCTGGTTCCTTTCCTAATTGCAATAGGCTAGTCAAGGTCCTGTTCTGGAGCAGCAACCTGATCCAGATTCTGCTTAGTGTCTTCTGCATTGTTCTGAGGGTTGGAGATCAAGTCAGATTGGCCTTGTTGATATGCTGTCCCTCTAGAATAGGTTAGCAATGGACCTCTGGTCTGGGGAGACCTTCTGTGAATTTCTCCCCCTGACTGGTAAGGATCTGCTCTTGGTTCCTCAGATGTAATAATGTCAGGTTCTATAAGTGGCAGTTGGACAGATGACAGTTGGAGTTGGTCTGTGGCTGGAGAAAGTGAACCTGATTGGTGAAGCTGGTCTGGTCTGTGTTCTGTGATAGGTTCAGTGTTCTGGGCAATGGGCAGAGGAGGTGTACTGATCTGGTCTGTGTTTTGTGATAGGTTCAGGTTCAGTGGTGTATCCCAAGACTTTTCTTCATTTATGGTCTCCCCCTGAAGAAAAGTATGGGAAAAAAAAGGTTTAGATTCAAGGAAGGAGACATCAATAGACACAAAGAATCGACGAAGTTGAGGAGAGTAACATTTATAACCTCGTTGGGTAGAGGAGTAACCAACAAAAACACATTTAATGCTCTTAGGATCAAGTTTGGACAAAGTAGAGGAATGGTTATGGATAAAGGCAGTGCAGCCAAAGATTTTGGGAGGAAAGGACCCAAGAGATCGAAAGGTTGGATACAGGTGAAGAAGACTGGTCATAGGAACAAAAAAATTGAGAGGTTTTGAAGACATTCTATTGATTAAATAGGCAGCTGTTAAGATTGCTTCACCCCATAAATATTTAGGAACATTCATAGTGAACATAAATGCCCTAGCTACCTCAACCAAATGCCTATTCTTCCTCTCAGCTATGCCATTCTGCTGAGGGGTTTCTGGGCAAGAGCTCTGATGAATTATTCCATGGCTAGAAAGATAGTCACTGAGAATGGAATTGAAATATTCTCTTCCATTGTCAGTTCTTACAACTTGAATAGGAGCATTAAATTGAGTTAGAACCATGGAGTGGAAGGTTTGAAAAATTTTGGCTGCTTCAGATTTTTCTTTAAGGAGATATATCCAACATACCCTAGTGTGATCATTAATAAAGGTGATGAACCATCGGGCTCCTGAAATGTTTTGAACCCGAGAGGGCCCCCATAGATCACTGTGAATCAAAGAAAAGGGCTGAGATGGTTGGTAAGATTTAATGGGAAGAGGTGCACGACAATGCTTGGCAAGTAAACAGAATTCACACTTAAAAGAACTGGGTTTTTTATTAATAAAAAGTTCTGGAAACAACCGCTGGAGATAATAAAAATTTGGGTGGCCTAGCCTATAGTGCCTTAACATTATTTCATCCCTATCAGAACTAAGAGGAGATATTCCAGTCTCTGCCACTGTTGTAACATTTGCTGAATCCTCTTCTTCTTCAAGATAGTATAGTCCATCTCTAAGTTTAACATTGCCAATCATCATCCTCAATTCCAATCCCTGAAATTCACAACCAGTGGCACAAAATTTACCACAGCAGTTGAGGTCTGAGATAATTTTACTTATAGAAATCAGATTACAGGTCAGGTTTGGAACATAGAGAACTGAGTGAAGATTGACAGTTTTCGAGAGAGCAATGGATCCTTTTCCAGCCACTATGGAGTATGAGACATCAGCCACCTTGACTCTAGATATCTTAGAACAAGGTGTGTATGAATAAAACAAGGATATGTTACCTGTCATATGATCAGATGCCCCAGAGTCTAGCAACCAAGAGTTTGACTTCCTGGTGTGCAGGGCAGTACCTGATACCATAGCCAAGGGTTTTGAACTCTCAGTTCCAGAGGTCTATGAGCTCCCAGTTGTAGTCTGACTCAATAAATTCTGCAGTTGTTCTAGTTAGGATCTGCTGAGGAATAGTCCATTCTGTTCTGGTTCTTTTTGGTGTTCAGCAGATTTCTCTTCCATCTGTACTTGATACCCTTTTCCTCTACTAGTTCTCCGGGGCTTCCAGTTAGCAGGTTTCCCATGGAGATCCCAACAGGTCTCTCGAGTATGTCCAGGTTTGTTGCAGTGGCTGCACCAGGGTTTGCCTCCTTTATCACCCTTTTGATAATTCCTTTGATCATTCCTAGCAATGAGAGCCGTTGTTTCCATTGGTCTCTCATTTGTTAGACTGACAGATTTTCTCCAAGCATAACCCTTCTTCTGCTAGCTTCCCTTCTTACATCTGCAAATGC
The DNA here is from genome assembly GCA_035590655.1 of Pouteria glomerata. NCBI lineage: Eukaryota > Viridiplantae > Streptophyta > Magnoliopsida > Ericales > Sapotaceae > Pouteria > Pouteria glomerata. The sequence goes on along the minus strand of JAVXUM010000021.1, from coordinate 4,784,166 downwards.
TTCATCAATCGATGGTAAGGGTTTGTAGCCTAAAATTCTTCCTCTTAGCTCATCTAGATCTTGGTTGAGACCTGTTAGGAACTCATATAGCCTTTCCTTCTCCAGGTGATGCTTGAACTTTAAGTTGTCCTCCAAGTCTCCCCAGTCAGCCTCATAATGTAGATCTAATTCTTGCCACAATATCTGCAACTCATTATAGTACTCAGTCACCTCCATATTGCCTTATCTTATCTCCTTGAGTTTATTTTTTATCTCAAATACCTGAGAGTCATTCTTGAGATCAGAAAAGTTGACATTTACTGCTTCCCAAATGGCTTTTGCTGTTCGCAGAAAGAGATAAGTTCGGCTGATATGAGATTCCATGGAATTAATCAGCCAAGCCATAACCATGGAGTTGTTCAACTCCCAGCTTGCGAATGAGGGATCTTCCTTAGCAGGCTGTTTAATATCTCCATTGAGATATCCATTTTTCCCTCTGCCTCTTACAACCAGAAGCACTGATTTGGACCACTGAATGAAATTTCTTTCATTCAATCGATGAGTGGTGATTTGCAGATTTGTGACTTCCCCAACAGGTTGAGAACCCATTGGAGATTGAGAGTAATCAGAGGAAGTTGCAGATTCTTTGCCGGAATTCATCCTAGGAGACTTTGGAATGAATCTTTGGGAAATATCCTTGATCTCATAACAAATTCAAGGAGTAGTTGAGAAGAACAGAACTCAGCCTAATGACTTGAGGATTTAAGGACTGGCTAAGGAGGACAAAACCCTAGCCGAAGAAGAAGAAGGACTGGCTAAGGGAGGACAAACCCTAGCCAACGAAGAAGGAAGAACTAATATGAAGAGCCCAAGCTCTGATACCATAAAAGTAGAATCACAGAAAGAATATTTTCTTCTATATTATGAACTGTTACATCCCTCAGATTTATACACAAACTCTTTCCTACTTTGTAGCTACCCATTAGCCTAAAATCAGCAAATCAACTTCCTATAAATCAGCTCCTAAATCCCTATAAATCTGCAACGATAATATTCCTATATTGATCAGATCATATCCGTAATATTCCTATATTTAACAGATTACAAATCAGTCCCGTAATTATCTACAATACCTTTTCTTCACCTCAAAATCAAAAGAACAAAAATAAAAATAACACTGAAGAGAGAAAAAAGCGGTTCGCATAGTTCTATAATGGTTGGAATATTCTATATTAAGTTATAAAAATATTCTTTATATATATATATATTATATACCTATATTAGAATACTTTATATTTTGTTACTTAGTACGCAGTTGCCTTTATTTTGATATGTAGATCATTACTATACATACCCAACATTGTAAACCTATTTAAAGGTCTCTCCTTAACATTTATAATATATATGACAAAATATAGAATTTATATTTTCTCCTCAATTCTATTTATTGTCTTTTATTTTTTCCAACATGGTATCAGAGTCATATTTTGTGTTTTTTATTTCTCTTGTGTAGCATCATTCTCTTGCACTATTTTTCACCAGCATAATATAAACATAGAATTTTTTCATTTATTATTTTCAACGTGTTATAAGAGATTTCTATGATTTTTTTTTTCAGAGCCATGTTCTGCCGTAGCAATACCATAACCGCAGCAAAAGCTGTTTCTCCCGCATTGAATCGGGTCTTATGTTTTTTTTACCCTTTTGATTTCGATTTTAACCTTTGTTTCTTCGTATTTCATCGTCTAAATACATTTTGTATATATGATAACATTTGTTTACCCTATTCACAGTACTGCTCTTGACAAAATCAACTATAATACACCAATAGATGTCAATCAGTCTTATCAACCGTAAACTCGAGAGCAAGGTGCTACTGTTTTTCCTCTAACGTTTAGCATTTTTGACTTTCTTGTTCTACATTCGCACACTATATATTCTATTTGATTATTTTTCGATCTCCAATCCAAAAAATAATCACAACAGAATTTCATTAAGAACACACTATCAAAACTTCATCGCCACTAGCATCCACACGGCTCCAGATTCTACACTCACAACTTGTTCTGCTATCTAACTTAGTTGGTTTTGGCATTCTCTTTTTTGATGTTTCAAAACTCAATTTGGTTTACTACGTTGAGTATGAGCGAGAGTGTTGGAATATTCTATATTAGGCGGGCATTTGAAGAAGTTGAGATAAAATGTGATTTGAATTTTTTTTGGCATTTGGAGTGCAAATCACAAACCACAAAAAACTAGAAAAGAATAGTTTCGTTCAAACAAATTTCCGCCCGTTCAAACGAATTTGGAAAAAACTTTTTGACTTTTCTATTAGAACTTTTTAAAATTTGTAGAAATGTTATCTGGACTTGTAGAAATGTTATTCAAATTTGTAGAAACTTTATTAGGATTTGTAAATATATATAAGATTATAGATATTGATAGAGATTCACGTAATTCGAGATGGAAAAAGTTTTGTATAGAATTATAGAGTTTTTCAAAGTTTTGTGGTGTTTTTCGGTGCTCCAAACGGGTCATAGGTTATAAAAATATTCTTTCTATATATATCTATGTTAGAATATTTTATATCTTATTATTTAGTTAACAGTTAGCTTTATTTTAACATGTAAATCATTACTATGAATACCTAACATTGTATGCCCATTTAAAGGTCTCTTCTTAACCTTTATAATAATATGACAAGATGCAAAATTTATATTTTCTCCAAAATTCTATTTATTGTCCTTTATTCTTTTTTAACAATAACATTATAAGGCATGGTGTTTCTGCACTGTTGTGATACGACAACAAAATTAAAATTAAATAACATGTTTTATTCGACACAATTGGGGAAAAACTAATAGTCAAGTTAATAATGCTCATTAGGACAAACTCAGGAGTTGGGTGCTAGAGGACAGGATGCAGGAACAAAACCAATCCATTATCAAAATCAATCAGCCTTGGCACTACTTAATTGGGAAGCGTCAAGGTCTAGACTAATATTTTTACCATGCATTTCAGAATTAAATTAATACATAAGCATTCGAGCTAATATCCAACCAAAAATGACAGTATTCACAGTGAGATGTGATCACAGTTCTATCATCACATAGGACTAATATGAGGCAATTGATTTTCAATTGCATCAAATTGACGACCCTGCATGTGGATTAAAACATAAGTAACTTTCCTAAGCAACTAAAATAAGTGTAATATGAAACAAGTAGTATTTAATTTCTAGTAATCATCATAATTCACGGATCTGTTTGATTATTGAAAAAAATGAATCATTTCTATGGAAGCTCCACCAGCATACCAATCTAGCAGTTCTCTTGGTCTAGGGGTAAAAACATATCAAACAATTCGCAAGCTATTCAAGCTTGTCTTGAAAAAAGTTTGGCTTGAGTTCGATTTGTAACTAAAACAAGCTCGAATAAAGCTTAATTTGTGGCTTGTTTAGATTCAAGCTCGAGCTCGATCCTAGAAAAACTCAGCTTGAAAACTCGCAAGCCAGCTCAAAAAAATAATATATATATTTTCTAATAATATTTTTATTATATTTTAATAATATTTTATTTATTTTATTTGAAACTACAACGACGTCATTTTGGTCTAATCGAGTTATTTGCGAATCGAATCAGAGCTTAAATTTTTCTGAATCAGAGCTTAAATTTTTCTTTATCGAGTTGAGCTTGAACCTAAATAAAAGTTCAAACCGAGCTTAAGCTCGTATAAAAAACTCGAGCTGAGCTCAAACAAGTTAAAGCTCGGATCGATTCAACTTGCTTCCACCCCTAGCTCGACCACACAAGAGCTTAACTCATTGGAAGTTCCGCCGACATGCCTCTACGTGATTGCACCCGCGGTTCTTGTTGTGGAATGACCGCAGGATCACTAGTTAACCGCCCTAGCAATCTTAGAGTAATTCTTGGAAACTTTTATCTTTCCGTGTTTGTTTGGGATTCAATCCTACTCAAACCTAAACAATCTAAAACATCTGTGCCCAATCCCAAAAAAAAACAAAAACAAAATGAGGCTTAGGTAATTTATTTTTTTAATAGGACCAAATTGAGTATGGGTCAAATATATATAAACCAAATTAATTTGGATTGGGCTTAGGTATTATGCATGACCTACTCAAAAAACCCAATAACCAAATGTACACATATAATATTATAAGACGTATCTACGTGTTAAATTATAATATATATATATGTGTAAATTCTAAGATTATAGTTCATATTGTTTGTGACTTTGTGTTTATATTTTTCAATTTTCAGTAGATTTTTTTATAGATTAAAAAAAAAAAAAAAGCTCGTATCTTGGCTTGGTGCAGCCTAGAGACGTCTTTTTTCTTATACGAGTTTGGTTGTCTTATATTCAAATTTTTGGTTCAAACTATTATTGTCTTATTTCTTTCTATATATATTTGTCCTACTCATCAAATATATCAACATACAAAGTCAAAAAAATAAATAAAAAGATAATTAGATTTTTTTTTACATAAATTTTGGGCCAACCCGAACAAATATTACTCAATGGGTTGGGCTTCGTGCGACCTTAGGCTGGTCTGAGCTTAGGTAGGTGTTATGTTCCTGCAAATGGGCCTGATTAAGTTTCAAATGCATCCAATTAAGCACTAACCTCTCTAAGAGTTTGCCTTGAAAGATTGCCAAAGCACCAGGTATCACGTCTCTTCTCCTACAAGAGAGTAAAAAAGAGTAAGGGCATAACTCGAACACAACAGATAATTAAACATATATGAAACCTAAATATTTAAATAATATTGATTGAGAGAGAGAGAGAGAAACACAGTTCCAATGAAAGACATGTTGAAAATATCAAGGAATTCATGATACCATGTAAATAATAAGTTTCGATACAAGCAAACAAAATGAAAGCAACTTGACACCTATCAAATCAAGTTCTAATAGAAGTTTTCTCCAAGTTATTGAGAGCTAAATCAGTTTCTTACACGCTTTCCAATGTTGAAGAGGAGCTTATCTCTATTGGTGATTTCCAAATTGCCTTGACATGGTGTTTCATAGGATCCAATTTCAACTCATGTCAATGTATCTTTATATATAAACTTTTCAAATAAGTAGATAAAATATCTATTATATGGACTCTTCTGAATATATGATCTACATCCGTGTCAAACATTTGACCATTAAGAAAAGACTTTGAGTAAGGTGTTAGAATCTCATATTAGGACATTTGGGCAAGGTGTTACAAGACTATATTACAATTGTTAAAATATTCACTATTAGTACATGGTTTTAGCTTTATTTTGGTATATTATTATTATTTAGAAATGCGCAGAAGAAAAAGTGGCAAATCTCCACCAGCTGCACAAAATTTACTACTTTTTACATTTTCATCTATAAATTAGGTTTCACATTGAATTATTGTATTGATTTTTAGAGGGTGTAAACTGGACTAACCAAGGATAAATTCTAGAAAACTTGATAGTCATTGGACTCCCAATGTGTGAGTTATTGAATTATAAAATTAGACTTTCTTTATTGAAATTCTAATAGATTTGGGATTTATAAGTTTAAAACATTTCTTGACTAATTTTGAGTCTATAGACCTCTTTTAAAAAAAATGTTTTTTAAATAAATTAAAACTTTTATTATTTTGTTGACGAATATCTTCCTTCAACCTCACCCACAATTTCAATTTTAAAACACCGTCAGAAATCCAAGACAAGACAATATGTCCCAACTCCCATAACCAAAATAAATACTTGGACTGGATCCTCTAATATTTACAAACTCTTGAATAAATAACAATCTAATTTTTAGAAGCACTTGAATGGTAACAACTTACATTTAATTTCTTGTATATTACAAAATAATAAGCATTTGTATTGATATCCCAAATATTCGCTTCCCAAAAAAGCCTTGGTCTTTTTGGTGTAACCACGATGCCTACAATACCCCACATACCTAGGAAGGTACTGCCGAGTTTTGTCCCTAAGGCGGCCCTCATGGAGGAGTAGCACAAAATGAGGATTGGACCAAAGATAACATGCCTCTAGCACTCAACCTCATCTTACTAACCACTTAACCTTTGTTTTTGGAGAGATGGAGGGGAGGGGAGGGAACCAAAGTAAATGAGAGGGAATGGAGATTAATTATTTTTTCTTGTTTAGGAGAGATGGGAATGGGAATGGAGGTTAAGGTAAAGATTATGATCAAAAATATTATTATATCTCTTAAAATATACTTATTTGTGATAGACATTCGGGGAAATAATGAAAAATACCAAGGGCAAGATTAAAAAAATACAATTTAAAATCTTTTTACACTTATTACACCCCAAATTGGGAGTATAGGAAAGTTGCCTAACCAACGTGAACGGGTAGCCTCCATTTACTCCGTTCTCTCCAATTCATCTCCTCTCAAACAATGTAAATATATCTCTTAAAATATACATAGTTGTGATAGACATTCGTGGAAATAATGAAAAATACCAAGGGCGAGATTAAAAAAAATACAATTTAAAAACTTTTTACACCTATTGCACCCCAAATTGGGGGTATAGGAAAGTTGCTTAACCAAGGTGAACGGGTAGCCTCCATTTACTCCCTTCTCTCCAATTCATCTCCTCTCAAACAATGTAAATATTTTCACTTCCTCTCATTTACTTTCTTTCACCACCATTCACTTTCTCCTAAACAAAGGCTTAAACTGCTGGTTAAGTTTATTTCATGTTAGTATAATACATTTTCTCCTACACCAACGCTCAAACTACTCCTTAGGTTTATTTTATGTCAATATGGTACACAATATATGTAACAACCCGCATCTACATAATACAATATTGTCAGCTTTGGACTTGATTAGCTGCTTCCAGGGTATCCATCTTGCTACTACTCTAACAGGAGCACACTTTAGAGTTACAATTAATCTAGTGCTCTCATGACTTTAAAATGCGTTGTACTTTATAAATGTCAAACATTACATATATGTCATTTCCTTCCTTTACCCAAGCAATATAGAACAAGTTGAAGAATATCAGAGAAAATTAAGAGTATGAAATATAATTTCTCATCTCCCTCATGTTGTATTTATATTGATGAATTACAATCAAATTAGGAAACAATTCGTATACATCAATTTAGGAAATATAGTCAAATCTCATAAATCGGATCCTAACTATTCTAGAATATTCCAAAATCTTAACACTCCCCCTCAAACTAAAACATAGAGATCAAACAAGCCCAATTTGATAGACAAATTTTGGAACGAAAATCGAGCCAATGGTTTAGTGAGAATATCCCCTAATTGCAAATCAAAGCGTACAAATGGAGTAGCTATATTGCGTTTAAGCAAGAGATTTCGAATAAAGTGGCAATCAACTTTATTGTGCTTGGTCCGTTCATGAAATATAAGATTATTAGCAATAAATATTGCGGCTTGATTATCACAAAACATGGACATCGGAGTTGGAACTGAAAGATCAAAATCCTAAAGAAAAGAACTATTAGAATAGGAGATTTTTTCTATTATATGTTTCTATATTTATTTTTAATTACTTGCTAATTAAGGTTCGAATTATTGGAAACATATCATGTATTTTTGGAAAGCCAAGTGGCATTAACAGTATATATATGAGGTTAATTGTGGAAATTCTAAGATTATGGTGAATATTCTGTAGAATATTATGTTGCCTATTTTACAGGATTTGAAAAGATTATCTCCAAGATCTTGAAAAGATTATCTCCTTATTTTTAGCACCCTATTAGGGTTTCTTATTATGTATATATATGTGTGTATGGCCTAACAGAAAGTGAAGAGAAATACAACTCAGAAAAAGAGGTATTCTCTCGTTATTCTCTCCATTTTTATGCTCTGAATTTCTTCATGGTATCAGAGCCAATAGCTTAAGCCGCGATCTGTTCCATACTGAAATCAATGGAGTCAGAAATCAGCGACATTTCTGAGGCTTCATCTCGACAGGAACCGATGAATCCAAGGGGATCAAAAGGTTCAGTCTTACTCATCACTGGACACAAGTTGTCAAGTCGAAATTATCTTCAATGGGCAAAGTCCGTAATGATGTTCATCACTGGGAAAGGTAAAGATGATTACCTTACGGGAGCAGCAGCACCACCAAAGAAGGACAGCCCAAAGTACAAGATCTGGAAATCAGAAAATAACATGGTAATGTCTTGGTAACAATCCTTTTAATTCAACCACTTGCTAACAACCACTTGCTAACAATCCTTGTTTAAACCCATCCCAGGTGATATAGTGATTGCACCTCTTGAACCACTGAAACCACTGCAGAAAAGAACCTTCCAAGTGCAGTGTTGCCAGCTTCACCTTATCCCTTTCATTCACTACATTATACTCAAAGAATCTTTCACATTTGTACAGCCCTCCACTAGGGTTTTCACCATAAAAACGAGGGAACTCGATCTTAGCAATTCTTTAATAGAAGGGAAAAAAAGATTGCTGAGAATTCTCTGACCTGGAGAGATATTCTCCAAGGACTAGGAATGCAGCCTGGCCATGCTCTGATGGTTCTAGCTGTTGCCGCCTACTTTCCCCTTGAGGTGACTTTCCATATATGTGATTAGCCATTTGATCATGCTTCAAACTCATAGCTACAATCATCTCCATAATGTCTCCCAATTTTCTAAGAGAATTCTTGATTTCTCCTATCTCTTTCTCATGCCTTTCACTGTTTTCTCTCAGCCCTCGAATGGCTTCCTCCCACCTCCTTGCTTCTTGCGCTGCCCTAGTTCTTTCGGCCATGTGTTATTCTTCAAAACAATGGCCAAGAATCAACCAGCTTTGATACCAATTGTTATGGCTAGGGAAGAAAGAAACAGTAATTTCTAAATGGATCAAAATTCTAAGATTTTACCATCCATTTTCTTCTTTTTCTACAACTATTTATAGCCTTCCTAAGCTAGGTTTACATCCTTCCCTCCAATTATAACTACTTGAACAACTACTGGCTAACATCCTTTGGTTGTAACACAAAACAGAAAAACAGCAATAGAAGGCAAGCAACAGAATTACAACAGAAATAACAGAAGAAACATAAACAACAGAATTAACCACCAACTGCCCTAACTAACTAACTAACTAATTCCCTAGACATAATACTCAGGGTGAGTCATATCCTTGTTCTCATGAGGGGGAGACTAGCGAAAAGGAAACTAATCCCACTTTACCTCTTTCTAAACCCTCTTTGCAAGAATATCAACACAATCAAGAGGTTCCCTTGCAAGTGTACAAGCAGACTTAGGAGAGACTAGTTGTTTCTTATGGCCCATCCAATTTGTCCAATTTGTCCGAGAATCCAACTCCTATCTGTAACGATGATTTGCCCATTGCTTTACGTAGAGGTAGGCGTGCTTGCACCCAACATCTTATTGCTAAATGTGTCCTATCATCGTACTTTTCCTTGTTTGTATTCCTTTATTTGTGCCTTGTCCTCTGTTTCTCTTCCAGTCTTAGTCCAAGCTGCATTATCTTCTTCGAGATGAAAGCATGCTATGGATGAGGAAATGCAAGAACTTTATCAAAATCATACTAGAGAGCTGGTACCATTACCTTCTGGAAAGCAAACCATGGGATGTTGTTGGGTTTATAATGTGAAGTATCTTCCAGATGGTTCGGTTGAGAGACTCAAAGCACGTCTTGTTGCTAAAGGGTATACTCAGACTTATGGAGTCGATTATTTGGAGACTTTTTAACCAGTTGCTCGTTTGAACTCCATTCGTATACTTCTTACTGTAGCTGTGAGTCGCTCTTGGCCTCTTTATCAGCTAGATATTAAAAATGCATTTCTCCATGGTGAGCTTCAAGAGGAAGTTTACATGGAGCAACCCACTGGCTATGTTGTCCTTAGGAATGAACACTTAGTTTATCAATTACGACATGCTTTATATGGCTTGAAGCAATCTCCATATGCCTGGTTTGATCGGTTTAGTGATGTTCTGTTGAAGTATAATTTGAATCGATCTACTTCAAATCATTCTGTTTTCACTTAGCACTCTTCTTCTAGTTCCATTATTCTGATTGTGTATGTTGACGACATTATTATTTCGGGGGATAATGTTTCAGGTATTGCTAATTTGAAATCTCATTTAAGTCAACATTTTCATACTAAAGACTTAGGTGCTCTTCGCTATTTCCTTGGCATGGAAATAGCACGATCTCGGGCAAGACTCACTCTTTCACAGCGTAAGTATGTGTTGGATCTTCTTTTTGAAACTGGTTTACTTGGTTCTCGCCCCGCTGATACTCCTATGGATACCTCTGTCAAATTTGATACTACTACTGGGGAGCCTTTCTCCGATGTTTGTCATTATCGACGCTTGATTGGCAAATTGATCTATCTTACCGTTACTTGCCCAAATATTACATATGCTGTGGGTGTTGTCAGTCAATTTATGCATGCTCCTCGATCATCACATTTTGAGGAAGTATGTCGTATCTTACGTTACTTGAAGGGTGCTTCCGGTCGAGGTTCATTATATCGACTGTCCTTTCTTTTTGTGACTGGTTAAAGTGATACTGACTGGGCTAAGAGTCGCACTATTCGTCGCTCTACCTCTGGCTATTGTACTTTTATCGGTGACAATCTTGTCACTTGGCAAAGTAAAAAACAAAATGTTATTGCTCGTTCTAGTGCCGAAGCCAAATACCATGCCATGGCTCATACAACCACTGAGATGCTTTGGGTTCGATCACTCTTGCATGACTTTGGTATAAAGGTTCCTCAACCAAAGTTTATGTTTTGTGATAATTAGTCTGCCATATTCATTGCCAATAACCCTGTGTTTCATGAGCATACGAAACATATTGAAGTTGATTGTCACTTTATTCGGGATTGTTTGAAAAGGGGTGATATTTGTACACCATATGTACACTCAGAATTCCAGTTGGGCGATATCCTTACCAAGCCTTTGCCTCAATCCTCTTTCTAACATCTGTCTACCAAGCTGCGCATGTTTGATTTGTATACTCCAACTTGAGGGGGAGTATTAGAATAGCAGATTTTTTCTATTATTTGTTTCTATATTTATCTTTAATTAGTTGCTAATTAAGGTTCGAATTATTGAAAACATATCATGTATTTTTGGAAAGCCAATTGGCATTAACAGTATATATACGAGGTTAATAATCTGGTGAAGATCAATTAACCCTTTTTCCATTATTCCTTATTTTTTAAGTAGAACGAATCCAGAGCATCTCAGGCCTTCTATCTGAACGACTACCGGCCCAGTCTACATCACTATATCTAACCACATCTATTGTTGTGGAAGATCGATAAAGTAAACCTTGACTAGGCAAATTCTTCAAATACCTCAAAATGTGACACAGCATCAAAGTGAGGCTGACGAGGAACATGCATGAACTGACTAACTACTCCAATAGCATATGTAATACCAGGCCATGTCACAGTGAGATAAATCAGTTTACCCATAAGTCGACGATATCTGCCAATATCAGAGAATAGTTCACCATTCTCAGAGTCTAAATGAACAAAAGTATCCACAGGAGTATCAGCAGGACGAGATCCCAAGAGGCTAGCCTCAGAGAGTAGATCCAAAACATATTTTCTTTGAGATAATGAAATCCCCTATGAGGAGCAAGCAATCTCAACCCCTAAGAAATAGTGTAACATGCCAAAATCCTTCATCTTAAACTACTTCCCCAAATAACTTTTCAATGCAGAAATACCCTCACTGTCATCGCCTGATATGATGATATCATTCACATGCACAACCAAAATGATAATACCAGAAGATGTTTGATAGACAAAAACTGAGTGATCAGATGTGGACCATCTAAAACCATAATTAAGAAGAGTAGAGCTAAACCGATCAAACTATGCCAATGGAAATTGCTTAAGTCCATACAAAGTTTTGTGTAATCGACACACCAAATGTTCACTGCCTATTGTAATATATCAAGGGGGTTGATCCATATAAACCTCCTCTTGAAATTCACCATGCAAAAAGGCATTTTTAACGCCTAACTGAAATAAAGGCCACGACTTACTCACTACAACCGCCAATAGAATACAAACTGAATTAAGGCGAGCCACTAGTGAGAAGGTCTCTAGATAATTAACACTATAGGTCTAAGTGTATCCCATAGCTACCAATGGAGCCTTAAGTCTGTCAATGGATCCATTGGACAAATATTTCACTGTGTACAACCACTGGCATCCTACTATCTTCTTCCCAAGTGGAAAGGAGGTATGCTCCCATGACTGATTTTGTTGTAATGCCTGCATCTCCTCATCCATTACTTTCTTCCAATCAAGTGACAATAATGCTTACTTATAAGATGTAAGAGGAGAAATAGAGGAAAATGCACAAACAAAAGACTGGAAACAAGGTGATATATGATGAAATGAGACAAACTTAGCAATAGGATATTGAATACACACACGTTTACCTTTTTTGAGAGCAATGAAAAGATTATTAATTTCAACAGGTGTCTTAAAATGCTCAGAATCTACAGAGGCTGAAGTAGGTTCAGGATCCAAAAGAATTGAAGTGACCGGTCCAGGACAAGTATGACACTGATATACGTGTAATGGTGGTGGCACACTTGAGGCAACAGGTGGTGACACATTTAGGGCAATTGGTGATGGCAGATCAATAAAGGAAACTTGTGTCGTGTGAGATGACTCCCCCTCTCGAGAAGGAAGAGAAGACGCTCCCTCAGGAGTAAACAATTCCCCCTCAGGTGAAAAATAAGAGGTAGACTCAAAAAAGGTAACATCGGCACTAACAAAATATTTACAAGAAGGAGGATGATAACACCGATAACCCTTCTGAATGCGAGAGTAACTGAGAAAGACACAACGATGAGTACGAGGAGAGAATTTGTCTAAACTAGGATCTAAATTACAAACAAAAGCAATACAACCAAATGTACGAAGTAGAAGAGAAAAAAGAGTAACCAAAGGATACAAAAGAGAAAAAGAAGAATAGTTACCCAGAAGGGATGAAGGAACCTGATTAACAAGATAGCATGCAATCTAGATAAAGTTCCCCCAATATTGTTTTGGAAACGAACATCTAGTAAATGACGATGTTTGCGTTCAACAACACCATTCTATTAGAACGTATGAACACATGAAGTTTGATGAAAAATGTCCTGATAAACAAAAATTGGTTCATGATAGATTGAGTGTACTCAAGAGCATTGTCAGAGTTAAGGATTTTAATCTTTTTATCGAATTGCGTGAAAATCTTATTATAAAATTTTAAAATAATAGGAGGTAGCTCAGAACAATTTTTCATTAAAACAACCAAGTCGTACGAGAATAGTATTCAACAAAAATGACAAAATACCAAAATCCATTAATAGAAGCAACTCTTGAAAGACCCCAAATGTCCGTATGGACTACATCAAATGGTTGAGACGCACAACTACTTTTATGACTTGAAAACGAACTACAGTGACGCTTGCCAAGTTGACAAGCCTCACATTCAAGACTTGAAATAGACTCTAAACTAGGAACAACAATCTTGAGATGAGCTAACGATGAATGACCCAAACAACAATGCCACTGAAAATGAGACACAAATGCACCAAAGACCGAATGAGAAGCCTTAAAGCTAGCAACATCAAGATAGTATAGACCAGCCCGTTCACATCCCGAACCAATCGTCTTTTGTGTCTTGAGATCTTAAAAAACACAAGAAAAGGGAGAAAAGGTTATAGAACAATTCAAAGCAACTGTGCAAAAAACTGAAAGCTCTAAGCTATACCAGATTGAGCTCATAACGACAACATCTGAAGCCCACCATTGGGAATATGAAGGAGATTTTGAATTTGGTGAGGAGTCCGTAATATGATTTTCCAATAGACGACCAATCAAGAAAATTCGAACGGCATGGGACCAAGTTAAATAATTTGTGCCATTTAACTTTTCACAAAAGATGGATTTTGGAAGACTATCAACTAGTATAACAGACTCCATAGAAGAAGACCCAGAACCAACAATCTTATTTTCATTAAAAGCCACCACAAATAGTAAAAATATTATCCAACGAAATGAAACAAAGAACATAAGAGATCGAGCAACCAGATGAATACCAGAAACCAACAATTGAAAAGCAGCCAATAGACACAATGATGATTAGAGAATCATCGCCCCAAGCAAGCGACGAGCAACGAACAATGAAGCACGAACCAAAAGACAATGACCAGACGATGATCAGAACATTTGGACAACAAGGCGTAAGCGACGAACAAGACCAACGAGTGATCAAGTGATCCGAAATCAACAACAATCACCAAAATCAACAAGAAAAGAACACTACGACTCGTGCTTCTTCGCGTCAAAGAATCATCAACTGAAATCCACAATCGACAACTGCAATCACCAATTGGAATCAACGAGGAACAACTGAGACCAACAAGAACCAATCGGAATCACTGGCGAAGGATTCCTCTCTTATTGGAATTGAAAATAAGGAGTAATTGGAACCAATCGAACCCTGACGGCAAGCCTCTCTCCGACATGAATCGACGACCAAGAGTAATTGGTATCAATCAAGCATCGACGACAAGCCCTAGCTATCATTGACAGTAATTTTTGTTTTTTGGGGGGGGTGAAAACAAGAAAAAAGTGAAATAGCTCTGATACCAACTTGAAGAATATCAGAGAAAATTAGAAGTATGAGATACAATTTCTCATCTCCTTCATGTTGTATTTATATTGATGAATTACAATCAAATTCAAAAATAATTCCTATACATTAATTTAGGAAACATAATCAAATCTCATAAATCAGATCCTAGCTATTCTAGAATATTCCAAAATCTTAACAGAACAGAAAGCATTGCCTCTGTGCTTCACCTCCTGCTTCACTCTCCTACCAGCAGAGTCTCTCACCGGCAGGTCCCCCACAAGTGGTGCCTACGCACTACCTCACACTTTCGGCTAGGTATTGGCTCTGATACCATTTATAACATTCCACACTTACATAGTAAAATATTATTTGTTTTGGGCTTGGTTAGCTGTTTCCCAAGAGTTACCCATCCTAGCACTACTCCCATTAGAGCACGCTTAGCCCTGGGATTTCTACTAAATCCAATGCCCTCATGGCTTTAAAACTCATCACACTTTATAGATGTCGAATATTACAAATATGCCACTTCCTTTATTGCTTCTCTAGTTCACCTCCTACTTAACTCTCCTGCTTGCTGAGTCTCTCACAGGCAGGTCCCTCATGGTCCATTACAATATACCAAATATTTAAAGATTCACCGTGTGTCCATATGTCCTACTCAACTTTTGAACCCATATTCTAATATCCTAATATCAAAATTTTGAGAGGCCTAATATGCGAACACAGCTATGAACCTTGTTAGAGCATATATTATTTGATAACTGACTATATGGGATTGTAATGGGTGGTTTCCTTTCTTGTATTGCAGCCCTCAATTAGTTGTCTTTCCAATTTTGATGGCAATGTTAGAGTATAAATATGTTATATGGGACAGGAGAAATTTATCCTTCTCTATTCCTTCTAATTCCTAGTTTTGATATTCTAACAAACTTGATACTTATACCTAACTTCGTGTAACATACATTGTGTTCGACTTCGGTAATTTTCTGCCTACTAAGCATCCAAAGATTTCTAAGCAACGCAAATTTCATAAACAATTTGGAAAGCTAACTGAAATCTATATAACGAGAAAAGGTTGTATTATTTGGTAGAAAAAGAAAATGAAAAGGGCGATAAGAGTTGCTATATAGCGCACACACCTTGGGTTGACAATGGTTCTCATCTCTATTCGAATATAAGACCATCGAACTCAAATTTTCAATCTTCTTTGCTTGCTCTTGCAACCTCTTTTCTCGTTCAGCTTGGGCTTTCTTTTCCTCCTCCAGCTCCAAAGCTATCCGCTCCCTCTCCAATTCAGTCTATCCACAAAACATTACCACCTTAATGATAAATTCTTATCTAAAAGACAAGCCAAAAAGTGAACAACATGAACCTGTAATAACGTATTCCGCAGATTGAGAATCTCCTCCTCAAAATGTTCTGAATGAGATCCCTTAACCACAAGATACGAATTAGTAGTTGATACCTAACAAAGCACTATTCCAAGACAAACAATTTCACAATAATGTTCTCTTCAAAATGTTCTGAATGAGATCCCTTGTACACATGATACAATTCAGCAGTTGATACCTAGCAAATCACTATTCCAAGATAAACAATTTCAAATACAATGTTTTCTTCCCGGTCTTGTTTTTTCCCTTTTTTTCTGTGATTAGCAATGGCTACCTGTAATTTAGCTTTAAGCTCCTCGATTTCTTTCTTTTGACGCTTTAGCAAAGCAGCATCTGTCAAAATCTGGTAAAGGTTTTAACCAACTAAGATTTACAAGTGAATAAACAAATTTAAAATAACGCAAGGCAACATTTCAAATATGCAACGAAAACCAGATAAAAATTACCAAAAAAATAAGGAAACGGAAAAGAACGATTGACAGACTGTAATGTTATTTATGGCAAACCTCATTCACATGAGCACAGTTGGTCACACGTAATGCTCTACTTGCAAATTGGAGGCTACTTTTGGTCTCATCAGCATGAATCTGCCATCAAATAAACAAGGGGTAAGGAAGTAGAAAAAATAAGTGCGAAATAAAGCACATATTAAAACAAGCTTGAGTAGAGCAACCAAAAACAAAAGCAGGAACAATAAAATATAATTATTGAACACAATTAAGCTAAATTTGACTTGGACACAAACTAATAGATCTCACTTGTAGGCATAAACTTGGTTCATTGTCTGAACCATGGCTAAAAAATCAAATAAATAAATGAACATTGTTAAAATATGAATAAACAGCACCTAGTTATAGTGTTGCAGACTAATTTGCTCAAACGACTCAACATATTGTCCATATTTCCAAAGTTGGAAGCTTGCAGAACTGCGCAAGCCCTATTATAGCATAAACTAGTGTAAGAGTTCCAAATCATGAAATAGAATTGAAGATTTGGAACTTCACATCTGTCCATGTACTTCTTATCTTGTGTTAGCAAAAGCAGGAAACCTAAGTTCCCTCTAGCTCTAACCAAATAGCTACAAAACTAAACTATCTGCCACCGTCTCACCTAAAACCTTAAGCTTCGGACGCTTGTGGGATAACTATCCTTTAGGGGCCGATTGGATCCAGCAAATGAAAGGGGGGATAACTCATCCCCCGTATAAGGCCTCGATGTGACTTTTTTGTATAGTTTGAAAGCAAAAAGCTTCCTGTATTATTTTTTGCCCAGCGAAAATTTTTACGGAAGAAGGTGTATTATTTTTGGAGAGGGTTTGAGGTCTCTAAAAATAATACACCTTCTTACATCATACATTTATCCTTATACACTCTTTTTAAAAAATCATCCAAACCAAATACTATTTATTACCCCTTCTTAATACTCCATCCAAACCAACTATATTTTTATCCACCCTTCATAGGCCCGATTGGATGCGGTAAAAATTTTAGGGGGATGATTTATGAAGGGTGTATAAAATAATAAGAGGTATTATTTATGGAGGGTGGTGGGCCCACATTGATATGATACTTATGAGGAGTAGATAAAAAAAATAGTTGGTTTTAATGGAGTATTTAGAAGGGGTAATAAATAGTATTTTGTTTGGATATTTTTTAAAAATGGTGTATAAGGATAAATGTATGATGTAAAAAATTGTTAAATGACTTTTTTACCCTTGTGCCATTCCAAACAGACCAATTTCATCCTTAATAAAGGGGGTAAAACGGACTAATTTCATCCTTGGTAAAGTGTATTATTTTTAGAGACCTCAAATCCTCTCCAAAAATAATACACCTTTTCCCGCAAAAATTTTCGCTGGGCAAAAAATTTCGAGGGAAGTTTTTTACTTCCAAACTATGCAAAAAACATCACTTCAAAAAATAATACAAGGAATAACTTTTAACCCCTTTCTTTTACCCCATCCAATCGGGGCCTTAGAATCTTATCAGCTTCTAGTGACAGCTTTGGATGCTTGCGAGAAAGTTTTGATGTTTGTGAGATTGCCTTGCCTTGGAATCTTGTCAAAGTTAGATGTACCATCTTTTCAAAAATTTTTGTTGTTTGTAATGGTGTGAAAATATGCAGTTTATTGTAATGTAAAACGAAGATCGCCATTGGCCAATAAAAGGGGATGTATGTCTCTTGACTGAAGAGGGGTAAACAGTGTTTGTTTGGGCCTGGATAAACAAGTGTTTTTCTGGACCTTTTTCCTGTGTATCAAAATTCTCAGTGTGTCCTAGTGCGTGTTTATCTTGTTTGCTGTTAAGTCACTAATTATTGCCAAGGCTAGAGGTTTTAGATAAGACGGTTGTTATCTATTTAACATGGTATCAATGCTTGAAGGTTTAGTTCGGTTTGTCTTATAAGTGACTATTTTTTGAAATAAATGAGTTAGTCTTCAACAATCACTACTTGAGCTAATTCAATAACCCCTAATGCTACCATAGAAGCATGTACCCACTGGAAAGCTGGAAGAAGGGAAGACCTTCAAACGAGCTTGAGATTTAGCTTGACCCTAACCTCACTTAGAGCCAAGTGGGATGAAATTAGCAAAGAAAATTCACAAGAATATCTAGACACCTATTTTAAGGCTCACAACCACCAAGCCACCATCCCTAACAGTTAATTGAAACATGTTTCCAATTATCAAATGTACATAATTAAAATTCAATACGACAGAATATGGCCAAACATTGACATTTCCTAATATTCTTCTTTTTTTTTCAAGGATAACATACAAAAATGAAATTTCGATAGATAATATGATTAACAAAACTATTTGGGTAACTATCTAAAAAGAAAATTCTTGAAAGTAGTCCATTTTCAAAAATAAATAAATAAGAAAAAATAAATCTAACTTTTTAATTATCAAAAAACCAAACTACCAAGAAAAATGAAAACAATTGTCCTTTTGAACATCCCAGTTTTTAATAAGCACATAAATTGAAAATTAAAATAAAAATAAGAACAATGAAGATGATAGTGATAAAACACTATTACCACAATACAGATTGAGGATCAAAGGCAAGAGAAAAGGTGATGGAGGGAACAAAGAGGGCAGTATACTACTGAAAACAAAATGAAACAGATGGTGATATCGGTAGCTTTCGAGAGGCCACCTCTCTCCCTGGACCTCACAAGATACAAAATAACCAAAAATCTCTCTATCCCCCCTATCAACCCCATTCCCTCCATTCCCCCTTATATAGACTAATTTGTTACCGACCTCCATAACAAACACTCGTAACAACTTTGCCTAATCATTCCTCTAACAATGATAGGCTAGCTCACAAAATATTCCTCCAATAACAGACTCACTACAGACGGACTCATGCACCAACAAACAAAATAGAAACAAACTAGTGCAATAACAAAACTGACTCAATAACAATTCATGCTGATCTAGCCCCTGGTTACTCATACTCTGCTTCTAGGCCTGTGCCTTGGATTGTCATCCTTCAAGTTCCTCTTCCCCTTTCTTGTATACACAAATCTAATCTGAGGCCTATCTTACTCCCCCCCCCCTCTTCAACTTCACCTTGTCCTCAAAGTGGAAGTTTGGAAACTGCTCTTTGATTAAAGCCACCAATTCCCATGTTACTTCAAGCTCAAGTAACTGCCTCCACTTAATCAACAATTCCAGGCCATCAGCTCCGTCCCATGTGTCTCATATCTCCTCAAATTCCACCACCCATTCCATCTATTCACTTAAAACTGTAGACAGCAATTGACAAACAGAGGAATCCCCAATCGCCCGTTTCAATTAGCGCACATGAAAAACAAGATGGGTGGACGTGGTGCTGGTAAGCCACCTGCCCAATCTTCTGCAAGATGGTACAAGGACCAAAGTATCGAGGAGAGAGTTTCTTGTTTATCTTCTTGGCGAGTGACTTCTGTCGGTAGGGACGCAACTTCAGATATACTTTTTCTTCCACCTGGAACTCCTCTTCCCGTCTCTATTGATCAGCTGACTTTTTCATTCGATTTGGGGCCGACAATAACTGCTCTTGCAACTCCGAAATCATATCATCCCTCTGACCCAACATGATCTCTAGCTTAGAATTAGAGGTAGAGGAAGGTTCATACTTTACTAGGGGTGGTAGTTCTCGTCCACATACCCCCTTAAATGGAGCACATTTGACGAGTGTGTGGTATGAGGTGTTGTACTAATATTCAGCCCATGCCACCCATTTGGACCAGTCCTGAGGTTGCCGGCTGTCGAAACAACGAAGGTACGCTTCGAGGCACCAATTAACCACCTCATTCTGTCTGTCACTTTGGGGGCGATAGGAGGTGTTGCGCTTGAGTTGAGTGTGCTGCAGACGGAACAGCTCATTCCAAAAATTACTTAGTAATACCTTGTCAAGGTCTAAGATGATGGACCGTGAAAAGCCATGGAGTTTCACTATGTTGGCCATAAATTCTTCAGCAGTCGATTTTGCAATGAATGGGTGTTTGAGCAAAATGAAGTGGCTGTATTTGCTCAGTCGATCTACCACTACCAAAATTGTGTCGAAATCGTGAGACCTGGGTAGCCTCTCGATGAAGTCCACAGTGACTTCTTCCCAAATAAGCTGAAGAATTGGAAGTGGTTGAAGCAATCCAGCTGGGGAAAGAGTTTCGTACTTGTTTTGCTAACAGACTAGATGGGCACTGACAAATTGTTTTACATCTGCCTTCATTCCCTCCCAAAAGAATTCTCCTGTCAGCTGCTTGTAAGTTTTTAAAAACCCCTGACCGCTTATGGGACTGCAGTTGGACTCTTCGAGCATCTTTCTAACCAAGGGGGATGTGCTAAGAATGACTATCCGTCCTCGATACCTCAACTGACCCTGCTACAACGAGCAACCAGGCTTAGATTCTGGGTCCTCTTCCAAGGCACCCACTATCTGCTGTAGCCGAGGGTCTTGTTGGAGCTCTTCCCAGTCCCTGCTCACAATGGCCCTGATGAAGTACACTTTCGCTACCACAGGAATTCGGGAGAGAGCATCCACAGCACGGTTTTCAGGCCCCAGTTTGTACTAAATCTCATAGTTGAACCCAAGAAGTTTTGCCAGCCAATGCTAATGTTCAGGGGCCACCTACCTCTGCTCTAACAGATGGCGCAGGCTACACTGAGAGGTTCTGACTATAAAGTGTCTCCCCAACAGATAGTGTCTCCATTTCTGGATAGTGAGCACCACTGCCATCAATTCCCTTTCATACACTGATTTGTATCTTGCCCTCACTGTCAACGCTTGACTAAAAAAACGCAATCGGTCTTCCCTTCTGTGAGAGAACAACCCCTACTCTGATTCCCGATATGTCCTCTACCACAAACGGAGTGGTGAAATCAGGCAATGCAAGAGTGGGAACTGTCTTTATTGCTTCCTTAAGGAGGTGTACTGCTTGAGCGGCATCTTCACTCCAAATAAAGCCATCCTTTTAATTACCAAAAAAAAAAAAGCCATCCTTCTTCAATAACTGAGTCAAAGGTGCTGCGATCTTCCTATAATTCCGTACAAACCTCCGGTAATACCCTGTTAGCCTCAAAAATCCCCTTAACTCCCTTGCACACTAGGGAATCGGCCATTCATCCATCGCCCTCACTTTGTCAGGATCTACTGACACTCCTTTTGCAGATATGATGTGGTCGAGATACTCCAATTAGGGCCGCCCAAAGCAACACTTTTTGAAATTGACAAATAACCTGTGGGCACACAAAATCATCAGTACCTCCCGGAGGTGTGAAACATGATCAAATAAAGATGGGCTATACACTAGTATGTCATCAAAGAATATTAGCACGTCATCAAAGAATACTAGCACATGCCTCTGTATAAGTCCCCTGAATATAGTGTTCATCAGTGCTTGGAACATCATTGGGGCATTGGTCAAGCCGAAAGGCATGACCAAGAACTCGTAATGCCCCTTATGCGTGCGACAGGCCGCCTTATGTATGTCTTGAGGCTGAACTCGGATTTGATGGTAACCAGACTTGAGGTCAAGCTTGGTAAAGAAATTCGCCCCATGGAGTTCATCCAACAACTCATATATGTTGGGAATAGGAAATCGATCTAGAATGGTGGCCTTGTTGAGCTCCTTGTAATCCACGCAAAAGTGCCAACTACCATATTTCTTCTTGACCAATAGTACCGAACTCGAGAATGGGCTATTGCCCGCAGTTGGCATTTCAGTCACCAACTTCTCAATCTCAATTTTTTGAACATGTAGGTAACGGTATGGCTGAACTTTAATGGGTTCTGTCCCCTCTTTTAGTACTATGGAGTGATCATGACTCGGCAGTGGTGGAAGCTCTGTGGGTGATTGGAACACATCTTCAAAATCCGCTATTACTTCTTTGATTACCACTACCGTAATTGTGACCTCTGGTGGTCCTTGCACCATCACATGACAAAGCTCCAACAACATTCCTTCTCCTTCCTGATGGATAGTTTTCTCTAGGGATTTTAAAGATACCAAGGCCTTGCTTAAGTTGGGATCACCCCTCAACACAACCTTGGAACCATTGATATCGATGGTCAACCGCTTCCAAACATCCTGTGTTGCTCCCAAGGTCGCCAACCATTTCAAGTCTAGGATTAGATCAGAGCTTCCCATAGTTATGGGTAAGTAATCTTCTATGACTGTCAGTCCTTGTAACTTCAGTACCACGCCTTTACAAATCCCTTAGCCCTTTAACTTCTTCCAGTTACCAACCACTACCCCATAGTTGGCCATTTCAAAGACTTGTAGCCCTAATTTTTTCACAAGAGCCTGAGAATTAAAGTTTTGGGTGGCTCCGCAATTGATCACCACCACCACATCCATCCCTTCCACAAAACATCGCATCTTCAAGGTTCACGGTTCTTACAGGCCCACCACTGAGCTGAGGGATAATTCCACTCCCTCCAGGACTGTCATCTCCCCCTTCTGCTCGCTCCAAATTTTCATCAGACTCTCCCTTGATTTCGCCATCTTCACTCACCAGGAGGACGTGCAACTCACGATTTTACACCAATGCCCCACATGCCACTTCTCATCACAACGGTAACACAACCCTTTTTCCTGTTGAGCCTGAGCTTCAGAAGTGGATAATCTTCTGAAACGCAAGGTATTAGAAGTGGAATTGGGTTTGAGTGTGTGGCTAGGTTTTTGTCGAATGGGTTTGAGTTTTGAGAACTTTGGGTCGAGGGAGGTTTATAGAGAGGATGTGATTGGTTTGGGCTTGTTAGATTGGAATGGTTATATTTGGTTGGAGTCCAGGATACGATCCAGTTTTGGGCATATGGATTGTCAGAATTTTGTGGGATTGAAAGGAGTTCCCTTGGACACTTGGTGTAGATTTTTGGGTTTAGAACCTGGTTCTTTCTCTCAATGCGGGCTATGGCTTGAATTATGTCCTTCAGGCCCACGAGATTTAATAGGAATAACTCAACCTTTATTTTCTCCTACAACCCATTCACAAATAATGCAGCCATCGTCCCCTCATCTAGCTTACCCACCGTCGCCACCAACATCTCAAATTAGGCCTGGTATTCCGCAACCATTCCATATTGCCAAATGGCAACGAACCGCTAAAGGAGAGATCCTTCCTCCGATCCCAGAAACCGTTGTCACATCTAGATCTTCAGCTCCTCCCAGGACGAGAAAGGAGTATCTCTCTCCTCAAACCTCAACCATGCCTGTGCTTCCCCTTCCAAACACATTCCAACCGCCTCCAATTTCTCTGCCTCCGTCAACCGGTTGACGATGAAATACCACTCCGCTCGAAATATCCATGCATCTAGATCTTCCCTATCAAATGTCAGAAGATCTAACTTCCTGGGCTACCTATTCTTCTCCACAATTCATTCCCCCAAAGATACTGCTTTGGGTGTCGTTTCAGCATTTGGAGCTGCACTGGTCCTAGTATTGCTGGACTCTCCCGGACCATTGGTCTCGGAGCCTTGACCTTTCAAGATGATACGAATCGTCTACTCCATCCTCTGGGCCAGCATTGATAAGGAGGTATTCAAGTCAGCCATTTCTTGCTTCAGAGCAGGTAGTTGCTTTAGCTCATTCTCCACCTGTTCTAGACGACCCTCCATTCTAGTAACAGGCATTACCAAGATCGTCGCTCTGATACCAAAATCACAAAACACTATTACCACAATACAGATTGAGGATAAAAGGGAAGAGAAAAGGTGATGGAGGAAATAAAAGAGGGCAATATACTGCTAAAAATGGAATGAAACAGAGGGTGATATCAGTAGCTTTTGAGAGGCTACCTCTCTCTCTAGACCTCACAAGGTACAAAATAACCAAGAATCTCTCTATGCCCCTTATCAGCCCCATTTCCCCCCTTATATAGACTAATTTCTTAGACCTCCGTTACAAACACTCGTAACAACTTTGCCTATTCATTCCTCTAACAAATGATAGGCTGGCTCACAGAATATTCTTCCAATAACAGACTCACTACGGACGGACTCATGCACCAACAAACAAAATAGAAACAAACTGATGCAATAACAAAACTGACTCAATAAAAATTCATGCTAATCTGGCCCCTGGTTACTCGTACTCTGCTTCTAGGTCTGTGCCGGATTGTCGTCCTTCAGGTTCCGCTTCCCATTTCTTGTATACACAAATCTGATCTGAGGCTTATCAGATAGCAAATGGATTTTTACTTGTATTAATTTTTTGGCACAAGTATAGGTTAAATTGAGTTGAAATTTACAGCAACAATAAAATTTTCCGCTGCATTACAAATGTTTCAATCATTTAGAGCATTAACACCAAAGACTCCAAACTCATACTGTTGTACTCTATAATAGAATAAAAAGTAGCGAAAAGTCGCCTGCATCATAAACTCCATACTCTAAATAATATGATGTCTCACTACAGTAAGACTTTAAATTTGAAGTGTACTACGGAAACTCTATTCATTATTTGAAGTTAAATTTTCTTTTTTTTATTTTATTTTTTTCTGTTTCTTTTTTCTTCTTGGGCCATCTTATTAATATTAATAAATTTGAATATTAACAAACAGAAACATTAATAGTATTAATACAAGAAAGGAATAAACATTAATAATATTAATAATTGCATAGTTATTAATATTAATATAGTTTATAAGTATCTTTGCTCCTCACTGTTCTCACTCTATAAACATTAATAATTAATAATATAAATATATATCATTTTAATATAAATTAAGATAATAATTTTATTTATAAAATATATTTAAGGTCATGTAATTTGACAACCGAATGGATGCACAAAAAGAATGAGGAAATGATTATTTAATATTTTATAGTTTCTGTTTAGAGAAACTAACGTAAAAAAACGTGAATAGGAAGTCTGTAAAATAGAAAAAAAGTGTTCTTTTTTCTGCATTTTAGAGTTTGCACAAAGAATAACTAATGCTAATGCCCTAACGCTAAGCTATTTAAAATAGCATGATCTATTATTTTTTCATCAAATTCATTAAAAAAGTCCAACAATTCTGCTTACACACAGAAAAATAAATAAAAAAATAATTGATATTATCATCAATATATCAATAGCCATATCCGAATTTTAAGAGACGAGTTCCATTAGTATAATATCCATTAAACTGCTTCAAAAAAGATACTCTTTCTATACTGGAGTTACATCATAGAAGAGCAAGAACAAATAGCTTCTTACATTCGTGACCAAGTCTAACAAATCTAAATAAATGGGTGGCCCATCAAGTGAAACTCCCACATGTATGGGGTCTTGGAGGAGTAATATGCGCAATCTTACTCTCAATAATTAGAGAAAATATTTCAATAAAATCTAAATCTTCAATAAAACTATCATAAATCATAACAGAGAATACATATGAATGCCCATTGCATGACTTTTTGGTCACGCAATATGCTATCTAGTGCCAATTGGCATGACATAACAATACTTGTACAACCAAAGAGGAAAAGTCAATAAGCAAAACCCAGAGATAGCGTAATGGTGGTTTTTTCTTTAAACATAACAGGCCAACAAGAAAACCTTAAAATAATCACATAAAAAACATCTTATAGCTATTAACAATCTTACGTTCCAAAAATTTACAAAAAAAAAAAAAGAAAAATCATGCCAACTAAAGGTAGTGTCACGTAACGGCCAATCCTATTATTGTTCACTCAAATGCCACTTAGTTTCCTATTTTTAGGGCTTTCAAGAGTCGGAGGCCAAAAAATTAACCAAAGAAAATGGTATTCTCCAAAAGGAGGAAAAGTGGAACCTGAAATCAATTGTTGGAAGCTGCACGCAAATAGTTCTAATAATAAACTTTATATTCAGTCAGAATTAACATATTAACGAACAAAAGAGAGAGAGCTAGAAATAATGACCTTTAATTTAAGAATATGTTCTTAAAAAAGAAAACATTTAATGGCAATAAATCACAAGAAAAAACTTTCAGAAGCAAATAAACCATTTTTTCAATAGGTAATTTAATGAGAGTCAAACGCAACTCTCTTTATTGGAATAGGCAGCATTAGTATTAGCTGAGCAAGGATTCACTCAAGCATGGTGCTTATTACCTGAGCAAGCGTAACGTTGCATATGATGGCAGTGTTTGCATTTCCCCCCAGTGCAGGTTGTAAAATACGTGTAAGTTTGCTATCCCGATAAGGAACATGACCCCTAGCATCAGATATTGACCGATTTACATCAACCACAGGATAAAAACTTCCATAACTAGCCCTCTTAAAGAGGTGCAAAACTTACCCTTGGCTCTCAGCACCTTCACTTAACTTCTTAATTACAGTTCCAAGTGTCATCAGACTTTTATTAATGTGGGACCCCTCTTTCAACCGAACACCTTCTGCACCAGTCTTAGCAGCTCGCTCTGAACCAGCAAGGTCCACCAAGTTCTTGCAACAGATACCACAGCCAGAGTAAGAAGGAAAAAAAAAGTGTGCATCATGCAATTGACAATATAAACTCAACAATCATCAGCTTCCAAAACTGAATGACATTACAAGAAGATAGAAGGAAAAAATTAGAAAGTTAGGCATTTGCATACCAGAACAGATACACGGACTGCATCGCATGAACTGGCTGCATCTTCATCTTCAGTTCTCTCCCTACTCTCAATTATCTGTGGAACCAGAAAATGAGGCAGAAAAACTTGTACATTCACAAGAATTATGAGTTCAGAAGAAACTAATAACTTTACCATCCGGAAAATTGTATGTGACCTACTGCTGTATAAGTTCATATTTGTCTCCCCAATATGCCGATGAACTGTAAAACAATATCCAAAGGGGAGGGAAGGAAAAAAGAGTAATCAAACTAGCATCATTTGCTTATATATGTAGGACTTAAGACTAACAAAATGAGAATAGCAGGCAAGGTTGAAGACAGCTTTATTACATTCTCCAAATTCCATAAGTTCAAGGACTTGCTCAGGAGAGGCAACGATTTCTTCTTTTAACCCAGCAACAAATATTCCCCGCTTCATATATGTAAGAAAGTCAGAATAAAGTGACAGTAATTTATCAGGATATCAATGCAAGTTAAATACATCATAGTGGGGTACTGGGCCATAGGTACAGTACCTCTAGGCTTTCATGAATCTGCAGTCTTCGGTGCTCAGGAGCTAACAAATCATTTATTTCCTCATTATAGATCTCCATATATGACATTCTTAAAAGAAATTCTCGATCCATATCCTAAAATACATGCAAAATTTAGGTGAAAATCCGTACACCAAATGTTGTGAGTTATCAACAGCACAACAGAATATGTATAAGTAAATTTGTGAAGAAACAAGGTAGAAGGAAAACTTCTTCTCATTATATTGTATATTTCTCTGTACATATGCTATCCTATATATACAAGTAGGGAAGACTCAAAAATAGAATGCCAATAAATCAGCCTGCAAATTAGATTCCTTTAAATCAGGGATACTACCAAAATATAAAGTCTACCCAAAATATAAAAACTACATATTCTTCTCACACCCCCTCGAGCTAGTGAATGAATATTGTCCATTGCAAGCATGCCAATTATAGATTGAAAAACTGTGCTTGCCAATCCTACGGTTAATGCATCAGCAAGTTGACCTTCAGTAGAAACAAAGGACGTCCACATACACCAACAAGACAGTCACTCACCCTGAACCCAAGTGTATAACAAACAAAGTATGATCACCTTGAATTTGTTTATATCCCACTGTTACCGTAACATTGGCAAATTGCCCAAACCCAACTCTAGGAGATTGTTTTAAACCATATAAAACCTTTTTTAGCTCGCACACTTTTCGTTCTAGATTCGAACCAAACCCAGGAAGGATATAGATTTCTTCATCCAAGTTAGGAATGGCCATCTCGGCCGACCCATTCGAATCCGATCCATTACTCAAGCCGAACGGATGTGGGATTCGGATTTTTTTTTGAAGATCAGATCGGATTTGGATTTGTTTTTCAAAAAAAAAATTTAAATATCAAATTAGATATGGGAATAGGACTGCCTCTGCACTGATCTATCCCGAATTCGACATCCAATCCGAATCTACCTCGATCTGCCTTGGTCTGTCTCAATCTGTCCCAAAAAATATCCGAACAACTCCGAATCATTTGGATCCATGATGATAACATCGTCACCATAACATGACAAACAACATTCACATTCATCATATTCCAGAAATATTGAACTTCATTATTTTTATCATTTAAATGAATATTGATAAATAAATTTAAAGCAAAAATTTTCATTGTTTTGTATTAATTAGTATGTGTTTCAAAAAAAATTATAAATTTAAATTTTTTTATTTTTGAGCAAATTGAAGTTTAAAAGTTCAAATTTTTTTCTTTCATACACAAAAATAAAGAAAACTTAAAAAGACAAATTTAAAATTTTATAAGGTATATCATTTGAGACCCTACAACATAATACAAATCTCCATATAATTTGAATTTTTTACTCACTATAATAATAGAATCAAGGTAAAAGGTCACAGAACAGTCTAATTGCTAAGTTAATTTGCTTATAGACAGACGATTAAAGGAGAAAGATGGTACATATAAGATAGAAGATAAGAGTAAATTAGCAAAATGATGGATTGTATCAATTTCCCTCACAGGATTACTAAATCGATTAGCTGTAGCAACAAGAGGAATAGAAAACGAATGCTGAAGAGTGGAAAATAACCTAGGTGTTCCAGACATACGATCTGATGCACCAGAATCAAGAATCCAGGATGCAGGAGAGGATGTAGAAAGGCTAGTGATATGATTACCTCTATGTGCAAGAGAAACAGTGGGAAGAGATGCCTGAAGAGCAGCCTTATACTAAAGGAACTTAGAATACTTCTCGCTAGAAATAATCACAAGTGTAGATGATCTAATCTTACTACAACTAGGCCCGTCAGTACGCTAGAACTAGGCCCGTCAATAGAGATAGCTGGCTTTGAGATTCTTGCTTGAGCCTTATGGACTGGCTTACCATGTAACTCCCCAACATTTCTCACGGACATGTCTCAATTTGCCACAATGAGTACACCTGGGTCGAGGCCCTTTGCCTCTATTATTTCGATTTGCCCGAGTATCATGACCATCAAAAGGAGTTGGAGCACCAGTTTGACTAACAAGGGCTGATTGTGTGTGCTTAAAGTCGCTTGAAATAGAACTCTAGGATGCCACCATTAGAGTCCGTGAATATGCCTCAGCAAAAGATAGAAGAGATGCTCCTCCAAGTATCTGTGCTCGTACTGGTTCAAATTATTGATCAAGACTAGCAAGAAACTTGAGAGCAACCATTTGTTCACGTTGGTTCTGCATCTCATGGAAGTTAGTCGATAATATTGGAAGGGAGATCAATTCTTCATACATTTTCTTCAGAGTTGCAAAGTACTGAGTGATGTTTTTATCAGACTGTTGAAGTTTGGAGAAGTCGCTGGCTACATTATGGAGGCGGCTAAGATCACTGGAATATAACAGTCGAACATAGTCTCATATCTCTTTACTAGTATTTAGATGAGTACATAAATTTGCAAGATCAGCCTCTATAAAATTCCATAACAAGCTTACAATATTGGCATCCTGAACCCAAGAGTCATAGGAGGATTGGGAAGACGGTGGTACAGAGTCTGTAAGATGTTTATGTCAAGGCAATTTTGACTGCCTTGGACCACTAAAGATAATTTTTTCCATTTAATTTTATGGTAGTCGGATGATTAGGCTAACTTCCAAAGCTCGTCCTTGATTCCATAGGAATACTGGTAACATTAGATGATTCAAAAGTCATTGCAGAATATCCAGTACATTGGAGAAAGAATAACAGAGATTGTTGTATTTGTTATGGGATCGTCGTAGGTGGTTGAGTAAACAACAAAGGCTAGAGTCGATGACATTAGCAGAACAATGGGCACATGGTTTTAAAAAAGAATAAACAACAAAGGCTAGAGTTGCAAAGTACTGGTTCAAATAGGGTTTCTAGAAAGATTCTATAGGGAGTCTTAGAAAAGAAAGGACTGTGTGTCGCATAAATTGAAGTGATAAAGGACATGTATGATAGAACTGGGACATCTATATGGACAGTTGGCGGAGAAACTAAAGAGTTCCCTATTACGATTGGTTTACACCAAGGCTCAACGTTATGCCCGTACTTGTTTGC
>JAVXUM010000021.1:4738964-4753424 GCA_035590655.1 Pouteria glomerata | reverse complement strand
CGACTTGACACTAAGGAAGGCGAAAGAGAGATATTCAAACTTGCTAAAGTCAGAGATAGGCGGACCAAGTACTTGAACCAAGTTAAATGCGTTAAGGATGAGGATGAAAAGGTATTAGTAAAAGAAGAGGAGATAAATAAGTATTAGAAGAGCTACTTTTACAAGTTATTTAACGAAAGCAACAATAGTGACAGACAATTGGGGTACCTTACCACTTTTAGGGAAGAATTGAATCATACGTGCTATAGGAGAATTAGTAGGGAAGAAGTAAAAGAAGTATTGAAAAGGATGAAGAATAGAAAAGTGGTCGGGCCAGATGGTATCCCTATTGAGGTTTGGAGGTGCCTAGGGGAAGATGGCATAGATTGGTTGACGAACTTTTTTAATGTAGTGTTAAAAAGCAAGAAGATGTCTGATGCATAGAGGAAAAGTATCTTTATGCCCATATATAAGAACAAAGGAGATATTTAGAACTGTGCGAACTACCGAGGGATTAAATTGATGAGCCATACGATGAAATTATGGGAGAGAGATATTGAGAGAATATTAAGAAAGACAATAAACGTTTCAGAGAATCAATTTGGTTTTATGCCAAGGAGATCAACCATGGAGGCTATCTTCCTCCTAAGGAGGTTAATGGAATAGTATAGAACAGGTCAAAAAGATCTACATATGGTGTTCATTGATTTGGAGAAGGCTTATGATAGGGCTCCTAAGGATATTTTATAGGGAGTATTGGAAAAGAAAAGAGTGTGTCGCATATATTGAGACGATAAATGACATGTAAGATAAAACTGGGACATCTATACGGACAATTGGCGAAGAGACTAAGGAGTTCCTTATTGCGATTGGTTTATAATAAGGTTCAATGTTAAGCCCGTACTTGTTTGCCCTAGTTATGGATGAGATTACTAGACATATTTAGGATGAGGTGCCATGGTGTATGTTATTTGCAGATGACATTGTTTTAGTAGATGAAACGAGAGAAGGAGTGAATGCTAAACTAGAATTGTGGCGGGAAATGTTAGAGACAAAAGGGTTGAGGTTAAGTCGTTGCAGGACGGAATACATGGGATGTAAGTTTAATCAAAATAGGAATGCTAGTAGTATAGAAGTAAGTTTGGGCACTCAAAAGATTGTAGAAAAAGAAAACGTTAGGTAACTTGGATCTATGGTATAACAGGATGGAGGGATTGAAACGGATGTAGGTCACAAGATTCAGGCCGGGTGGACAAAATAGAGGAGTGCTTCAGGTGTCTTGTGTGATAGAAAAGTTCCCCTCAAGGTGAAAGGAAAGTATTATAAGGTGGCGGTAAGACCAACGTTATTATATGGATCAAAGTGTTGGGCAGTAAAGCATAATCATATTTAGAAGATGGCAATTGCAGAGATGCAAATGTTAAGAAAAATGTGCGGCATAACAAGGAGAGATAAAATTAGGAACGAGGAGATTAAGGGCAAAGTAGGAATAGCACCGATTGAAGATAAAATAAGAAAAAATCGACTAAGATGGTTCGGTCATGTTAGAAGACGTCCAACGGAAGCACCGGTTAAAAAATATAAAAGTATGGATATTGCCAAGAGTAGGAGAGGGAGAAGGAGACCCAAGAACTGTTGAAAAGTAATTATTAAACATAACCTTACCTACATGGATTTAACGAAGAATATGATCCTTAATAGATTTGATTGGCGTCGTCAAATCCATATTGCCGATCTCACCTAGTGAGAAAAGATTCAGTTTGGTTTGGTTATTATGGTATAATAGTGATGCTAATTAATAGCTTTTAAAATAACTATATAAATTATATAATATCGAGGTGTTTGGTTTTTCAAAAATTTTAATTCTTACTATTTTAATTTTTTAATTAAATTTTATCACGTGTCACTTTTACACAAATTTTTTATTTTTTTACCAAACATACAACACCTATATCTTAATATAAAATTTAATTCTAATATTTAATTATAATTAAAAATAATTTAATATACTTAACTAAAATATAATATATTACATTTATATTTTATATATTATATATATCGAAACATACATCCCTCGGTTAACATCACAGTCAATGCTCTCCACTTACCCGCCGCCCAAACATGTGGCTTTGCAGCTTCTTTAACCTTCTATAGCCCTCCTTTCAGAGTTCAAACCCTTTGTTTCTCTTCCAAGCACTTCGTTCTCTTCCATGTTCTCTTTCCAAATTCCTCTCCAATTTTTTTTTTCTTTTGATTTTACAGTTTAAAACTTGTTTGACAATTTTTGTAATAATAATCTCTGAATTAGAAAATGAGAGGAGAAAATGTAAGCAAGGAAAGCAAAACAAAATTTGGTACTTGAAAGCTGAAGCCGAAAAAAAAGATGAACAGGCAAAGTGGTTTGCTTAATCTGGAGCTAGAAAGCTTCAATAGTGTAATTTTTTTCATAATTTTTTTTATTTTCAACAAGACCTAAATTAGGTATTTCTTCTCTATCTTAAAACCTTGATTTAGAGTTTGTTTGAAAAATTAGGGTTTTATTTTCAAACTTTGGTATAGAGTTTTTTTGAAAAATTAGATTTTTTTTCGGTATATCTGTCGAAAGATTAGAGTTCAAACCTCTTCTTTCAATTTTATGAGGCTTTTTGAGTTTTTTTGTCACGATTTCACCTTCAATAGAGCCATAATGCCTCTATAACGCCTCTATAACATTTGTTACAGTACCGTAACGGGCCGTTACAGTGCGACTGCCGATCCACTACCTGTAACGTAACCTTAACAGTCTTGGAATTAGTCGATTCCGTTACGTAACGAGCGCTACCATTATGGAACAACGATTTTTAATACCATGAGTGAGCAACCACGAGAGTTGACGATTGATGAAGCATCTTATTAATCAATAAGGATTAGCCGAAAGTCACCAACGAGGACAAAACCAAGGCACGATCGACAAGAAACACGAGGGCCAACGATCGTTGAGAAACCCCAAAGCCAATGATCGTTGAGAGACACCTACCGACCATCGTTGAGAAACACCGGGACCGATGGTCATGCCAGGTAAGAAAAAGAATCAACGATCGAGGCTGACGACGATCAAACTTATAACTTCTGAAATCGACGATGAAGCAACAATCAATGACGAAAGACTATTTCTGTAGTCGATGATGGATCAAATCCTCTAATCACCACTTGACGATTGAGAATGAAGGCTAATGACCACAACGATGAAGGCTATTAAAGCTTGACGCAACTAGCGATTCACCAATGATCAAGCTCCGTCAACAAAAGATATTATAACCACCGACCAGTAAGACATAAATTCTGTTTTTCTTGAATCAAACCCAAGAAAAACACAAATAATTAGAGTTTCTTGATATGGACACAAAAACCCAAGAGAAATTGAAAAACAAAGACATAGAATCTTTGCTCTGAAACCATATGAATTGAATATAGTGGCTTAGTTTTATTATTAGCTCATAGTATCTATTTATATACATAGATACTTATACAACTTAGGAAATGACTACAATTACAATATTCTAAATTAGGAAAGAATCAATCATAATAATTCTACCTACCATATCTCTGACAAAGGTCTGATGGGATAGTCCTTTGGCGAAGATATCTGGAATATGTTCTTTTGTAGGAACATAAGTCATGCAAATGGTTCCCTCTTCAACCTTTTCTTTGATAAAGTGTCTGTCTCCTTCTACATGTTTGGTTCTGTCATGCTGAAAGGTTGAGAGAAATGATAATTGCTTCTTTATTATCACAATAGAGTTTGACGGGTAACTCTACTATGATATGCAGTTCTTTCAAAAGTTTTGTAGCCACAATCATTCACACATCGCTTGTGAAACAGCCCTGAATTCAACTTCTGCACGACTTCTTGGCACTACGTTCTATTTTTTACTCCTCTAGGTCACTAAATTTTCCCATTCAAATGTACAATATCCGATAGTGGACCTACTATCTTCTATTGATCCTACCTAATCAACATCTGTGAATATCTCTACTTCCCTTTTTACACAAAAAAAGACCTTTGCCTTGAGATTCTTTGAGGTATCAGAGGATTTTGTAAGCTGCTTTTAGGTGAGTTTCCATTGGTGAATGCATGTGTTGGCTTACCACACTTACTGCAAAGGTGGTGTCAGGTCTAGTGTGAGATAGATAGATTAGTTTGTAAACCAATCTCTAATACCTCTCCTTTGCAATAAGTTTTTCCACACCTTCTGTTCTTCTCCCTATTTCAATAGGTGTATCACTAGACTTACAACCAAGCATGTCTGTTTCAGTTAGGAGGTCTAGAATATATTTCCGCAAGGAGACGCTGATCCCACTTATTTTTTTGGGTAATTGACGCTAATCCCCTTCTTTAATCTAGCCACTTCAATTCCTAAAAAATACCGCATTTGCCCCAAATCTATTACTTCAAATTCAATAGCTAATACCTTCTTTAATCTTCAAATCTCTTTAATATCATCTCCAGTTAGAATAATGTCATCAACATACATAATTAGGTTTGTCTTCTTCCCATATTCCTGCTTGACGAATATAATATGATCTGATTGTCCCTATCAATATCCTTCCCTTTTTATTACCTTCGCAATTCTATCAAACCATACCCTAAAAGATTACTCGAGTCCATACAAGGACTTCTTTAGCCAGCATACTCTGTTTTCTCCACTTTTCTTACAAATTCACAGAAGTAGTGCCATGAACACATCTTCTTCTAGTTTTCCATTTAGAAACGCATTCTTGATGTCAAATTCTTGAAGGGGCCAATCCAAGTTGGCTGCCAAGGATAAGAGTACCCGAATGATATTTAGTTTTGCTACAAATGCAAATGTCCCTCTGTAGTCAATGTCATAGGTTTGAGTAAACCCTTTTACAACAAGACAGGCCTCGTATCTTTCCACTATCCCATCGGCTCTATGCTTCACAATGAATACCCATTTGTAGCCCACTGGTTTTTTCCTCTTGGTAAGTTCATTACCTCCCAAGTTCCATTTTTCTCTAATGCTCTCATCTCCTCCATTACTACCTCTTTCCATCTAGAATATCCAATGGTTGCTAAATATTCTTCAGAATTTCCATCCTATCAAGGTTAAAAGCAAAAGCATGATACCTGGTGGATAAAGTATCATTGGACACAAATTTTGAAATAGGATAAGGAGTGCATGAGCAAGGTTATTTTCTAAGAGCAATAGGTAAATCAACATCATTGAGTTTAGAATTATCAGAGGGAAGTTCTAATGCCTAATTTGGCCTGGAGGGAGACTCATGGTTGCTCGAAGCTATCACTGGTTCAGTCTTTTGGTGCCTCAGGTATGAAATTCTCGTCAGGCCTTGATTTTGGCTTTCTTGAGTACACAAGTATCTCCTTGTCCTTTTGTTTTTCTACATCTCCCCCTGAGTATAAGTTTCTAACCTCAAAGGATGGTGGAGGGATATAGTCGGTGTTTGGGACATAAAAGAACTGAGAGTCATCACTTGAACTCTTCAAGGTCCGAGCTTTACTCAAATTCTGCCCCGGAAGTGAGACTTGTGATAGAAAGGGATTGTTTTAAAGAAAATGACATCTAGACTGACAAAGATTATGTGAGAGACTGGATCATGACATTTATAGCCTTTTTGAATGCGAGAATAGCCAAGAAATATACATTTTAAGGCCCTAGATTCCACTTTAGTACACTAGTGAGCAAAAACATGCACAAAGGCTATGCAACCAAAAACCTTAAGAGGAAGAGTGGAGCTAAGCCGAGAGTTAGCAAAGACAATCTGAAATTTTTGGAGGTGTAGCAAAGGCTAGGACACAACTAGGCATCCGGTTGATGAGATAGGCAGCTGTTAAGATGGGATCCCCCAAGAAAAATTTGGGCATATTAATAGTGAACATCAAGGCACAAGTTACTTCAAGTATGTGTTTATTTTTCTGTAAGATAACCCCATGTTGTTGAGGGGTGTCAACACACGAATTTTGATGAATGATGCCATGTTCATGAAGATAGTAACCCGAACAAATTATTGAAGCACTCAGTACCATTATCAACATGCAAGATTTGGATTTTTGCGTGAAATTGTGTTTGAACCATGGCATGAAAATTGATAAACATAAAACAGGCTATAATATTATCTTTCAATAAATAAACCCAACATAAGCGAGCATGATCATCAATGAAAGTAACAAACCATCTTGTATAGGTTCGATGAGGAGTACAAGAAGGACCCCACAAATCACTCTGAATTAGAGCAAAAGGTTCAGATGGTTTGTATTTAGACTTCAGAAATGAATTGCGTTTGTGTTTTGCAATTTCACACTTCACACTGAATATCAAAAGGCATTTTATTTAAACAAAGAGAAGGAAACAAATGTCACAAATACTGAAAACTAGGATGACCCATCTTAGAATGCCATAATAAGAGTTTTCTATTCTTAGAAACAGAATTACAAATAAGAGTTTGACAGTTGCCACTCATTTTAAACTTATCAAAGTAGTAGATTCCCTCATACTCGCACTGCCAATTGTCTTCCCTGATGATAGATCCTAAAAAATATAGCAAGAGGAAGGAAATTTAGCAGGGCAATTGGATTGTCTAGTCAACTGGCTAAAACAAATAATAGATTGCATGATAATTTCGAGACATGAAGGACAAGTTCTAGGATGCTTGAATTTGAGATACAAATACTCCCTTTACCTATAGTAATGGAGTATGATCCATCTGTAATTTTCACTTTTAGATTTCCAGCACATGGTGAGTAAGACGTTAAAAGATGGTAAGAGTCAGTCATGTGGTCAGATGCTCCAGAATCAATAATCCATGAAATATAAGTGCGAGAGTTTGTTAAAGCTTTCAAAACATTACCTTTATAGGCTAAAGAACCAGGAGTAGTTGTGAAGGATTGACCGAAGGCTTGAAGTGCAAAGATCATTTCCATGATTTTTCCTAACTGGTTAAAATTAAAAGTATTGCCCAAAATGGAATTAGCATTCTTTTCCTCCTGCAATTTCTCAGTTTGGTGGTTAGTAACAACCAGATATCCACGATTTTTGTGATTCTGTCTTGGCATCCAATCGGCAAGCTTCCTGTGAATTACCCAATCAATTGATGGACGAGTCTGACTCAGTGAGTCATCTGTGATGAGGTTGACTTAGTGAGTCACCCGCTCTAATACCATGTGAACTTTTCTATTCAACGTTATGAAAAAACTCTATAGAATATCCTCCTGTTTATAATATAATGGGCAGCTAAAATAAGGAAATAAATTTTCTAAATTAAAGCCTAAAGATTGGAGTAATCACCCCTAATTAGTACCTATCCTTGATTTTCCTCTCTACCATAATTACAGAGATTTCCACATTATTTACACCATAATTACAGGAATTTTTAAATGTGAATTGACATTTAAAAGCTATTATTTATTTACCAAACAGTAGTATCACATGTAACACCTAATAATGCACAAAGAAAGAAGAACGGAGTGGAAATGATATGATGAGAAAACGAAAAAGAAAATATTTATGCATATGGCTAAACAATTAGGGCTACCTCTTGTATGATATCAAACAAATCTCGCACAGCAAGAGGAATGACTCCAGGTTCAGAAGCAGATCCTCGCATTGTATGTGTTTTTCCACTATTAGTTTGTCCGTAAGCAAAAACAGTTCCTACAAAAGGGCGAATTCAAAGGAAAAATGCCAATATCTGAAGAAAACTTGTAATAAAATTATGAAAATTGTCCAAAATTAACATATATAAGATCTAAAGCAATGTGAAATGTAGTACTAAAAAATTTTGACCACATCTCATCCAATTTTCTTTGGTGGTGAGCTTGCGAAAAAGTAGTTTAAAAAAAAGTGCACCCTAGAATGATCTCTCCCAATATTATGTAGGTCATCTACACAATGTTCAAGGTGAAGAAATTGTGAAGCATGATCTATGACAACATTTTACAAGTCGTGCAAGAAAGGAATTGAATATTTTCAAGATACTAAATCTCACACTACTAGAATTTGAGGAAAATTACAAGTATCGAAATGGCTGGGTAATTGTGACAAACCCAATCCATGTTGGCGTGGGTTGAGTTAATGAGGCCAACTTGGAAGTTAACATGGGGATCTTGGGTTTGTAAGTAAGAATACTGAACCCAATCGTGGACTTCATGTCTAGCCCTCTAGAGTGAGGCATTATAGTGTTATTGAGGGTATTGGAATCGACCATGCACACAACCACGTGAGGTTGGGATACTGCAATGTACTTTTAGTTGTAGTATAAGTGAGCCGATAAGTGGAATTTGCAAATCAATTGTGGGCCCTCGCAACAACCCGAGAAGTTAATTAAAAGGGGAGATTATGATGAACTCAACACACGACTAGCCTTTGCTAAGTCCCATATAAGAAATTTGCTTTAGGGATCTTGGGTATACAAGTAAGAGCTATAAACCCAATTGTCAATTTCTTGATTAGCCGTTTTAGTTGAGCTCTCATGTTGTACTAGACTGATAAGAGGGACTTCACAACATTCAATTGTTCTAGTTTTTGGGATGATAAGTCTTTTCTTTTCCCCTATTCCTATTCCACTTTTCAAATAATAATAGCAATAAAAGTGATTTGTATGTTGCAAAGGCCAGTGAATGAGCTTTTTGGAAAATAGGGTAGTTAGGAAAGTCATAAAAAGGAAGGTAGGGAATGATAGTGGTCTAGAGAGAGAACCACAATTCAATGTTGTGATACAAGCTCAACTAGTTACTTTTGAAAACAAGGACAAGTGGCCTCCCAAACTTATTTGAAAGCTTGTCCTTTTTTTAGTCTTTTGATAACATAACTCATTAAAAAAGGCATTAAAGGGCAGCCACCCATGTGAAAAATGAACCACCTATTAGACTCACACTCTCCACAAAGTATAATAAACTGTATAAGTTTGGAGCCTTAGAGCCTTTACCCTCCAACTCCATCTATACAAATAGACAAAATAAACTCTTCAATCTATACATGAAAAAAAAAATCAATACCTTGAACACTTTTCTATAACTAATCAAATAGAAATATATATATATTCAAACAAAATGGAATCAATCTCTGAACTCTTCTTCCTTTTGGACCTTAACCAATACGCATTGCCCATTATGCCTCGTACAATTGTTTTGCCTCCTTTGGGAAGACCTAACTCATACACGTGTGTGTGAGCGAGGGGTTCGTGAGGAAGGAGTGGGAGAACGCCTCGTATGGGAGGTAGGAGATAATTACTCGCTATGTATTAGGTAAGCCGCCCAAAGGGTGGGACAAAAAACAAGGCAACCGAGAGAGAGAGAAAGGCTTAAAGGGTTGGTAAGTCTTGAATGCTCTAAAGTAAATGAGGTGAACCTTGGTATTCATAGGGCTTGTCCTAGTTTCTTAGGCTAGGTCAACGATGGTCAAGTGTTGAGGTGGCTCGTACAGAGGGAGGCAACATGGTAGAATGTTTGGGCAATCTCCATTATGGCAGAGCTTTCCTTACAAGCCACTCTATCGATTCGAGATTTTCGCTGGTGGAGTTGTTGGCAAATGAGAGTGGGATGCATGTTCGATGTCCCTTTAGCGATTGGTGGTTAGGGTCATTAATTGCTTAGTCAAGGGTATTAAATGCAAAGTTTTTTTTTTTTTTGCTAAGTATTAAATGCAAGGTTGAATCTCTCTTGAGGTGACATCACTTGAGCAAGGTACTTGGCAACTTGGTGAACCCTTGCTCTTAGCTCCAGTCCACTAAATGGTCCCAAGTATGTCCTTGTTCAAGAGAAGGGACTTCTCGGACTTAGGAGTTTGTAGTGAGGTAGGATGCTCTGCTAGAGGGGAACTCACCCAAGGGCAAGGGTGAGCCCATGAGGGAGCTTCTTGCCAATGTGTTATAAGCGAAAGAGTACTACTCCAAGGGGAAGCAACATGTCTCCAGGAGGCTTGGTTGGTCGAGTCACGTTGCACCCAAGACTTCAAGCAGACCAAAAGGGAAGCCTAGTCCAGGAGATGCTTCAAAAGGTCGATATTGCAAAGACTATTAGACGTGGATAGGAGAGATCGTGCTATATGAGAGGCATACAAGTACCTACAATATAAAAACAAGAAAGAACCAAATCCCACAAATATTTTTCCCATGAACAATGAACAAAGAGGTGATTAATAGATTCGCAATTCATTTCATACAAGCAACACCAATTCATCAATATCCCCCACCTTGCTATTAGTTTATCAATACTAAGCGTAGAGAATAGTATGGAAATAAGCTCCTTGATATTATTTCACAATACCCTCTAGATTCTTTAATATTATTTTTCAAATATTCCATTAAATATTCTTTATCTTCATAATATTCTCTTAGATATGCACTTGACATTATGACAATTTATTTTGTCATTATTTCCATGTGTTGTGGCCTTATTCAACTATAAATAGGCCTAATTTTGTTCAATTTATATAATCAAGGGAATTCAATCATTCTCCCTACTTTTTTATTATGTTATAGAGCCATTCATTTGTCTATGAACCTTTATACTGAATTCTGCTTCATTGGCGGACAACCGCTTTTGCCAACCGTTGAACCATTGTCTGCAAATCGTATTTCCTACCTGTGTATCTTCTTTGCTGTCCACCAACCATTTTCACAGTTCTTCATTGTTATCTCGCATTGGTTCTCACTATAGGTTGATTGATGTTTTATAGTTGTTCACGTTGTTATCTCACAACAATTTTTACTACTGTCTTGCCTTTGCTGTTGGTCTCACATTTAGCTATCTTGCTATTGTCTAACAATAATTTTTGTTATTTTTTTATGCCATTTTTGCAGCCTTTTTCATTGCCATCTTACCATCACTTTTGTGTTATTTGGCTACCATTTGCAGTGCATTAAGGCACCTAATAGAATTTTTCGTACTTTCCAAACTCAAGTTGGCGTCTACTTTGTCACATTGGGTTTGAAGGGGGTGCCTGTAAGTGTATTGTACTCGATATTATTTCCTGATACTCTCCAAATTCTTTGATATAATTATATTCTCTTAAATAGTCATCATAAATATATGTTCATAATATTCTCTAAGATATTATGTTTGATATTCTAAAGATTTATTGTCATTATATCCATGTATTGTGCCTTATTCAACAATAAATAAGCCTTACTTTATACAATTTATATGATCAAGTGAGCAGAATCATTCTCTTTACTGCTTTCTTAACGATGAGAATCCTACCATGAAGCAAGTACCACGTGAAGAAGTGACTATTGGCAGAGCACCATAACTCCACATACTCTTCCATAGAAATCAACTTCCTTCCCACCCTCCAAAGCATTGTAAAAAAAAAAAAATTGAAGTTTTCAATCGGAAAGTATAAACCCCATTCTGCACTTTTTTTTAAAATGTAACATTTGAAGAAGGATTATTACAACTATGATCTTCCAA
Source organism: Pouteria glomerata (assembly GCA_035590655.1). Lineage (NCBI taxonomy): Eukaryota > Viridiplantae > Streptophyta > Magnoliopsida > Ericales > Sapotaceae > Pouteria > Pouteria glomerata. The sequence continues at coordinate 4,742,017 of JAVXUM010000021.1, read as the reverse complement.
TTATACAAAGTTCTATGAAAATTTATCTTTCAAACAATGTTTCCACCTTCCTGGAAATAATTCTCCACCAATAAGACATCCCCATCCAAAAATAAGACAAAAAATATCTGGAAAAATATCCTTCAAACATCCATCCCAATCCAATAACCACCACAGATATTGGCATTGAAATCTTTAGACACCTTAGTGGCTACAATGTTGGCCAATTACGCTTTTCAAATAAGAGAGTACATAGCCTGCCACTTGTTTTCTCATGTGATGCAGGGTGAAGATGGTAATAAAATTCAAAGCTGGTTCTACCAGCTGGAGATTAAGGCGAATGCCTTAAGCCCCAAAATTCATATAAGGCCTCAAATGTATATCACTATATATTTATATATGCGATAATTACAAAACATAAATTTTTAACAACAAAACTTATTTAATATTATTTTTTTATTGACAAAATTATGCTCCTCACACTTAGATTCTCTACTAGATTCTCTCTCTCAAATTAATTCCTCTCATCCTTATCTATTTATATCTATCTCTTTCTCTTTCTCAAACTCTCTCTTTTTTAAATATTCTATTTCCAAAATTAATTTACCTCATCTTTATTTATTCTTCACTTTCTCTTTTTAATAAACACTTATATTTTTTGATCTTCATTTATCTCAATTTTTCTCTCTAAAAGCATCTGTCTACTCATCCTTATATCTTTTTAAGAAACACCTATATTGTCTCCCAAACAATTGATCTTCATTCATTCATCTCAATTTTTCTTTCTAAAAAAAATCCATTTGTACCCATTGTTTTCTCCCTCTCTCAACAAAAAATATCTTGTTTTTATTCCTTTAAAAGAATTTGTTTTTATCCTCATTAATCTATTAATGTGTATATGTATTTTTTTCAAGAGATTTTATGAAACATTTCTTTCTCAAATAAAATTCATTGCTTTCTTCCTCTCTCTTCAAAAAATATCTTGTCTTTACCTTAATCTATTAATGTATATATGTATTTTTTAAAGATTTTATAAAAAATTGCTAAAAAGATAATAATATTATCTTAAAATAATACAACCCTATTTGGAAAAATGTATATTTTTATTTTTTATCAATATCAATATACAAAATTGTTAATACATTTTTTCTTTGAAAAAATAAATAAGATTTTCACTCTCTCAATGTGACAATTATCGTACATCCGCTCTATGTGCAATCTATATTTCTATATATTTGCATGAGGCTTATCCAATATTCTACATTAGACCCCAAATTTTCTAGATCCAGCCCTAATAAGATTCTAATATGGAAGTTTCTTACTTTGTTTTGGATACTCAGCAAAATTATATTTAGCTATTAGGATTAATTTAAAATATTTACTTACTTTTCAATATGTTTCTAGGAAGCTTATTTAGATTCGATATCATGTTAAGAATATTCCAACAATGGAAACAATTTAGTTTCCATATTTTGTATTATTCAGTTTCTTATTTCCTAGTTAGGATTTTTATTTAAGCATTGTAAACCTATGGATTTGGAGTAGTTTTTGATGATTAATTAAATTAAGTGTTTTACACTTTATTTCCTATTGTTCTGAGTGGTTTTTGTAACCCTACCAATAGTTGCCTGCCTATTGTTAGTTTTGCCTTATTCCAGAATTTCATTGTTTGTATGAAAGGTGATCGATCTACGCTCCCTATCATCATGCATCGCATCATCGTGGTTGGAGTTTCCTTCTCATATAAATCTTTATCTAAGACTAATCAAGGTGCAATTCTATTGAAGGAAAATGAGACAAGCCATCTTGAAGACTTCTCTAACTTTGGCCACCCAACTTCAACTCCAAAGTAATCCCATGCAAGGGCCATAGGATTGGTCAAATGCCCCACGACCATGCTACCAATGCCAAGAGGCGTTCCTAGGCCTTGCTCTAATCTCAAACCAGTGTGCGAACATTAGTATAGCATAGGAGAACTGTTTAAATAATAAGAGAAGTGCGCTCCGATGGAGGACCTCTCAACTAGGCCACTTGAAGGATTCCAAGAAGATTGGCATGAGTGGAGATAGGCACGCTTTGAAGATCTTGCTCAAGAAATGAAAGAAGAACCAAACATGCCTAGGACATCCTTTCAAGTTTGCCAACTACACATGTCGGCTCAAGGTCAAGGAACCATGTCTACAAGCCTCGGTCAATAAATCTCTATCATGAAGCGCAAATTCACATATAGTAAATTGAAGTTGTCCAAAATTTCACTTCACGAACTGGTGCATGGAACTAAGGTCAATTAGGGAAATCGAGCTGTGCCAACAAGGCATGCGAGCAAGCGGTCGCGTCGCCTACGCCTACAAGTAATAATAGCCAGTACTTCATGTTGCCATTTTATGTGAATTATAACAAAAATTAGTTTATGAAACAAAATCTGTCATTATGAAAGCATGTGTTGACATTGAGAAAAAAATAAATAAAAAATGAAAATCCAAACAACTACAGAAACAACAGCCTAAAAACGACAACTATTGCTGCGCGTTTAATTGGTTTCACAAAAAAATAAATAAATAAAAATAAGCTAAATCAGCACACTTCAAATGAAAACTTTAAAGAAAGGAAATAAAGGAAGAATTGTATCTCCATAAAAGTAATAATAATAATTTAATTTACCATTGAATCCACGAACAGCAGCAGCGACAATATCTTTGGTACGAGATTCATAAACCTCACGAGTCTTACGGTCTTCCCCAAAAATCAGATCTACAAACCACAAAATGCAGTGCAAGTAAAGCGTGTGAATCCCTAAAATAATTCGATGAAAAAATGCAAAGGTTTCGTCTCACAGCGAGAATTGAGGGCCGAAATAGATACACACACGTGCTTGGGTGTGTATACGTAGAGAGAGAGAGAGAGAGAGAGAGAAAGGGTTACCGAATTCGAACTTAGAGGAGTGATTGGGGATAGAGATGGAGTTGCCGGAGATTCGCCAAGGGCTTGTCTTGGCGTCCTCTGCAGAAAGAGGCCTCGCTCTCACAGTTACATGTATTCTCTCCATTGCAGAGGCTGGGGGGGGGGGGGGGAGG
>JAVXUM010000021.1:4684811-4695394 GCA_035590655.1 Pouteria glomerata | reverse complement strand
AACTACTCCATCCTTTCTTCCACTTCATACAAGAACTGACTTTACCATCGGAGAAGATTTGGTCGGGACCTTCCCAGGCCAATTCTTTTAACTTCATTTGATTCGCAGATCTAATTTGGCGTAGATTCAGTGGACGTGGTGATCACGCTCGGCGGTATTTTTTGCTGCCGAACAGCCACAACCTTTTGTACTTTGAAAAAATTAAAAATAAATTATTGTTACAAACTCCAAAGATAATTGTAAAATTACACACGTACACACAAATATACATCAAGTGAAATATAATATATGTATGTTTATAACAAACACCTAATCCACAAATATCTAGTTATTTATGTAACTAATTTTTCTAGGTTAGTTGAATAGAACTTTTGACTTTTTTAAAAGAGGTTGGGAGTTCGATTTTAAGACCTATGATAAGTTTTGGAGGTTTCCACGCAAGGTCTAAATCTTAAATTTAATTGGCTCGCATGGTTTGTAGAGTATTGCGCAAGGTCTAAATCTTAAATTTAATTGGCTCGCATGGTTTGTAGAGTATTGCGCAGGCACGTGATTTATCCATCGATTATGCGATTCGTTGAGAACTGTAATAAATCGGTAGAGTTTGAGTTACCAAAAAAAAAAAAAATTTACCCTTTATTCAAATATTTAATTGATAGACATGTCTTTCCTTTGTATGCCCACAAAAGGCATACTTATAGATCCAATCAACAAATATCCATCTCTTTCACGCACTTCACTAACAAACCTTCGTCCATCCGTGCTCGTCTTCTAACATCGCCAACGCATCACCATTCTCACTTAACCTAATTGCCATTTAACCTAGACCTCGTCCACTTCGACAACTACGAGTATGTTTTGGTTACGTCAAAAGGTAGTTTGAACAAAACATTTCTCATCTAAAGATGTGAGAGAACCCATTTGAAAAACCTTCCTTTTTGGCATGAATTCCTACCCAGAACTCTCCTTCCAAGTTCCTCTTGATATTATCTGGAAATCCTTGAGTCCAGCAAAAACTTCAACGTTCCCGGCCTTTGCTGCTTCGAGCCACGACTACAAAACTCTACAGTTATCAGCCCAGGGACGGGTCAGAATTTTAACTAAGCGACGTCGAATATTTAAAAATAGAATAATGAGTTATATCAGGATTAAAAGTAAAATAAAAATTACATTACTTTTAATAAAAGAGAAAGTTATCCTTAAACATTAAAGCAGTAAATATATTCTTCACATTTTAACGGTTTAACTGACCATTTTAAGAACACTTGATTTAATAAAGATGTTTTTCGTCACTAAAAAAAATAATTATTATTAATTTTATTATTTATAGAATTTATTATTACATTTTATGTTACATTTATTGATATTATACTTTAAAGTATTCAGTAGCATAGTGAAAAAATGAACTTTATTTTATAAATAAATACTTGATTTTGATTCTTATAAATTACTTTTATGTTAAAAAATTTTGAATCAATTTTAATTTTTTAATAAAACTAAAATGCTAATAGCATTTTAATAAGTTTGTATCTAAAATCAAGGAGTTACTTGTCCCCTTACCTCCACGTGGCTTCGCACATGGTTATCGCTTTCTGCTATAAGAATGAAGTCGCCATCTTTGCTCAGTGCTGCTCCATTAGGAAATGTGAGATTGTTGAGAAGAATTGTTATTTTCTTGCTTTGAGAGTCATATTTCATTAACCTACTACCTGCCAAGAATTGACAAGATGTAGTTCTTTCCTGTTAGGGGCGGATTTAAGACTTATAATTAGGAGGGACAGAATTACATTTTTAAGATAAATAAGAATAGAAGTAAAAATAGTGAGAGCAAGATATAAAAGAAGTATAATTTATAAGAAAAGAATAATAAAATTAATAAAATTTTAGTACAATTTTCTAAATCATGAACGGGATTAGACATTTCTTCTATCGGCTCTGATTGCTGCCAATTTACACGTACCATTCATTGTATTTAATGTCACAAAAGTTGTTGAGAATTTTGCATGATGAAATTAATCCAGTCAATATTAAGAGAATGAGAAAATAAAATGCTAAATAATATATCTCCAACAATCTGCGAACACGAAGAGGCAAGCAATGATGGATCGCCATTAAGCATAATGGCGACTGCTATGAAAAGTCAAGAGACTTTGGTTATAACTTTTAATTAACTGTTAATTAATCTCTCTTAATTATATTATTCATTATATTTGCATATAAATAAAAAGTGAGGAAGAGAGCTCGGAGTAGTGTGGTGAACTATCACCCCGTGGCTAGAAGGCTGTTTGTGTATACGTGAGAGAGGAGAGAAAACACAGATAAGAGTTTGAGACCTTGAGACAAGTTCTTTATTGGTATTTTTTCCGGTTTGATTCATTTAGTGAATATTATCTCTTTAGTAGACGCAAAGTAGACGCAAAGGCCGATCGAAAAAAGGATAGATGCAAGGACGGAAAGGTCCAACGGGGACAATTACCTTCACTAATTTGAAAACAATTACCTTCACTAATTTGAAAAATTATACTAAAATTCTATTGGTTTTACTATTTTTTTTTTTATAAATTATACATTTTTTTTCATGTTTTGCCCCCACTATATTTTTATGTTATCTCTTATTTATTTTAGAAATGTAATATTGTCCCATCGATTATAAATCTCGAGTCTGCTGCTCGTATAGACATAAATTATAATTAGCTAACCAATATGGGTTTGTGGCTCCAAGGTAGCTAGCATGTGTAACCAATTTGCTGCTTAAAAGGTCTTTATTAATTGAACTACAATGTGCTTAACAAAAAGCTCACTACTTATGTTGCACAAAATTGGTAATATTCGATGAAGAAATTTGTGCTGGCTTTGAAAAGCAATTAGGTGTGAGTTTAAGCCTAAAGAAAAGCCAATTTAGTTAATTAGTTTTGATATAATTTACATGTACAATTCAACTTGAACCAAACCGATTATTTTTTATTTGGGTTTGCTTTGTTTTGGGTCGAATTATTTTTTAGAGCTGATCATGATTCGCGACAAACATTCATCCCTAATTGATAGAGCTGGATTTATGCATGCCTACTTATCATATTATCAAGTTTTGATTAAATTTTAGGAACAACCAAGATTAGCGTCCATTTCCTTTCCAAAAAAGAAAAAAAGAAAAAAAAAATGTGGTGTTATTCTCAATATAAGAAGTGAAACTTTCATCAACCATGAGAAAAAAAGATTCACTACTAGATATTGCAGTTTTAGCAAGCAGAGTTCGGTGGCGGTCGATGTCCAATCATTTAAAAAGGAGACAGAATTAGAACACAGCACTTCCTCTGATAACGAGAACTGCTGTCTGTCAAATATACTGTTCCGCTTGTTTGGTCGATGTCCAAACCGTTGGTGAACCGGGAGGGACTGCCTTGGGCTTGCCTTGGTACGTTGAGGCCAGCCCACCCTCACAGAAAGGAGCACCTCAGATGCGTCTGCAATGTAGAGGTCACCGCTGTTTGGGCTGAAACCAAGGCGCAATGGAAGCCTACAAGTGGGCTTAGTTGGTGAAAGGTCCTCTGAACCTTCACAACGGTCTCTGCGGGCAAAAGCAATACCAAAAATAAATTTTGTAAGGAAAAAATATATTTTTATTTTTTTAATAAAAAGTAATATTAAAATGATGTAACAATAATATTTATGCAATAAAAGACTCTTTAGTGGATTATCCTTTTAAAAGTGATACAGATTGTAATTTTATTTTCTAATAAAGTTTGTTTGTTTGTTTTTTTTTTTTTTTTTTTTTTTAAATAATATAGTGGATTAAATTACAAAAATACCCTCACAATTTGTAGTAATTCTCATTTTAGTGATTCTCGCTAATTAATTTTTTTTTTGGCCAATATCCATCGTTTCTTGTATAGTTTGCCATGGGACCTCAGGTTAAGCACACTGTTAATAGACAACTGGACTCTATATCTTTTGATAGAGATAAATTTTGGAGGCACGAAATAGAAACTAAGTTTGATGATTTTTGGACGTATAAATCAATGGTCATACAAAGGTATTGGCAAATTGAGCAGTTTCATGGTGAAGAATTTTTGCTTCAATAGAATTTTAAGGGGCGATAGTGCCTGAACATTGCCTGATTTTATGCTAGATGTGTAGTGGACGTAGTTAGAGTATTTTTTGTTAGTGTGAAGGATAATTCTGTTGTTAGGAGACGTGGTCGAGAACGGATAATTAGTTGGGTTCAGAGGTTGAAATTGTTGTTACACTAGATGATTTTGCACAAATCTTTAAGCTTCTTCGTATTAAGTACCCGGAGTTTACTTATCCTTTTGATGGCACCCAACCATTGCCCACAATAGTTGCTGAAATCTTACTAGAGGGTCACGATTGGACTGGGGAGTTTAGGAAACCAGTTTCTGCATTGAATGATAAGTATTGGGCTCTCCACATGTTCTCATGCACTAACCTCCTCTCACAGAATCGTAATTAAGACTGTAGTCTACTTCGAGCCAGACTTATTTACTCTATTGGGACAGGACTGACCATAGGCTTGCCCTCCTACATTTGGTACCAGATTGTTTATACTTTTGAGCTTCCAGGAAGTCAATTAGCTTTATCATTTGGGAGTGCTCTTACTGAGATTTTTAGGAAGAAAGGTGCGCTGATTTCTGATGATTTATCTATAGCTTCGGATCTTCAATCATTCAGAATCACTTCCTATTCTAAGGCTTGGTTTGAGAAGTAAAAAAACTAGCTTTTTGTAACTAGTTATAAAAAAGTTGGCTTTTTTATGTTTAAGAAGAGAAAAAAGTTAATTTTTTAATAGGTAGCTTTTTAACTTTTATTAATTTGACAGTTTTACTTTTCATAATTTAAAAGAAATTTAAAATGTAAGAGGATAAATTTAATTATTTTAGAAAAAAGATAAAAAAAGCTGAGTAGCTACCAGCTTTCCAAACGGAGCCTAAACTAAGGGGCCACCTAGCTAGAATCAAAAAGAGAAAGACCGAAGCCACTCAGGTTGAGGAAGGCACTAGTTCACGTGCTTAGGCTCATGGGGAGGAAGAAGCACTATGATAGAGGATACTCAGGCATCAGTGGGTGCCCTGGCTGAGCGCATGAGCCATATCGAGCAAAATCAAGAGGATACCATTCAGAGCATTCGACAGATTCAGCGGACTCAGTAAGAGCATGGTCACCTCCTCCAAACTATTTTGGATTATCTGAGAGACACTCATCTTCCTCCATTACCTGAGTGATTAGTCATTTCATTTCGTTTCATTTCTTTTTAGTGTTTATCGTTGTTTTGAGAGTTTAGGATTTAGGTTTATTGCCTTATCTTGTAATCCTAAAACTCTATAGTTTATTTTTGTTCTGTATTTATCTATTGGGTTCTGAACGTACTGACAGTTGCTATATTCTAATCCCATGACCTCCTTTTTTCTTTTATTTCTCGTTACTTGCATTTATATGTATTTTCTTCTTTTATTTTTGATATTTAATTCATGCTTGGCAATATTTTCTTGAACATATTATTGAGCACTTTCTGAATTTTGTGTGAAGAATAGGTACATCATGACTGATTTGAGTGAGGCTAATTCTGATCAGCGGGAGAGAGTAATTAACTTAATTGGTCATAAACGCAAGATGGAGAGTATATTTGATATTTCTAGCAATGAGAGTGACTCTGATAGTTTTGAGGTTGACTTAAATAAGTAGCCCAATGACTCTTTTGAGGAGGGTATTTCTCTTCCCCTTCTAGTTCAGTTTCTACCTTTAGTTTTTATAGCACCACATCAGTTTTTCAAGGGACAAGGGTGGAATGAGATTGATTTAGAACTTCTGGTTAGGATGGAATGGACAGAAGTTGATATAACTCTTGAATGGCATGATACACCTACTTACAACACTGACATTGAGACCACAATAGTATCTGAGGATTTCCCACCTTTTAATTGCGATGATATGCTACCACTTGAAGATGTTCTTGACACTGATAGTCATACTGACGAGAGTGATGAGACTTTTACTGAATCGGATTACTGTGATTAGCCTTCACACACCTTTGAACTTCCTGTTGATGTTATTAATGATATTAATGCTACATTGGCCACGTATGAGGCCAGCTCGAGGTAATATTTACCCTTTATCTCTGTTTCTTTTTCGCTTATGTATATTTTTTATTACTTTTATTTTCTTTGCATCATTAGTCACTTGTGCATTTAGTTGGGGAAGAGAAAATTAATACACAACTCACCTTTCCTTTCACTCTTATTCTTGCACTGGACACACATTAAGAATAATGTGTCCCTTTAGTTGGGGAGAAGGTTGCATGATAATAATTCCCTTTACATATTATTAGTGACTAGTACATGTATTAATAAATAGTTTAGTAGTGGTATTATTCATGGAAATAATGAATGGTTTGATTTCAATTTTGAAGAGAGAACTTAATTTAAAATTGAGTATAAAATTTTCTAATATATTGTAAACTTGTCACTTGAGACCATTGAAATGAATGTGTGTTAAGGAATTGAATTCATGAGATTTAGTTATTCAAGTATACCAAGATATAAGTGGAGACTTAAAACCCTATATTTTTGTGAGCTTTTGAGCCTGAACTTTTGTTTTTGAAAGTTTTATACCTAATGTTTTATATGATTTCTTTCATCTCATTTTTCTTGAATAACTTCAGCCTTACTTTGATTTGGTATTAAATGCAGAAGATGCTATTTTTGATTTTTATGTATAAATCATTTTCTCTGACAAAGTGTTATTAACCTAAAGAGTGATGTTAGGCCATCTTTCTTACAATTGAAAGCCTGTAACTTTTCTTTGATTCAATTACCCTCGGAGCTACTTTGAAGCCTTAATAATAATATATGAACTTTTTGTTTTAACTACAGTTATAACCCTTTAGCCTTAGATATATAGGTGAGCCAACTCTTGGATGTCACGGAATACTTGTGCAATTTTGTAATACGGTGTATAAGGGAGGAGTTTGTAATTGAAAAATTGTGGTAGAACAAAAAGAAGTCATCTAAAAAAAAAAAATGAGACGTAGTATTTCATGAGTTCATTATTAGTCTCATGAAAAAGAAAAAGATGAAAAAAAAAATAATAATAAAGCTTCAATGTTTAGCATTCAAGAGGAGAAAAAGTTTGGAGAGGATTTTATTGCGCCATCGTCTTAATTCTTAGACATGCATTTTGATTTTCCTATCCTTTATTTGTCTAACCAATACCCCATGGCTAAGTTACAACATAGTAAAGACTTAATAGACTTTAAATGAAAGACACTTGTAAGAATATTGATCTATTTCATGTAATTGATAGTATATTTTTTTTATTTTTGCATTAAAACATTACACTCTGTATTTTAGTTCTTTCAGTCACTTCTTGAATTGAGTTCATTACATGTATTTGATCTTTCATTTTTGCATGAATTATGAGAGTAACCCTTTTTGAGTTATTTCATTTACGAGTGAATATCTTGGTGGGATTTGAAGTTGAGACCACAATCTTTGGGTATATTTGAATTCTATTTTGAATGAATGACATAAATTGACACACTTGAAATTAAATGATTAAAAGGTTAGAAAAGTCTAATACACATTGGAAAATTTATGCAATTTTTGAGGTTTTGTTACTTGTTTCATATTGAATTTAAATCAAGAATTAATGAACTGATTATTACCACTCATTAAACTAACTTAGGAATTTTGTGGGTAGATTCACTGCAAGCCCTCATAAGACTTCATTTGTCCACTAAGGGCAACTTAGAGGTTCAAAAAACTTATTGCACATAACTAAGCGTAGTCGTGTTTCCAACGAAAAGAGAAATAGGCTAGTAGTTTTGTTTCGTTTCAATAAAGTCATTGCTAGGGACTAGTAATGTTTAAGTTGGGGAGTGTGATTATACTTGAAAAGTGTAATTACAAACCTTGCAATTAGGCTTTAAATCATGCATTAATTTAATAAATTTATGATTTTTGTTACTTTAAATCGCTTATTTGGTTTATTTTCTAAAATGCAGAAGAGAAGAGGAAATAATCGTGATTAGCAGCAATGAAAGTGATACGAATGATGGAAACAAGTCTATCGTCCGAACACCACGACGCTCGGTCAAGACCAATCAAGAACAAAGCTAGAAAAAGAGAATGAAAAATAAAAGAGGGAGAGCACTGTGGTCCGGACACCTCTCTCAAGTGGTCTGGACCACTGTGGGCAAAAACTGCACGGAATTTTTATTTCAGGTTTTATTTTTCGTCTATATATAAGAAACTTAGACGGTCGTTTTGGAGGCCATACCCACCTACATTTTTCAGATTTGTTTTGTTTATGTTTTTGCGTTATTTGGGGATGCAATTGAAGATTTTTGGATTGTTCATCGGAGCATTGTCAATTTTCATTATTCCTCATTTTGCCTTGGATCCTGTGTTGAAGTACGGTATTTTATTTTTCTAATTTAATGATATTTCTTATTGATTTGCGTGCTATTTTTACGTTCATTAGGGATATTAACTCAATGTTACGCTAGATCTTTTAATCTTGATTTAACAAATCCAATAAAGTGTTGAATATTTGATCAATGTGATTTGCTAGGGTTATATATGTGATGTGAAAACAACTATATGTATACTCTCATTATGTCTTTTTAAATCTAATTTATTTTTCTTAAAAGAATTTTGAAAAGGAAGGTCTTTTATCATACTCCTGTAATCACTGATAAAAATTTTTAGATAAATTAATTTCTTTTGAAAATTTTGAAACAAGTGAATTAGATTTGATTCACAAGTAATATAAAAAGAAGATTTTCCAATTTTATAATTCTCAACATGAATATGAAATTATGTTTGTGGAGATTGTGAGGGCTTTCACGCAAACATCTTCCCATTTATTTTTCCATGTTATGTGAAATTTAAATTATAGTGAAAGATTATTCCACCCGAACTTGATAATATAATTAAATCAAGACTTCTCAATCATTTGAATTTCATCCTTTGTTTACTATTAATTGATTGTCTTAGAAGGTTATTTATTAGTTTATTGCATTTATTTTATTTATTCAATTTAATTTCATTTGCTTCGTAAATTTGTTAGGAGAACTAAAAAAAAAAATTGATTTTCTTCAACTTTTGAATCCCATCGAATTTAGGAGTAGAAAACCTTTAGAACTTAGAAACTAATATATAAGTTCTTTGTGGATACAATCCTAGACTCACTAGGTAAAACTATATTGCACATCCTTATATTTGGGGTAATTTTAGACGCAAAATTTAGAGGCAATCATAGACTTTCAAAATGCACCACCCACAGTATAGGTAAGAGATACAAAACTGCATTGCTACCAGAAAGGAGAAATTACACAAGCACCTACATTATGCATCTTGACTTACAGTTTGGAAAGCCGATCAGTCAGCTCCCCTGACTCAGACTTTGCCTTCAATATCAGTGACTAAACAATCATCGTCATATTATTATCCTCGGCTAAATTAAGGTCTTCCTAGTAGAAAGGAAATTTCTATAAACCTTAAGGGGTAGATGCTTGGAAGAACCAAGACCACTGAAGTAAAGTTCATAGGTTCAAAATTCCTCCCTTCAGTCCAGAGTCCTACTTAGATGTGTTATTTTACGTGCCTGTACGTGCATGGTGCATACCAGAAAGTGAGGAAAAAACAAAATGAAAAATAAAGGGAAGAAGAGAAACAAGCAAGGAAAGAAAGAAACACATAACCGTTCATCATAACTTTTTCCATACCAATCCACTTCAAACTCACGGGCCTGCTTTTCATCATTAACTCATCTCTTTACCAGGTAATAACAAGAAGCAGGTTTTGAAGAACCTGCCGGTGGGAAACATGCAGTTAATTTATCATACCAGTACCATAAACCCTCAAAATCAGTCATCTTCTCCTTTTACCGGGGAGTATTTATATGCTAGTAGATCCTTGGAAATGTGTAGGCAATTTATATAGAACAAAGATAAACCTGGAAGTCATCCATAAGAGCTGATCCCTTCTCTGACTCTCTGACTTGATTTAACAAATGTTCCCTTTCTTTATTAAGCACAATTAATTCCATCTGGAGCTTGTCTACTTCTTCACAAGCATGACGATGCTCCAAAGTAAGCATCTGCAATTTCGAAATTAAAACCTGCACAAGGTTTACCATCAGTGCTAAACAAGTTACAAATAGATTAAGCTTTTGTTACCAATGAATTTCGGAAACAATGTTACAGACTTGCAGTTACAATAGAACCTACTTCTTGAGACTTTTTACTCTGATCATCAGTAATTTTGAACTCATTTCTTAGCCTCTTATTCTCTGAACATTTCTCCATTCTGCAATAGGATTAAGATGAAGTCTAAGGAATCCTCTGTGGGGCATCTGGGAATCGTTTAAGGGCAAAGTTTGTAATGGATAATGGTTGATGATTATATACAAATATATGAAGTTTTGACTCAAAAAAAAAAAAAATACTACATGGTAATCTATACTATCTATAGATATCAATCTGAAAAACAGGAAGAACTTCTTCATTACTGAATACACTTTTAACCCTCAGCTAATAATGGTGACTAAGTCAAACTGAAGATCTTGTG
>JAVXUM010000021.1:4642315-4655679 GCA_035590655.1 Pouteria glomerata | reverse complement strand
AACCCAAATTGCTGAGAACTTTAAAATATAGCCCCCACAACCCAAATTTCCTTGCATTGGAGGCCCAAGTTCGTAATAATACAATGACTTGAGCTTCATTTTTTTTGCTGCCGAGGAGGAGGGGAGGTGTTCGGGTCCAGGCCAAGGCAGTAGCGCGTGGCGACACCAAGGCGGCGCTCGAGAGCCCCTTTAGCAAGCTAAAGGGCTGGGCCCTTCCCTGAGCCTAATATATTTTAAATTTAATTAGAATTTAATAATTTTTAAACTCTTTCCTAAATTTCGAAGGCTTTTGTGTGTATAATTTTTAATAACTTTTAGTATTTTTTTTACTCAAAGTTTCTTTTAGTAAAAGTTGTTAGTTATAATTTTTGATGTATTTGATGAAATAAATAATAATTTTTAATAACTTTTATGTATTTAGTTAAATTTTTAATAACTTTTAACAAATTTTGACAACTTTTAGTAACTTTTAACAACGTTTCTTAATTTTTAATAAGTTTTGAGTTAAAATTATACCTGAGCATAAAAATAGTAAAAATTAGTGACTTGTCAAACAGTCAAAACGCAAAACATTTCTTTAATGTTAGATATAGATGGTATTTTGGTTAGAATAGAGAGAATTTTTTGGAGTTGTATAAATTTGTAAAAGTTAGTGTATTATTTTTTATACAGTAAGTAAAAAATTTAAATTTAATAGTTTTATAATTTATATTTATAAAAATTTATACAATTTTATATTTTTTTTTTCTCCAAATGGTGCAAAAACACCATCCAAGAGAATTACTTGAAAAGGTTGGTAGATATTTGTGGACAGCCTCTAAGGTCAAGCCTAGACCAATTTTGACCCCATTTGGTTGATAAATTTTTATCCAAAAGTTGATAGGTGTATATTTATTTGTTTGGTAAAAATTTATAAAAATTCAATAAAAATTAGGAAAAACAAGAGAAACTAGTAAAAGTTGATGATTTTGTGTGTGGAAAGAAAGTTATGTATTTAGCAAATTTTAATAGAGAAATTAGAAAAAATTAGAGAAAGTTTGAAGTTGAAATTTGTTTTGGTGGGCTACCAAGCGGGCCATATCTCTCTGATATGCTCTGCTTTATGTTTAGAATTGCGATGGCGGAAACACAGCCCAGGCCTGATGCTTTTCGCAGGCACATACCTTCTTCTTCTTCTTCTTCTTCTTCTTACTTTTACTTATTTATTTTATTTTGTAAAATTATTTTATACTTATCTGGGTATTTTTGTCACCCAACTGACTGACTTATTTATACACATACTTCAGTAGTCCTTCAAATTTTTGTTTTTAATAATTACCTGGGCATTATGAATAATTCCAGCCTTTCTTTTTTTTTTTTTTTAATTTCTCAATTTATTTATGCTAATTATAGAATGCGTAACCTTATTCTTAGTGGGCCGGGAAAGGGTATAAGCCGGCTTGAGTCAGGACTGTTATACATTTACATATATATCCACAGGGCAAGCCCAATGGAAATATTGTCCCTTAATTTTGAAAATGAATTCACCAAAATATTTTTGATATTTTAATTTTATTATAAAATTAATTAATTTAAAATTAGAGGATTGAAATTAAATTAAATTAAATTAATTCAAAAATAAAATTTGGCCCCCAATTAAAAATCCTGACCACTCCTAATTGGGTTACTTGTTATTATTCCACTAAGGGAGCGTTTGGTTAATAAAAAAATAAGAAAAAACTCTGAAAATCTCTAAAAATCTCTAAAACTTATTTAAAAAAAATTTAATTTGTCACTAAAAAAAATAAAAATCTGAAAAAAGGTTAATCAAATAGGTAAATTTTTTTGACAATCATATTCTTTGAGTTGAAAGCTTTTAAATTAGTATCATTGTCGTTATTTTATACTAATTTTTTTAAATATGTGGAAACGAATTTGGGAAATCGTTTTCACGATTTTATTTTGACGGTACAAAAATGTCACCATTCTTCTCCAAAAACTCTGGTAGATGCCAAATAACTAAAATCAGCTCAAACCATATTTTGTTTATTTATTTATTTATTTTTTATCACTTCAAACGCTACCTAATTGTGCGCATAAATTAGAGGAGGGTTATAATGAGGGGTGTGGCAAGAGATACAAGCAAGAGTAGGAGCTCTGAGAAAGAGACCTGAGTTTGTATTGTGATTGTAGTGAGTGAAAACAAGCAGAGTTGGGGGTGTTTGGTAGTTGTAAAAAAGTTTAATTGTAAGTATTTTTTTGTGAGTTACAATTTTTAATATGTTTGGTCAATAAAAATGTAATTTTTAACAATTTTTTGTAACTTTTAAGTATTTGATAAAATTGTTATTGTAGTATAGCAGAAAAGTAGTAACTTTTGTGTATTTGATAAAATTTTTTACTGGAACAGAGTAGAAAAATGAGGTCAACTATCATATCAAATTACTGTAGCAGAGTAGAAAAAGTGAGAAAAATTATAATTCCACCAAACGCTCAATTATCATAGCAGTGAAAATTTTGGATAGTTTTTTGTGTTTTCTTTTTTTATTCCCAAATGCCCTCTTGGTTGGAGAAGTTAATTTGAGAGGGTCAATACTTCTCCGCTGGTGCAACTATTTTAATGTAATATAGTGAAAATAATCTCAAATATTTCAATCATGGATATAGATTATTACTGAATCATATTAAATATTATTATGTTCTGATTTGATTTATTTTTTTGGATTTTTTTTAGTCCAATAAAAAAAATCATTCATTCCGTAAAAAAACTGATTTAAAAAAAAAAAAAAGTAATCATTCTCTTCCAACTCACAGATTTAAAATTCCATTTCTTAGCCTCTAAACTTTCGAATGATTTTTAAAAATTCATGTTCTTCTATTATTGCTTGAAGAGCTTTTAATACGCCAGAGGACAATTGGAAGGAAATTTTCCAACAGTCCACACATGTGACTCCAAACAAAGGAAAAGATTATGGGGACGACAACCAAGTTGTCCCCTTGGGATCTTATTGGGACACCCACACATGCCTCCCCCTCCCCCCAAAAGGTGCGTTTCTTTAGGGCACATGAACTCCCATCAGCTAATACTCAAAAGAATCAAAATGGACACTGCGTAACCCTTTTGTCTCTCCAAACTACCATTTGTTCTCACCAATAAAATAAAATAAAAAGGACAAATTTTACAAATTTTCTTGAGTTTTTTTTTTTTTCAAATCTTATTTTAGAACTTAAAATTTTCTACAATAAGTAAGTGCGTAAACTTTTTTAATTTATTGCAATCTGATTTTTTTATTAATTTAGTGGAATTTAATCGGTCAAAAATTTGACAAGTGCACTACATTTAAAAAATTAACAACTAAACATTCAACTAATTGAAGGGTAAGATTACAATGAGTTAAAAGTTCATCCCCTAATTGTTGTTTAAAATAAAAAAAAATTCCACTTTATTTTTCTAATTTAAAAATTAACAAACAATCCTTTCATTATTTGAGTTAGAGTAAAAATGAATGAATCTTAAAGAGTAGCTCATCTCGTAAAATCTCGTAATTACTCTGCAGTGGTTACTAGTTCGAATCTCCTCAAAACTATTGGAGGGTTTACCCGGTCGTTAACTTCAGGGTTCTCAGGGAATAATCGAGGTGCGCGCAGACTGACCCGGACATTCTGAGTTATAAAAAAAAAAAATGAATGAAATTTGACAAATTTAAATGAATTTGTGCTTTCCGAGTTAAACTTAATTGGAAGAAAAAAAATTTTCTTAAAAATTGATAGATAAAATTACAGTCTTATCATTTTTACATTAAAATAAAATATTATTTTATTTTTTTAAAGAGATTGAATGCAAATTCTTAAATAAAATTTTTGATATTTTTTTCAATAATGTTGTACTAACTTTTAAACTATATTGACGTCATGTTTTTTTAGTCAAATTTTAAAGGAATAAGACATAATTGTTCTAAAATATCGAGTGTGAAACAAAATTGGGGAGAAAACTCAGCGTGGGAAATGAAATTTTCCCAATAAACAATCACTATTGATATATCCGTTTGAGATGTCAATTTACCAAACAAGGGACCTCGTTGCATGAACTGAGATGCCAAAATATGCTTAAATGACCTCGGTGCATGAACTGAGATGCCAAAATATCCTTAAATGACCTGGACAGCCCAAACAAATGCTTTAAAATTCAACAAAAATGAGATTAGGAATGCAAAGTGCAAGCTGGGTTTTAGATCTTTTGTATCCACGGGACCAATTTAGGTAAGAGAATATACTGCATAACATGGCAAAGCATCCTAACTGGCTGCGTTTTATGAATGATTACAACGATACTTACATACATGCATACACACCAACACATACATACATTTATATATATATATATATATTGGATTGTTGCAAATTAAGAAGATTTGTGACCAAATTAATTATATATGCTTGGTTAATCAATTAAAACACTAGTTAGTAAATATGGGAAAGAATATTAAATGAGAAGCCAACATCCGTGACAATTAAAATTGAAAACGAGTCAAATTGAACTAAATTTTAACGTTTTAAGAGTTCGATTCAAAATTTTATAAAGATTTTAGCTCAACGCGATAAGAAAGAATTTAAATTTAAGATCAACCTGTGAATAGTTCTACCAAACCAAAATGATATTGTTTTAGTCTAAAAATATAATAAATAAAATATTATTAAAAAATATATATATATATTATTTTTTCAGACCGAATATTTCTAATTCGAATTCGAATTTAAATTAGTCACAAGTTAAGCTTGATTTGAACTCTTTTTAATCACGATTCGATCTCAAGCGGAACTTGAGTATTTTGATCCGTTTTTGTTTCTAGTCACAACTCAATTTGAACGGTTGAATTAAATATATTTATAAATTTTTAATTTAAAAAGTACGTGAATGTATTAAACAAATATCTTAAAATTTAGTGGTCTAAATTAGGTTGTCATTGTGCAGACATCAAATTTGATGCCAGGCCCGAGTTCCATCGATTAACATAATTATGATACGTTTTTAACAATAATTAATAAAAAATAATTAGATGATGAGAAATAAATCAAGCCAGACATTCTTTTAACAAATAACTTTTATCTAATAAATTTCAAAACTTAGTTAAGTCCATTCATAAACCACTGGGTGGGAGGCATAATCACTATTTATGTGTTTTCTATTTTATTCTAATCTCCTTCAATTCCTCTTCCTCTTCCTCTTCTTCTTCTTCTTCTTTTTCTTTTTAAAATTTTCCCTCTAATTTTATTTATTCTTTTTTATATTTAAATTGAAAAAATTATTGATAGTTATACGTAAAAAGAAAAGTGAGAAGTTAGAGAGAGCATTTAAAACATTTAAAATTATGAGAGGGTTTCCAATTAAGAAGGACATCAAAATTGATTCTCTCTTTATGCATTAGTATAGGTAACACAACCCATCCTTGGATAGTGTCAAGTTCAAAACCTTAATAATGAGATACTAGTATGCTCATCAGAATGCAACTATGGAGTATTTAGGATAGTAAAAAGTGATAAAATTTAATAAAAATTATGAATTTATAATTTGTGTAATAAAATAAAATATGAATAATTTTTAAAAATTTTTAATATTTTTTAGCGATTTTCAAAACTCCAAACAAAACCTAAATCATCAGTTTTGATTCGGTTATTGAAGTATGTTTGCATTTGTTAAGTCCAAAATTGCCTTTGTTATAATTAATTAATTTCGTGAGTAAAACATTTTATAATGCAATTTTTTTTATTCATGTTTTCTAGTAAAATTAATCAAGGTTTTATCATTGAAATTCTTGTAGAACAATTACGAATTAGTTAAGGATTCTTAGGTTATATTTTGGTACCAGTAAGAGATCGGGAGAATAGTAAAAAAAAAAAAAAGTGAGGGTAAAATTTTAAAATGATAAAATGAAAATACAGTTTTTAAGTAAATAAAAATAAAAATAAGAAAATATTAATATAATTTTTTTGGATCAGCGTGGACAATTGCTCCACCGAACTTATTCTAAGTCCGCCTATGAACCCGCCGGAAGGACATTGAAATCCGTTGATTGCTTTTCGCAAAATCCAAGTTTGAGAAGAGGATTCTAAGCTCAAATTTTAGAAGTAGTTTTGCTAAAAAAATGTATATATAGTTACTCTGCTTGTCCTTAAAGAAAAACATTATTGTTTTATTTAGTAGTAATTCGCTTCATTGTTAGTTAGTTTACTTTATGTCTTAATGTTATCTTATTATAATATTAAAGGTGAGTGTACATTCTATGTCTATGACCTTTTCTTTTTTTTTTGGAGAAAATATAGATTTTTAATTTTATACAAATTATCATACAAATTTGAAATAAAAATTATATTGAAATGTTTTTAAAATATTAGATTTGGTTAGTTTTAAATGGAGTTTAAGTAAATAAATTGTAGTTAAAGTGACATTTAGAAAAAATAAAAAAAAATATAAAAATAATGAGTGGTTAAAAAAATATTTAAAAAATACTAAATTAGTTAAAAAAATATTTAAAAAATACTAAATTAAATTTAACATTCAAGAAATATTAAAATATATAAAATTAAATTTACTTAATTAAGTGATAGTTATTATTATTTTTTATTTTCATGAAAAGTATTGATACTTGTGGAAAATTGGAGATATTAATGGGAGAAAAAAAAATTTTCATTGAATCGGAGGTTTCACGATTTCACCAATCTTTTGGTATTTCATTTATAATAGTAAATATATATATATATATATAAGAAGAACATAACTATATGTGATTTATAATATATATAAAGGGTCATATCCATTTTCCGTCTTAAAAATCTAACTAAACATTTCATATTTGTAGTTAAAAATTTTTATGAATAAAAGATTATCCCTCCTCCATCCCAATTTTTTTCACAGCAAAAATCATAATGTTCAAATCATTAGTCAAAATGTAATCAAGTGAATTTGATTGACATAATACATATCATAATAAATATTATTTAATAAAATTAATAAATCTTGACTATATCTGCAACCTTAAAACCCGAGTTTACCTCGGTTAATTCAACTTTCATTAAAAAAAACCTTGTCTCAGTCTCTTAGTATACTGGATAAGGGTCCATGTCACTACCCAAATCAAGGGTAGGCATAATCTTATTAACATTAAGAATGGCATCTATATATATTTATATATATATGTATGTATATGTATATGTATATGTACATACATATACATTCATCAAGTAGTTGGGAGTGTTCCTTTGCTAGAAGACATGGACAGCCCAACCCCACAACTATAGGACCCCTTGCCCATGTTCTTTATTATGCAAAAAGAAGAGACCTGACCCACAATACCCGGCAAGAATCATGATTTGAAAAACTCCCATCGAAGGAAGAATCCCTTTGCTTTTCAAGACCAAATCCCTCGTTGGAATATGAGATTATTTGGGACCATCCCATGCATTTCATTCAATGTCGCATAACTTCAATTTATTTAGAAGAAAAATAAAAATAACATTAACGTTCAATTTGTTGGTGTAAACTTTGAGGCGGTTTCACAACTTTAATTTTTATCAACTTTTTACAAAATTTAGATATATTTCACCTTAATTAAGTATTAAGTGTTTGGTAAAAATTCATAAAAATTAGTAAAAACAATTAATAAAAATTAAAAAGAAAATTGATTTTATCCTTGGTAAAAAAAAAAATTAGTAAAAGATATTTTTTTTTGTGTTTCGAAAGTAGCTAAATCAAAAACAGCCTTTAATTTGGAGTAGCTAGCTAGCTCCTTCTCGTTTGGTTCTAGACTCTCACTTATTTATTTAATTCTCTATTTTTGTGTCATCCAACATTTGTTTACTAGATTCAAGATTGGGATTGGATTTTGTTCAAAGACTTGCTCCAATATTAAGGGTATTTAAAGTAATAAAAAGTAATAAAATTTAATAAAAATTATAAATTTATAATTTGTTTAATAAAATAAAAAGTAAATAATTTAAAAAAAAAATTAATATTTTTTTTATCAATTTTAAGAGCACCAAACGGAAGCATCGGGTTTTGTAGATATGCTTGATAGACAAACAAAGCTGACTTTATTGAGACACTTAGGAAATTGATATGTTTGATAGACTAACAACAAGAGGGCCTCTAGCCCAACTAAGGGTTTTGTGGATCAGTCGTAAGTACTAGTGTATTTTATATTTCTCTCGTATGGGAAAAAAATTAAATAATTAAAAGTTGATTAAATTTGAATGTTGAAATGGGTAAATACATATGGGTATGGATAAATATAATTTTAATGTTAAGCCCCTAACTTAATTACTCGAGATAGACGGTATGGAAATATGAGAACTAATAAAAATAAATAAAACCTATTTTAAAGTCAAGTTGTAATATAATAATAGCAATCAGAGTATCTAACATAATCTCTTATTCTCATAAGAAATAAATAAAAAAGATATCATAAACATAAATCTAACGTCACACTTCGATGACATCATTCAAAACTTATACAATCAAATGCATATCATTATATTACAATCTCAAATATAATAAGCTTGGAACCCCTAGCCCAGGTCTCATAAACAAAAATATAATAATTTAACAATAAAATAAAATCATGCGCTCGGTCAATTCAACTCCAAGTGGCAACTCTCTGACTTCGCCAGATTACCTATAATATGGATGGGATGAGCAAACTCGTGTAATATATAGGACCTGCTAATGTGCACAAGTGAGTAATAATCCACATATTATGATACTCACAATAATCTCCACAAAATATAATATAATCATTCACCTGTGATATAATGCAATAGCCAATACATTCTCTAATTTCCATCTACCCTTAACTTTATCATATGATGGGTGACGCTTAGTAAAGCACGCGGAGTCACAAACTACACTGTTTAACGCTTACGGTAAATTATCTTAATATATATAATACGTGTAGAGAATTGAGTTACACGCCCACAAGTATAAGACTCAAGGGTATCGAGTTATACCCCATTACCTTTCTGCTAGAAAACCAAGTTATACTCCTAGTCAGGTATCTATTTAGTTGAAGTAGGATCTAACTGCAGTTTAGAGAAATCTCATAATCATATGATCTCAATATTAACGTCTTAACTCAAAATGACTAAACTCTAGTCATACATATCGACTGAGGATTATTCAGTTTTTTTAAATCTCATTTTCTCGTTTCTCAAAATTATGGATCTCGTTCATATATATAACCATACATCGGCACGTTAACAATATAAACATGGCGCTGTCAACCAATCAATAATTATAATATCTAACCGGATGGTGCAACCCTAGGTTCATACATATGATATGCTCAATCATATAAACAAATATCATCTTAATACAGATGTCACGCCCCTAACATAAATTGTCCGGGACGGACGGTATGGGAAAAATAGGGACAATTAAAACAAATAAAACATGTGCCAAGCTCAAGTCATAATATAATAACATCCATCAGAGCAACTATATTCGTCCCAAATTCCCATATAAAATAAATACACAACAGGCGTCATCATAATCAATGGGACTCACAACCCAGGTCGCACAAATAAGATACAACAATCTCAACAAATAGAAAATAATGTCTAGGGCCTCTAGTAGTCAACTCAATTCAGGGTGATCACTACCTTGTCTCCCTGTATCACTTGTAAAAATGATGGGGTGAGCTAACTAGCCCAGTAGGTAGGATAGTGCCAGTGTGTACCAGTGTACATATATAACACATCATATATATATACACAACATCAATATCAATATGCATTTCTCGCACAATGCAATAAAATGAAATGCCATGGCCATGCATCCTATTTCTCCATCTACCTCTAACCTTATCCTGGGACGGGTGACACTTACCAAGACTTTTAACCAAGACACGCGCAACCACCAAACACATTGTTTTAGCACTTACGGCAAACGCATATACATATATATATATATATCTTATATTCCTATAGGGGAACCGTGTTACACCCCCATCAGGTGTAAAGACTCAAGAGCTCTGTGTTACACCCCTTGGCCCATCCGCTAGAGAACCGTGTTGCACCTCTAGTCAGGCATCCACCTATCTTAGGCAAGCATCCGCTATCTCAAGCAGGCAACCGGCTACAGTCCGGGAAAATATCACATCCATAAATTCATATTAACGTCCCAACTCCACATGACTAAGCTTTAGTCACGTTTATAAAATCTGGGGATCATCCGGTGTTATCACAATCTATCATCTCAACCTTAAAAATACATATCACAATCGCGCCTCGACACGTCACAATCTATGGCTCTCTCGGCCAATCCAAATATCAATTCCACCGGATGAAACCACCCCAAATCCTAATGCATATGATATGCTCAATCATGGAATTTAAACATTAACTTAATATAAAACCGTATTCATATTCATCTAACTCATGATTTAGAATTCATATAACGTTTGTAATACGTGTATAAACAATTTTGGGGTTCAAAACCAATATCAGGAAGCAAAAAGAAGCAGAATGGCCCAACCCGGCCTTCTGCCGTCTGGACCCCCTAGAGGCCCGTCCGGACGCCAGCCCCTTGACCACTCTCGGCGGTTCGGACACCCCCACGGGCCATCCGGACGCCAGCCCCCCAAAACCCACCTCTCCAATTTTTCTCTCCATTTCTTCCCATATTCATCCAATCCAACTTCTTTTCTAACAATCTTTCATATAGAAATGTTCATAGACGTAAATCTTACGTTTCTACAACTTTAATTTGGAAAATAACTCAAAAACGAACATTAATTTTACATATATATGCATGTATACACACCCTGACATATATATGTATATATGCAAATTTGTATCACTTTCATCTAAATCTTGCAATATATATATCAAAATGATCCCTACGACGTCTAGAGCATCGATCTAAGTCCCACCTACCTCGAATATGAAGAGAAATGGAGAAAATGAAGAAAAAAATTTTGAACTCCAAAATTCAAACTCCGATTTCTTTCTCTTCGCTTCGAATCTCGTGAAACCGACCGTACCACGACGATCACCACGTCGAGATCTCCCCGATCGACTATTTGTTTGCTCCGAAACACTCTATCTCCTTTTTTCTCTCCTCTTTTCTCTCTCTTCTTCTTCCTCTCTCTCTCTCTTCTTTGGTTCAGCCGAGAGAAACAAAAGAAAAGAAAGAAAACCAGGAAAGAAAAGAAAAATGAAGAAAGAAAGAAACCCGAGCCCTTGGCCTATTTTGTCCAATCCAATCTCACTCCGAGCTAACTCAGCCCAGGAAAAATATAATAATCACTTGCACGTTCCATTTTAATATTTTATTTACTCAAAATAATACAAAAATATGCCAAATTAAAAAATCAAGTGTTACAAATTATTCCCGAAAACTCCAAAAATTTCACATTTATTTTACATTAGATTTAAGATTAGAAAAAATCCAGAAAAACTTAGAACTAAAATTTTAGATTCCTTGTGGAGCAAAACAAAAATGTATCCTAACTCTCTGTGGTCCAGACACCCCCACGGGTGGTCTAGACCACTGCAGCTTCTCCTAGAGCGATCTTTGGTTTTGCAACTCTAGGGTTTTGGCTGTATAAATACACACCTTGTGTACGACTGTAAGGATCTCTCTTCGAGTCGTCCTCTGCATAATTAGGGTTTAAGTGTTTACAAATTTTAGAGAGTTTTAAAAGTATTTCGAAGATGTTTTTGATGTGTATTAGTGTTCTTTTTAGTTTCGTTTTAGTGTTGGTCGCCTTACACTTTGTGTTTAAACCTAAAAAGTATGGTACTTTTAATTTCTAAATTAATAGACTAACTTTTGCTCTTGATTCATCTTCCTTTTAGTTGTTATTGATTTATTTAAAGTTAAATTCCAATTGTTGATGGTTGCATGTTTGATTTTGTTAAGACGGATATAGGGTTTCTTACTTTACTTGCACTAGAAGTTTCTAGTTTCGTCATTCGTAATAGTTCTTGATTCCTCATTGATTGTTTATGATTTTTATTCCTATTTTTTTATTCTCACTACATGTTAATGAATGTTGAGATCATGCTCATTTAGAGTTTAGGGTTTTATCACTATATTTTACTTTCGAAGTTTGCAGTTTTCATTCATAGTGATTTTTGATTATTTTTTTATTATTGAATGGTTATGGATTGTAAAAGCATGCTAGGCTAGAAATCCTAAGACCTTGGTTTGGTATTTCAAAATAAGGTAAAGAGATCAAACAAATTAAAACCCTCAAGGTATATATGTAACGTGTGAACGTAGGCGTATATACAACTTCTTTAAAATTTAATTTAATTTACAAAAAGTTTTTAAAAACAAAAATTTTTTGTTCAAATTTCTTGAATCACCGATAAAGGTTTTTGGTACTTTAAATCTTCTTTTGAAAACTTTAACGTAATCAAATTGAATCTAAACCCACAAACAAGATTATTAGAATATTTTCCAACATTGTAATTCTTCTGAGGTGAGCACGAAGTTGAGTTTGTGGATTTTTCGTTTGAAAGCATTTAATGAAAGATTTTTCAATTCTTATTTACTTTGAAACGTGAAATTTGAATTATAGTTATAGAAAGGATTTAATTTGAAAGATTTTTTCTTCACCTGAAAATTGAATATCAAATCGAGGTCATTTTAATTTATTTGAAGTTAGGGTAAATTTCACTAACCTCCCCTGAGGTTTCTGACACCAACAGAAACCTCTCTTGAGATTTCTGAAATAACACTAACCTCCCCTGCTTTTCCTGACAATTATCACTAACCTCCCCTCCGTCAACTTCCGTTAACTCACCGTTAGTTCAGGGGAGATTTCTGATAAATTTCACAAATCTCAGAGGAGGTTAGTGAAATTTACCCAAGAAATAAATAAATAATAATTTATTTATTATTTAATATAATTATTTAATAAATAATTTAAATAATTATTTATTAAAGGACAAAAGTATCCTGTCCAATTTAGTAAATAACTCACCGCCTCAAACCGGTTAAGATTTTTAGCCCTCTCCAATTTTTATTTTTTATTCTTTTACTTAATTTTTAATTTTTAATAATTTTTAATTGTTAATAATTTTTTACGTAAAAAATTATATTAGTATTATCAAAAGTCACTAAAACTAAGAAATATGATCACACCCCTAAAAAATTTCAATTACTAAAATTACTAAAATTTAGAGATTTTTTTTTATTAATTACTAAACAGATTTTCTTATTTGTTTGTTTTTTTATTTTTGGGCACGGTAGCAGGGAATACGTATGCTTTATTTAGTAAGTAAAAGTTGATAGCTCAACTACCAGCAATTAAAATATGTTTCATATTAAATAAATAATTAAATTAGACTAATTATTAAATTAAATTAAATTAATTTAGATTTAT
>JAVXUM010000021.1:4618952-4631100 GCA_035590655.1 Pouteria glomerata | reverse complement strand
CCGCGATTTACATCCCTCATGTTGCTCCAGGGCAGGAGTAGTGGGGGCCCCTAAGGTCAGGGTATGACCTTTTTTTTAGGAATGAGAATATGTAAGTCTCAGCACTACCCATACTCAATTATATACCCATTTGCATACCAATTATATTTATCAAATAGTTATGTTACTACATCACATTATTTGACTTAAAATATTTATAATTTTTATTTTAATTATATTATATAATATTATTTAATTTAAAATATGTATTATTTTATTTTAAGATATATTCTAAAAATATTATTTAATCTAATAAATAATTTTCGGATAAAGTACAAAAACTCCCTACACTTTACACTCAGTTTCATTTTGGTTCCAATAGTTTTAATTGCGACAATCAAATTCTTACATTTTCGATCAAGTAATAATTAGGTCCCTCCATCTATTATCCGTTACAAATCACTATTGAGGTAGAGGTTAAAATGTCATTTTACAAGATAGTTCACGTGGCAGAGTGATAACATGGTACCTTTAGATGACATGAAAATTATTCACCATGTGTCAAACGTTCACTCATCCACGTATACTAGGGGTTAGTTTGCTTCACTTTAAGAAAGAAAATAAAAAATTACAAATCATGCTTATTATAGAAATCAAACCATGAAATTTAAGGTTAGAAAATCGACAGTTAAACCAACTCACTAAAGACTTTGTTTGTATAAAGTCCCTAGATAAAATTTAAATATATTAAAAATTGTAGTAGATTCTTCCTCATTATAATTATATATATTTATAATACTTACATATGTTTATATATATTTATTTATAAATAAATATTTACATAGTTATATATATTAAAAAATGAGAAAGAACATATAGTATTTATATAATATATATTGTATATATTAAAAAAGGGAGAATGTATAATATTTATATAAATATTTATATCCAAGTAGGGAGAATCTATTTCAACTTTTAAATATATACAAATATTATCTAAGAACCTTGCATAAATATTATATATTTTAATATATATTATATAAATATATAAATATTTATTTATAAATATATTCAATATAAATTTATATAAATATTATAAATATATATAAATGTTATAATGAAAAGGAATCTATTTTAGTTTTTTAATATATTTAAATTTTATCTAGAAAATTTATACAAAGTAAGTACTTGGTAAGTTGGTTTAGTTGTTAATTTTCTATTCTCAAGGTTTTTGGTTTAATTCCTCAAAAAAGTGTAATTTTTTATTTTTTATTTTAAAGTGAAACGAACCAAAACTAATACACGTAGACGAGTGAGCGTTTGACACAAGTCTACATATCATTTAAAGGTGCTATGTCATCACTCTACAATGTAAACCATCTTGCAAAATGACATTTTTATCCCTGCCTTAACAGTAATTTGCAACAGTTAATAGATAAAGGGATCTAATTATTGCTTGACTAAAATATAGGGATTTGACTATCAAATCTATAAGAGTAATTTTGTACTTTACTCTAATTTTTATTAAATGAAGTGTAGATGGAGATGGAGAACCTGCATCTAAGGGGGTGTTTGGTGTGATAAAAAGTGAGATAAAATGAGATAATTTATGGATTCGTAATGCGTGCAGTGAGATAAATTTTAAAAATTTTTAAAGATTTTCAGAGTTTTTCAGAGAATTTCTGCAAACCAAACACCCCCTAAGTGAGAATGGAGATAGAGAAAGAAATTTATCCTCTTTGTGAATGAGGGATGGGATTGTTAAATGAGAAAAAGGGAATCGTATCTAAACGAAAATGAGAATGAGGGAATGGTTTTATCTCCTAACAAAAATGAGAATTGCTAAAGAGGGATGGAGAAAATGATCCTCTCTCTGCACTCCTTTTAACATGCCTACTATTCATTTATACTTTAATTTAAATTTACTAGAAATTATCACAAGTTAGAAATTCAAGATAAAACAAAATAGTTGTTCTCAACTCAATTAATGAGTTTTATTGAACAGATACAAGTACGAAATTTGAAGAGCATTAAATAAAAATTATAAATTGCAAATTTGAAATTAATATTAAAAATATTAGAGCAAAATTTGAAAGCTTAAATAATAATTTGCCCTTAGTTTTACATAAGAAACAAAGTGCCCAAGGGTGACATTAATGTTGAGAAACTAAAGGATACCCTTCATCCAATTAAATGTAAATTCTTTTTTAGGGCATCGTGAATTCAAGTGACCTTCTAAAAAAAATCTACTTACATATGTCTTCAACTTTATGATGATAACCAATTGCCATAAATGTGGCTAATTAAAAAAAAATATATATATTTTGGGAACAATAATTTTTATTAAAAGAAATAGATTAAAGATTTCCTTTTCTTTGGCATATAAATTCATTTATTGGCAGGTCATAGTAGCCCAAGTAAAAATATAGTATCACATGTATATCAAGTCGAACTCAAGTCTATATAAAAATTCAAGGCTCCGGACTATATATAAATTCAACTAAAGTTTAAGTTCGAACTCAAGCTTAGTATGAATAACTTGAACCAAGTTCAATCAATTTAAATCTCAATTTGACTCAACTTGATTCATTTCTACTCTTGAAAACAATATATCAAAAATATAAATGAAGAAGGGAGTAAAAGGAGAATAACGTTGAAAATTTAGAATCACACAACCATTCCACCAGTAGTTAATGTTATATACTTAAAATATCTTTAATTAGAATCTTTTGTTAAACTAATATAGCCTTTTTGTAAATCTATCATTTTTTTAAGTAAATAATATATTATTATGCATTTCTATTTCTAAAGTGCCACCATCAAATTATTCCAAAACTACTTTTTGTAAACAAAAATTATAGTCCACGCTCTTAATAATACATTTGTCAAGTGACAATTCACTAACATGTTGAGTTTGGATTCATAATTGTATTTAATTATGTTTATACTCACGTATTTAAAAATTTAATAAACATAATGTTGGTACAAAAAATTTAATAACACGTAGAAAATATCTAAAATAGACACGTGTTAGATTCTTAAGGTGAGGTTGTCAATCAAAATTACTTGCCGACCAGAAGAAAAAGGGGTCTAATGCCCAGCCGATCATAATACTGGACCCCACATCTAATGATTTCATGTAATAACTAAATTGGTTTATTTGTAATGTCTTAGTTCATTTATAACAGGAGATCTTTGCCTCATGGCCATCCTTTTATACATGTGGCCACATGATGTGACATTTGGACACTCTCCTGTCTGAATAAGCCTCCAAAGTCTATCCATTTTTTACCCATATTTAATGCTACATGACAAGCATTAAATAAAAAAAAAAAGTAAATACTCGTGCCAAGCAGCCAAATAAGAAAAGAATGATTACCTTTGATAAAATATAATAATATTTTATTACGTTTTCCCTACTATAAATACAACACTTAGTGACAAATTCAGGTACGTTCACTATGGTCCACGAAACTGTTCAATTCTTTCTTTCATTCTCTTACAAGAACTTACTTAAGCATCGGAGGAGATTTGGTCGGGACCTTCCCTAGCCAATTCTTCTGACTTGCTTTGTCTTGCAGTTTCAACTTCACCCAATTTCAGTGGACGTGGTGATCACGTTCGGTGGTATTTTTTGCTGCCGAACACATAATAAATGATTAATTAATTTCAAAAGGCATGTCAATTTCAAATTAATATATTCTTGTCATGTCCCATGTGTATTAATTATTTGTAATACTTTCAGAGTGTGTTAAAGTCATATCGTGTCCAATACCGCTACTCATGCGACTGGGTTGATTGAAAAATTATTTGTTTGTTTTACTAGCAACCCATATGACTGTTCTTTGATTATTCTTTCTTTTTTTTTAATCATCTTTTTCAAACCAATATAAAAATTTTATGTTGTGAATTCCCTATTATTATTATTTTTTTTCAAACAAACTGTATGATTTTCACAATATATAGATTCAAATTTATAAATTCAAAATCCTATATATCTGCTTCTACTATTTCTTGGAGTGGAATCAATTATTTCAATGGATGGCTTAACCACTAATCTTTGAGCTTCAAAGTTAGAAGGGAATATTTATTAATCCTATCCATTCTATGCGTACCCTTCTTAAAAAACAGTTGATTTTTCTCTCTCTTATATGAAAAAGAAAAAAAAAAGGAAAATTTGAAGAAAGAAATAGAGAGGGAAGAGAAAAATAGAAAAAGAAAGAGAGAGAAATTTGTTCAATTATGGCGTTTGATTTGTAAAAAAAATAAAATAAATTTTAAAAATTTTTAAAAATTTTTAAAAACTTCTAAAAATCTCTAAAATTTATTTCACTGTATGAATTATGAGCTCATAATTTATCTCACTTATCTCATTTTTTATCACTCTAAACACATCTATACAGATCATCCGATGCTATTGTCCTTGTTCTTAACGGAGATTCTCCGACACACCATAATGGCTGCGTTTGGCAAATAATAAAATAAAATAAAGTCTTACAAATTTTTATAAATCTCTACAAATTTCTATAAACATGAATTACGAGATTATAAAATATTATCTTTTTATTCACAACACAAAAAATAAAATACTAACTTTTAAATTTTATATAATTTTATACTTACTACACAAAACTTGAGATATTAACTTTTTATTTCATACAACTTCAAATACACCAAATATTTAGTACAACCTGTCACAAATAATCAGCGCTTACATCGCAAAAGGTTTTTTGGTGGGGCCACGTATGCAATTGCCAGATCACAGTGGCTTATCCCATGTGCTCACCTCCACCATAAACCATGAACTATAAAATATGAATATATTAATTCTTTATATATATATATATGAAAATGTTAATTCTAAAGTAATTTTTGTAATAGTCATACCACTGTACAATCATTATTGAACAAGGTACAAGTGACTAATCAATTAATACTTTCCTCGAGACAGTAAAATTTACTCGCACAGTAAAATTTCAAATCAGCTAAAATTTCATCTCAAGAGTGCGCTAGTATTTTTCTAATATTATATAAAAGGGTAGAAATAAAATTTATAATTATTAAAGGTAAAATTATATTTTTAAAATAAATAAGAATAAGAATAAAAATACAATGAATACAAATATTAGTAATAATGGAAAAAAATTAATTTTTAAGAAAAAAATAACAAAATTAATAAAATTTTAGTATAATTTTTCCAATCAATAGAGACAATTGCTATAATTGAACTTTTTACCCATGATTATATAACTTAATCGGTGGTTTATGTAAATAAGCAATACTTAATCTTCCACTAACTAAAATTTGTTATGCAAGATTGGCATTGATAAAATATAAAATCCTACTATTTGTGTGAAATATGGAAAATATAATAAAAATTTATCAAAGATGGTAAGAACCCCTCCCCATAAATAAATAAATAAATAATAAAAAATATGCAAAGAGCATAAATAAAACATTTTTTTTTTTTTTATATATAATGTTCGTTTAATTAGTAAAAATGCTTAATGTAATGTAATGTAAAATATAATTTAATTTGGTTACATTGTTATTGTAAATTTTTTATTTCTTATACGAACAAATAATAAAATACAGGATTTTTCTTAAAATTAACAACAGTGTATTAAAATTAAACTCTACAAAAGATAGAAAATAATCTTCACCTTTACTTAAATTGGGAAACTATGCTTTTATCCACATCGATATATTTATACATATATATATATAATTCTAAGAATATTGGACCACGAGCTAGAGAGACCTACTGATTTAAGTTGCTTAATTGATTGAATGGACCAATTTGGTCCCAATGTTGTGTTAAAGATGTACACCAAATCAATAAGGCTTGACAGGACAAAATTTGTTTGATTCCACTGTGCATTTTTTCCATTTAATGCTCCAAAGAGTATTGGTTGATCATCACGATAGGGTCAGAAAATAATGCGAGCTTCTTTTGAAATCTCCTCATGGCTTGTTTTGATGTGTATGTTTCTAAAGTAGCCAACTGTTTTCTTTTGTTTTAAAGGCAACAAAGCTTTCGCATCAATAATGGATTATAATTTTAATTTATATTTACGTATAAATATAGATAAATATATCTACATATGAAAAGACCGTGATACTTTTGCTATTTTTATTAATTATTGCGTCACTTGTGATAAAAGAATATCGCAAGTAATTATATCAGTATTATTTTTATGTTTGAAATATATATATATATATATAATTAGGTTAAGCAAGCATTAGCTTTGAAAGTTGACAAGTTTAAAAGTGATTAACGAGCTTCCACATCCATAAAAAATAGAAACTTTAATTTATATATACACAAATATATATATATATATATTATTAAGGGTTTGTCTAGTGTGAGAAATTTTACTGAAAATTTTAAAAATTTTTAAAAATATGTAAATATAATTTACTTTTTAACTAATTAGAATTCATAATTTGTCTAATTTTTTATCACTTAAAAAAAGAGTATTAGTTTTGAAAGTTAATAATTTAAATTATTATGGAAAGGACCTCACAACAGACAGTACCAAACTTGACAATGATTTTGACCAATTCTAACACATCAATTTAAGTCCGATCGGCAGATAAATGCTTCTAACCAAATGTTTACGCCTTAAAATAAAATACTCACATAAAAATTATGTGGCAAATTTTAATCTCGTAAATAATAAAACCAAAAAAAGGGGGACAGTTATTTAAATTCATTTCAAATTAATAATTTTAACTCATTTAAGACAGAATATTTGAATTAAATAAAGAAGTTGACTCATTGCACAAAGCTGGTATTTTAAAGAAGGAAGTGGCGAAATGAAGATACACGCTTCAATATGTCCATAAAGGGGATCGATAAGCCTAAAGAAGGAGACAGAAATTGCTACTTGTAAACATTTGCTACTTAATTTGTTTATGCCGTAGGAGATATATAAATTGTGTTTAATTTTGATCCGCTTATTGAAAATTAAAAGACTTTGTTCATTTTACTTCCTTAAAAATTAGTAAATTTGGCAAGTTATACTTTGATTAAAGTTTGATCTTAGTCTTTTGATCCAAAACTAATGAACTTAATTTGTCCTACTTCATTCTATATTTTTTTATATGCAAGGAATTTTTGAAAATTAGAAGGTTTTGTTCATTCTACTCTGACAATTAATAAATTTGGCAAATTATAATTTGATCGGTATTTGATCTTTGTATGCTAATGAAAGACTAATGAATTTAATTTGCGCTACTTCATTCTGTATTTTTTTGATATCCAAGGAAGTTCTGAAATACTGCATCCAAATTAACGTATACAATCCCACTAACATGTTAAACATTAATTTTTGCTATCCAAGTTGGGATTCTTTTCGAAAAATTTAAAAAAAAAAAATTAAGACTTCATTTGAATAATTAGAAATTTTAAATTATAAATTTGAGATTAATCATTATTAAAATATTGGTGAGGGAGTTAATTTTTGTAATAATATATGAAAATTTTCTAATAGTTATTATGTGCCAATTGTAACACCCGGTATTTTTAAATTGGAATATTTTTATATTATTTTGGACTGATGTTGTATTTTAATTTAAACTGAATTGAGTTATGATAATTTCACTGGGGCTGGATTTGGCCTGAAGTGGTATTGGGTTAGACAAAAGACCAGGGGCCCAATCATTCTTTTCTTTTTTCTTTTCTTCTTTTCTTCCCTTTCTCTTTTTCTTTTCTTCTTCGAGTTCGGCCGACAGAAGAGAAAATAGGGACAGAGAGAGAGGAAAGAGAAGAGAGGGGAAGAGAAGAGAGAGAGATTCAGAGTCAGAAATTGGTCGATCTAGGGAGATCTCGACGCCGTGATCAACGTGGTGTGGTCGGTTTTTCGTAATTCGAACCGAGGAGGGAGAAATCAAAGCTTGAAGTTTGGAGAGCAAAACGGTTTCCATTTTTCTCCAATTTTCTTCGAATTTGAGATAAGTAAGACTTAGATTCGTATTCTAGACGTCGTAGAGATCATTTATATATATATATATGCAAGGTTTGGTTAAGTGTGGAGAAAGTTGTATATATATGTATACATATGTGTGTCTGTGTATATATATATGCATATATGTTGATAAATTTCACATGTTCTTGAGTTATTTCTTAAATTAAAGTCATAGAAACATGAGATTTAAGAGTATGAATATTTCTACTTGAGTTTTGATTGAATTAGGGCTTGGATTAGACGAATTTGGGTTCAATTCGTGTTTAGAACGAACCCATAATGGGTTCCAAGTCTCGTTGGTCTGGACTAGCTGCAGGGGTGGTTCGGACTAGCTGCAGGGGTGGTTTGGACCACCGTGAGCTATTTTGCGCAATTTCGCTTATTTTGGCTCCCGGATGCTTATTTTAGCCCCTGAACTTGTTTATATGTGTCTTCTAAATATAAAATGGGTTCTAAATCCTGAATGAGACGAATGTGAATGTGATTTTATGTTAAGTTAATATTTAATTCCATGGTTGAGCATATCATGTATATTGGGGTTGGGATTGGTTTCATCCGGTTATATTATGATTATGCATTGGCCGTGAGTGTCATGATTGCATGTTGACGTGCCGAGGCACGGATTATATATATTAAGGGGATTCATGACTTTGAGAAAAACGATAAAATGAGATTTTGAAACCACCGGATGATCCCCAGTCAATGTATATGAATAAAGTTTAGTCATACGAAGTTGGAACGTAAATATGGGATACATTGATTATGAGATTTCTTCGGACTGCAGCTGGATACCTGCTTGGGATAAGCAGATGCCTGCCTACGATAGGTGAATGCCTTACTAGAGATGTAACTCGGTTCTCTAGCGGAAGGGTCAGGGGGTGTAACTCGATGCCCCTGAGTCTTACACTTATGGAGGTATAACTCGGTTCCCCACATGATATATTTATATGAGATATATACATGTATTTGCCGTAAGTGCTGAAAATGGTGTGGTTAGTGACGCCGCTTGCTTGGCTAAGTGTCACCTGTCTCAGAATAAGATTGGGGGTAGATGAAGGATATAAGATGCATTGTTTATTGTATTCCATCATACCCACGGCATGAGATTGCATAACACTGCATGGATTGCTGTTACATATTGAAATATTGATATGTATATTGAGAATGATGTTAATGCTTGATTCATTGTTGATGAATGGAATGATAAAACTAGATAATAAAATAGGAACTACGGAGACCTAATTCCCGAAGTGGGATACGTAGGCAGTTTAGGCGTGAGTAGCCTAAGTCTGGTCTATATTGTAGATGATAATAATTGTGTTCATTCTCTTAAATGATAATATAGTTATTAGTGTTAAAATTGTATGATCAGAAAGGAGGGCCTGATATGGATGTTTGTTTTAATTACATAAAATTTGGATAATGCTACTGAGGTGTTACTACATTAATGTCTATAATGTTGTTATATTTCTTTTATATGGGAATGATAAACAATAGTAAATGCTCCGATTGTGATTTTTACGCTATGATTTGAATTTAGCACATGTTTATTTACGTTTTATTAGTTTTTATATTTTCATATTATCCGTCACGGACATCTATGTTACTGTCCGTCACGGGCATTTATGTTAGGGCCGTGACACCAATATTTATAAAAGATTTTAAATAATTACTTTTTGTGATGATTTTAAATTCATTATAATTCAACATATTAAAACTACTCAAATATATGATATAATTCCTATTTAAAGTAACAGAATTTTATTTGAACAATTATCTTCATGTTGTTTAGAATGAAAGAATTAATAAGATTTGATTTCATTTAGTGAAAATTTCCATCAAATCTTATGTTTTGAAATAAAAATGAGATTTTTGTGAGTTAGATTTGATTTCATTTTATAACTCTAATTTCAGAATTTCTTTACCATTTGAAATCGAAACAAAAAAATAATAAAATGTTGTTAAGAATTTATTCTCCCTTTTAACCATCAAAATTTGTGTATGAATTTACTTTTATATCTCATTCTATTTTATTTTATTTTTTCTACTCAACAAGGTCAAAATCAATATTTTGTCAAATCAAATCAATACTTAGGTTCCAAACATGAAAATTTTAATTTAAGTTTTGAATTAAAATATTTTTTACAAATGCAAAATTTTATTTATCAAATTAAATAAAATTAATTCAACCCAATTTCTTATTTTAAAATCAAATAAATTAATTTCAAGAGTGAAATGTTTTTAAACATAGTGTTGGATAATTAATATTAAATTCTTTAATTTTAAATTCATAAATATAAATACAACCTGACAAAATATTAAAAGAAAAAAAAAACCTACAAAGCAACTTCTGGAAAATGCTCAAGCAATTATTACACTAAGATGAAAACGTGACTAGAGCCCGTTTGGAAGTTTAAAAAAATATAAAAAATTATCAAAAATTAAATTATTATAGTAATTGATTGTTTGGTAAAGTCACAATTTTTTTCACTTTTCTGCTCTGCTACAGTAAATCATTATTACAGCAGACCCCACTTTTATCAAATTTTCTGTTCTACTATAGTAAAAATATTTACCAAATATACAAAAGTTGTAACTTTTCTGCTTTACTATAGTAACAATTTTACCAAACACTTAAAAGTTATACTTTTTTGCTAAAAGTTTTACTTTTATTCACCAAACACATCAAAAATTATAATTCAAAAAATATAAAAAATTACCAAAAGTTATTCAAAATTGCGCTGCCAAACGCATCATAATATTTTTTTTTTCTTTTTTTTTAAGCCATTTCCATTTACGGTATGTGCAAGTATTCCCACAAGTTACCCTTCGGGGTGGTCGAGTGGAAGTCGGGATCGCCTTAAGAACGAGGGCCATAAGGTCTCGAGTTCGACTCCCCTTCGAGGGGGTGGGTTACCACGTTTGTGGGTTCCTATTGACCTCCACTCGGTCGAGCCGGTCAGTCAGGGCTTACCTAGACTGGTTTACTCTTCAAGACTCTTTGCCGGTTAGGGTCCTGGAGCGTGCTTCGCCCTGTGCGCACCCCTTGGGGTAACGGCTGCGGACTTCCACGTACCAGAAGTATTCCCACAAGTTTTCAAACTATTCCAGAATTTCAATCATTCTAATTAGAAAATCACAAATGCTGTATAAGTTTTTTTTTTTTTTTTTTTTTTTTTTAATAATTTAAAATTTTGGATTATATGGAAATAAAAATGTACATAAGGTATAGAGGGCATTCCCTCCTTTATATGGATTCCAATTATCTATTAATTACAAAATCCCAATTTGCACGTATTTGTAAGTTAATATTAGTATTAGTACATTTAACATCACAAACTTGGGATACCTTCCACATAATTTCTTCTTTGATAGCTTTGATAATCCGGTTCTTAGTAGATGAAATTCCCTTGATAATTCTATCATTCCTCTCTCTCCAGATGTGATAAATAAGTGCAATCCAAGCAAATTTCCTAATGTAGCTAAGAAATATTTTGTCATTGAATTTGCCTATCATCCATTGTTATGTTAATTGTTAGCTATGTTAATTTCGTTTAGAAGTTTTTATTTACTTGGTGTTGTTAGAAAACTATACAAATGATTTTGATATACATATATACATATATATTTATGTATATAAATGTAATAGGCTTAAATTATTCACCCATTTGCTGGCTTAGATATATGTTGATGTATCTAAAGTATCATAACAAAAGTGATTTTAAGGGTACCAATATAACAAGTGTAACACAAATATTGCATTAGTGAATAATACTTTTAGACCTAATTGACATTTTATGAGAGGGATGTTAAAAAGCTTAAATTGAAATTTAATGCATATGTGGCTGCTAACGATTTGTTTGTCAACAAATAGTGCGTAGTGCGTACTTGGAGATTTCTCAAGTATCGTTTGGAAAGAGTAAGTAAAAAAAAAAGAAGAGTAAGTCAGAAACTCAATTTTTAATTATTCAATTTTTTAATTTTTTGAAATAATTAAAATTACTTTTTTACATTTTAAATTTTTTTAAATTAAACCACTGAAAAAAATATGTCAAATTAATAGAAAATAAAAAGGAAGCTATTAGAATGTTACTTTTATTTTTTTCTTTCCAAAAAAAAAAAAATTAATAATAATAATAAATAAAATCTAATTTTTTTAATTAAGTAGCTAGTTGTTAGTTACAAAGCTCTCTCTCTCT
>JAVXUM010000021.1:4601484-4618852 GCA_035590655.1 Pouteria glomerata | reverse complement strand
CTCTCTCTCTCTCTCTCTCTCTCTCTAATTCCAAACTTAATCTTAGTCTCCAACTGAACTAGATTCAGTTTGTTTAAGTAATGTAAGCTATTTTTCAAAAACTATTTTTATTCATATTTTTAAAAAATATTTTTTTTAAATATAAGTAAATATATATATCTTCCATAAAACATTCTACTTTAAAGCACACGGAGCCTAAAAGTATTCTTAGTTCGATAGAATTACTAGTCATCATGCAAAAAAGAAGAAAACATGCAATCATAAAAGAACA
Organism: Pouteria glomerata; assembly: GCA_035590655.1. NCBI lineage: Eukaryota > Viridiplantae > Streptophyta > Magnoliopsida > Ericales > Sapotaceae > Pouteria > Pouteria glomerata. The sequence goes on along the minus strand of JAVXUM010000021.1, from coordinate 4,618,581 downwards.
AGCAGCAGCATGCATGTGCAAGTGTTGTTATGTTGTATAGACATGCCACCAAGACATCAACTTGCTATTTAATTAGATCATTAACTCCTTTTCTTTAGTGAAGGTTATGGCTATAGTTATATATATAGTTATATATATAAAATATATATACACTTACATTTGATAATAGAAATTTACACAACCCAAAAAAAAAAATTTCCTTACATAATTAATCCCTTTAAAAAAAATAAATATATAAATATAGAACTAATAATGAGACGTAGCAACAAAAGTATTTGGAGTCAGCTGCGTGATATATATATATAGCTAATTACTAATGTAGTGAAAGTATGTGCATGAAAAAGAGTTTATGAAAGGATAGGAATAAATGTTCGGGAAAGAAAATATACCTAAAAAAAAAGTGATATTGAATTTTTAATTATTAAACTAAATTAAAATTAAAACAAAAAACCTTCCAAAATTAGAATTCCACCTTTCCTTCAATCTGCATCAAAAAAAATTATACATACAAGTAGCATTAAAAGTGTTCAATTCAAAACTATATAATCAGTATAGAGTTAAGAGATTTATTAAATTTTATAGTAATTTGAAAAAAAATATTTTATTAACATAAGATCGATAATTTTCATCATATCCCTTCACAAGTAAATCAATGCACCGAATACGAAAAATAGAAAGGAAACGAGTTCTCTCAAATTTAATTATAATATCATGTTAACGTATTTAACTCAAAATTAAGTCGCAGACACTAGACACAAGGTGCATGGGTGGACCTCCATAACCTAGTTAGTTCTCTAGCTATACCCTTTTATCTTTGTAACAGTTAGATTCCAGCAGTACATTTCTTTGTCTACCCCCATAGGATTAGGAACCTTACATGTTCATTGATCACCCCCAAACTTTCACGATCACTAGGGTCCTACTAATGTTTTCAAGATATATATCTATCTTACAATTTAGTTTATACTGACATGTACATGTCAATCGTTTCAACTCTGGTAAGACTCATGTCTAAAGGCACGAGAAATAGACTAATATATATATATATATTCACTTATTCTTGGAATGCCTCCATTTCTATTTCTTAGACTCCCGTCTTGTTATAATATCATTATGTGTTATTATATTTATATGTAGTTGTTATAATCATTATTAGAGGCAATTCAAATTTCGGTTGTTCGATCACGCAAGCAATCAAACTTTGTAGATTATTTAGTGCACAAAATAATTTTTAATGTCTTTAGGGATCTCTATTTGTGAATAATTTGATCATTTCATTACAATTAATTATAATCTTACCACCTCACAGTGATCATTTCATTTTAAAAATTAAATAATTAACGATAAGAGTGTAAAAATAAAATAGTACTAAAATTGAAAATTATAATTAATTAATAAAATCAAACTCTTAATTAATTATTAAAAGAAAAAACCATTTCATACCTTGAAATTAAATTTTGAGATTCCGTTTGGAGTCTCAAAAATATTTTAAAAATTTCTAACTTTTTTCAATTAAGGGGTCGTTTGGCACTCTAATATTCTCTGAAAAACTCCTAAAATTTTTAAATTTTTCTAACACTTTTTACACATTCATACCTATTACAACTCCAAAAAAAAAAATTACATAACTTGAGTTCGACTAAAAGAATAGTTGAATTTTTTTTTAACGACCACTGTCATTCCGGTTACTAAACAAGACCCATATTTAATATTTTTTTAATTAATTTAAAATTCGTTCTGACGGGTTTGATCCCTGCGTTCCGACTGATTGCCAGCGTGAGAAACTCGTTTTGACGGTATAATTCATAACGTTCCGACGTGAATTATTTAACTCCTCCCTGGAATCAGCCTAAACCATCCGGACGAAATGCTCCACAGGAACCTCCACTAGCAGACAACAACCCAGCCGGACGATACTCCACACGAAGCTTAACTACTAGACAACTCTAAGTCCACGAAATTGAATCCATTCCGACGAGATGTAAGTTGGTTGAAACAATTTGTCACTATTACTTGCTAAAAATTGCGGTTTAAAATGGTTATGCCAAACACTTAAAAATTTATAATACCACAATTTTCGTTATTTTTTGCCACACCAAACACCTCCTAAGTTTTGTTACATTTCACTTTTATATTAATTTTTATTTTTTTAAAGTTTTTAAAAAATCCTAAATATATATATATATTATATACAAATTATGACAATTCACTTGCCAAAAAGCCACATTTGAAGCTTGTACATGCGCATTTATGTTTGGATTGATGTAAATGGAAATGAGTATTTCATCAGCTGATGGAAAGTTGGGGCAGAGGCATCCCATCATCACATGGCTTGTCCGTTACAGCAACGATTTGGCACACACTGATTTGCACTGGCTTTTGCATGGACCCGCTCGCCAAGATTTGTTGATTCTTGGTCCCCTATCTCATTTTCTTTTTTAATTTATTAACTGCTTAGATTGTAATTGGAAGGATTAGTTGTAGCCTTTTATTTTAGATTTTTTATTAAAATTTACTTTTTTTAGTAATTTTTAGACATATAATTCACATTAAAAAATTATAAACATGAGTAAAAATATAAAAATTTGTGCATAAATGAAAAAAGTAATTTATGTATATTTTTACTTGTACGTGAATTTTTTTAATTTTTAATTATTTTCGGTAATTTTTTTTTTTTGAATGTGAGTAACATGTTTAAAAATTACTAAAATAGAAAAAAGATTCAAATTTATAAAAAAAAAAAGGTCATATAAACGAAAGAAGGTAAAATAAAAAAAGAAATAGCTAATTTATATCATCAAGTCCATCCTATAGATAATTTATATACTATCGAAGCCCCTTAAATGTTTATATGAACCCTTTGGATGTTTTGGTTTATCAAATTTTATCCCAAAAAAAATTAATTTTTATTAATTCTTTTCAATTTTTATCAATTTGTTTTTTTTAATTTTTATCATTTTTGTTATAAATTTTTATCAAATACTCAATACTCAAAAAATAATGATACATATTAACTTAGTGTACAATGTTGACAAAATTTTACACACCAAATCACCCCTAAATATCAATAATATTACTCTTTCAAATGTGTCAAACTCATTTGGTTCTCTAAATATGAACAAATTCCTGCCCGAATTAAATGTCACCAACATTAGACTAGTGGCTAGAGGAAAGTTGATGCAATGGTTACGGAGGAAGAGTTCCTTGGGCGTTTTAAGCTTAAAGTGCATTAGGGTTACTTAGGCTCGATTGGAAATGACTCAACGGTTATTACTCATAACTTTATGATGGGTTACAATGGTTTTCAGGTTTTCTACACTATTTGAGCTTTCAAATGGCCAAATTTACTATTTTTTGGGCCAATATTACTTAGGTTAGATGTATTTATTTTCAAGTGGAGTTTTGAGAGAAGTCTTATAATTTTTTTTTTATACTTTTAGATTTATTTTTATTCTAAACTTTTTATTTTTAGTAATTTTTGTTAATTAGTCAGTGTTATACCTTTTTATCCTGACTTAGCTCTTTAGCTGTTAGGTTTTCTTTTTTCATTTAAACAGTTATAAGCCTAAGGACGAGTTAGTTATTGATGATTGAATAAAAATAAAGAGTGACTTTTAAAATTCTTATCTGTGCAACCTTCTCTAATACACATCCCTGCATCATACCCTCCAAGATGTTCATTTCTTTCTTTGCAATGATGATGGGATATCAAATATAGAAGAGACTAACGCTGAGGGGTAGCTCAACTGGTAAGATCTTGGATTTGCTCCCCAGTAACCACTAGTTCGAGTTTCTTCAGGGTTACTGGAGGGTTTACCCTATCGTTAACTTCAGGACTCTTAGGAAATAATTGAAGTGCGCGCAAGCTGACTCGAACATCCTGAGTTATCAAAAAAAAAAATATATAGAAGAGACTTTCCCTAATGATATTTATATCTATTTATGAAAAGTTTTAGGGGTCGTTTGGACTAACAAAAACTACCAAAAGTTCCAAAAGTTATCAATTTCTTCTAATCAAATATTGTTATATATCATTTTTATATCAACTTTTTGTATTTTTTTTTTAACATTTTTACCATTCAAATACTTCTTTAATTGAATTTGATGAGATTTATCATATGTTAGTATAATTAATCATTTCAAATTGGCATAAGATTTTAATAGAGCATCGTCATTCATTTTCCAAAGTGAGGTTGGGGAAGACTTTTTCCCTTTCTAATCCTAAATCTTTTGATTAGTTGTGTATTTCTTGTACTTGATGTATTGATCTATCTCGTTATATTCAAGTGAGTCATATGTGAGGACATGTGATAAAATATATCATACATTAATAAAACAAAGTTTTCAAAATCAGTATACGATTTTAATAGACCTCTCCATTTATTACTAATTTATTTTGACTCAAATTTTCAATCAATTTAGAGAGGATTGAAAGGGTTTCTGAAGTTAAAATACAATTTTAGGATTTGAAATTCTATTTTTAACGTTTGGATTTTGCTTTAGAGGATAATTGGCAATCACCACCAAATTTTAAGCAAAGGTGTCTAAGCATTGAAGATAACTCTCATGCCCCACTAGGAAGTCATGTAACTCCTTAAAAATGAGAGAGGCTTCTAGTTATAGATAGAGACTGTTCTGATACCATAAAGAGGTTTCAAACTTACGCTTTACTGATCTAGATATGGGTCATATATATACATGTTACAGGGAGTATAAATTGGATCTAACGTTTATAAATTTGGTAACCAGCTATAAAGTCTATCCTAGGTAACTTATTGTGTAAAATCTGCATGTGTAATTACAAGCATGATCAAGGGGATTTGTTACACTATCCTCATTATACTCTTTCAAATATATATGTCAAACTTATTGGGTTCCCTAAACATGAACAAATTCTTGTCCGAATTAAATATCACCAGCATTAGACCAGTGGATAGAAGAAAGTCCTCCTAGATGTTCATTTCTTCTTTGCAATGATGGGATATCAAATATAGAAGGAGCTTCCCATTACCGCATTTATATCTGTTTATGAAAAGTTTTTTAATTGAATGATGAGATTTATCATATTTTAGTAGAATTAATTATTTAAAATCAGTATAAGATTTTAATAGGGCATCCTCATTGATTTTCCAAAGTGAGGTTCGGGAATACTTTTCTTCTTTCTACTCTTGAATCTCTCGATCAGTTGTGTGCTTCTCATAGAGTGTAATGATCTGTCTCATTTTATGTGAGTGAATCATACGTCAGGGCATGCGATAAAATATATCATATATTGATAATATAAAGTTTTTCAAAATCAATATAAGATTCTAATAAACCTCTCAATTTATTACCAAGTAGTTTTGACTTAAAATTTTAACGTACCATCATAGGTGAATTTGGAGTGAAGTGGGAGTTTTTGAAGTTAAAATATACAACTTTAGACGTTAAAGTTTTATTTTTAAAATTCATCTAATGGTCAAGATTAAAACATTTTCATCTATTGGATGAATTTTTATAAGAATCCAAAGATTAAAAATGTAACTTCAATTCTTAAATTTGAATTTCAACTTTATAATCATCTCATTTTGTTTGGAAGGGGTTGGTCACATCTTTCACTTTTGAATTTTTTGATCACGCACTTTTCGAATTTGGTACAGTTTTCTACTTTTCTCTATATGTTGGCTGGTCATATATAAGGTGACATACAAAGACTTATTCCACATTCAAAAAATTAACTTTTTAAACTAGTATATGAGTCTAATAAAATTCCTCTATTAGTCGCAAATGTATTTGGATTAATGTGCAATGACACGACTAGTGTGGAAGAAATTAAAAAAAAAAAAAGAAAAGATTCGAGTTTGAAGTTCTGCCCTTGATCGAAAAGTAAGAAAGTCAACGATGATTTAGTGCGTGTAATGGTATAATGCTTAATTAATCCTTCAGACTTTGTTTAAATTTGAAGAATCAATCAATAGTTTAATTTTCTAAGCAAATCGTACAAAAGTAAGAATGTTAACAAAGTAAGTATTTTTGTATTTGACTCACTAGTGAAAGTTGCTAGGTCAATGTCAACTAATGCCTATATATATATTGGATATGTATACATATTTCAAAGAGGGAGAAAGAAATGGGTCCGGATTCCATTATGGTGATTAAGCTTCTGGATGTTGACATTATTCCAAAAGTTAGACCTGCCCTTTTATTTCGTGACTATGGCAGTTAGTTAACTAAATTTATATCAATCTTCAAATTAATTTTAATTTGAGAAGAGTCAAAATTAGTGTTGTATGGGGTGTCAAATTTTAGTAAAAAAGAAAAAAAAAGATAAATTTAAAATTATTGAGTGTTTGATGTTTCCTAGAAAAGTGTAAAAAGTTAAAAAAAAGTTAGAGAAAATTATTAAAAGTTAAAAAAAAAAATTAAGAAAGTTAGTAGAATTTGGTGAAGTTAAAAATTTTTGTATGGTGTGAAAAAAATAGAAAAATTTTATTTTTGTTAAATTGGATACTCCAAACACTCATTTATGTAGATGTAAGCAAACTATGTGCGTTGAAAAAGAAGAATAAAATGATGAAAGTTAAAAAGCAAATAAAGGCTAGAGTTGGACTGAATGCTTAGTGAGTAGGTGCAATACCTTACCACTAAAGTAATCTTGGAAGCAGCAGATGCATTGAACCCTTCCACCAAAAGGTTATTAATTAGTTTTAGTAGATATGGCTGTACTTTGGAATCTCCTAAAATAATATGAAATTAAATGGAGGTGTTAGGTTTCAGTATCCGAAACAGTGTTACTTCATAATCAAATTCTTGCATTGAGATAATGGACAAGTCATGCAAAGCCATATAGTAAAACGAAAAAAAAAAAATAATACTAATACTAATAATAATAATAATAATAATAATAATAATAACCAATCCAATGGAAACCCCCGTTGGCTGTCGACGATAAGATTTAAGGTATGTTTGGTAATGGGATGAAAGGAGATAAATTCTACTTTTCTAATTTTGAACTTCATAAAAATTTAAATAGTTAATTTTTTTTTTTTTTAACAAATGAAATGTTAATCTCTATGGACCTGGGCTAAAAGAAGTGAGAAGTTACTAGAGTAAAATGAATTGAAAAACATTAAGTTCTCCATTCTCTCTGTCTGTTAAACGATAAGTTTTTATGAAAAATTAGTTATTTTACCTAAGAGTCTGTTCTCAACCCAAATTTGAATTATTAGCTTCTTAAAACATTGAGAACGACTGCTCAACAAGTTTTTATTTTTATCCTCTTTTCAACCAGGAAAATTTTGAAATCAATTCAAATTAACTTGAGCAATAAATTATAGTTTTACTTATGGTCCGCTTCTTGTCCAAATTTAAATTCTAAACTTTTCAAAAATCTCAAAAATATTTATTAATATTTGATGTATTAATCAAGAAAATTTTGAATCAATTCAAACTTGGGAGCAAAAAGTAATAGTTTCATTCTTAAACTTACTTTTTTCTTAGATTTGCATTCTGGGCACCTTAAAACTAAGAAAATTTTCTTGATAAGTTTCTTACCAATTATTTGGCGAGTAGAACTCAAAGCAAAAAAATTATAATTTTAGCCCTAGGTTTATCTTCAACCCAAATATACATTCTAAGCCTACAAAAATCTTTAGAAATACTTTTTGATGTGTTTCTTTTAATCTAAGCAAATTTTGATTTTATCTGAACTTAGAAAAAAATAATTGTTTTATTTTTGGTCCCATGTTGGTCTAAATTAATATTCTAACATTCCCAAAATGCTAAAAAATATTACTTTGTCATGCTCTTCACTTAATTGTTCGGGAGGAACGATATGGGAATATGAAAACTAATTAAAATAAATAAAAACATGTTCCAAGATCCAGTTATAACATAATAATGACAATTAAAATACCTAAACACGTCCCTCATTCCCATATTAAATAAATGAGAATGACATCACAACATATAGTCCAATGTCATATCCTGGTGACACAATTAAAGACTTATATGCCCACAATAACATAATCATAATATAATCTCAAATGAAAATAAGTTTGGGACTCACGCCCCGAGTCGTACAAATAAAAGTTCAATAATCAAACAATAAAATAGAATAATATAATAGGATAATCCATTAGTTTCAACTTAACTCCAAGTGAGTACTCTTTGGTCTTACCGATTTACCTAAAATGTGGATGGATTGAGCAAACTTGTTGAGTAGGTAGGAACGTACAAATGTGCACAAGTGAATAGTAATCAAATAGATATTATATCTCACAATGATATTCACAAAAACATAATATTGTAATGCACATGGAATATAGTGCAGAGGCTAATACATTCTTTAATCTCTATTTACCCTCAACCTTATCATAGGATAATTAACATTTATCAAAAACACACGGGGTCATCAACCGCATCGTTTCTACTTACGATGAATGTATATCTAAATATATATATAAACTGAATGGAGAACCGTGTTACATCTCTATCGATGTAAGACTTAATGGAACCATGTTATATTCCCTGCCCTTTCTGTTAGGAAACCGTTTTACGCCCTAGTTAGGCATTTATTTAACTTAAGCAGAGTTTGACTACAGCCTAGAGAAAATCTCATAATCATTTCTCATAATTAACGTCCTAACTCTAAATGACTAAACTCTATTCATATATATATCGACTGAGGATCATCTAGTATTATCAAAATCTCATTTTATTATTTTTCTCAAAATCATGAATTCTATTCATTAATATAACTTATGCCCCCGGCATGTCAATAATATAAATATGGCATTCTCGGCCAATCAATAATCACATATCAAGTAGGAAGATGCAACCTTAGTTTCATGCACATGATATGCTCAATCATGTAAATAAATATCATCTTAATATAAAATGCATTCCCATTAGATGTGATAATTATTTAGGATTCATTTAATCTTTAAAATTTAATGATAAATGGTTTGGGCACAAAATAGAAATTTTGAAAACATTTTTTGGACATTCTGTCAAATGGCGTCCCTACACCAGAGTCTGTCGTCTGGACGCTACACTAAACACCAGCATCCAGAACCTACTATCAAGTGGCATCTTGATGTCAGCACCCATAACCTAGTTTCTAGGTTTATTTTCAATGAAAACCCATTTCCAAAACATCCCCAAATAATTCATTAAGGTTCCAAACTTAAGAATGAATCACATATAAACAATTAAACACATAGATAACATGTTTCTACAACATTGGATTCAAGAATAACTCAAATATATGCAAAATCTCAACATATATATGCATATATATATCCATATTCTTAAATATATACCATAAATCCTACAATACTCAACCAAATCAAACATATAAACAATGTCTACAATATAAATATAAGTCTCACTTACCTTAGATCTGAAGAGAAAATAAGAAACGAGAAGATTTGAGTTTCAATTCTTGAAATTTCAATGTCGATTTCTCCCACCTTGAACGAAACCATAGAAACGAATACTATCGCAATGTTTACGGCATCGAATATTACCCTAATCTGCTAACCTTCTTTCTAAAAACTCACTTTCTTTTTTACCTTCTCTCTTGTCTCTCTCCCTTTCTCTTTTTCTTGTTTCTGGGAGTCGAAGCAAGAAATGAAAAAGAGGAAGAAAAAAAAAAAAAAAAAGGCCCGGCCCTTTGGCCTAGTTATCCAACTACTACCATTTGGAGCCAAACTCAATCTAAGAAAAATAAAATAAATCGACTCAATCTCAATTTAAATATTTTATTGACCCAAAATAACACACAAATGGCCAAAATTAAATACCAAATATTACATTCTTCTTCCCTTATAAAAATTTCGTTCTTGAAATTTTCATAACATATCTTAATCAGAAAATAAGGATAGGTATTTAAACTGCATCACCGACTCACATTCTCAAGTAGACTCTTTAACTCCACGGTGTCGCCACAACATACAAACTAAGGGAAAGTCTTGCCATGCAAATCCTGTTCCCACATGTCCTCAATTCAAACTAGCAAATTTTTAAAAGTCACATCCTTAATATCCAATTCCTCCCAATTAATCACATGATAAGGATCCGGTATATACTTTTAGAGCATTGATACGCAAAACACATTATGAACCTAAGCTAATTGTGAAGGAATGGCTAATCTATATGCCACCTTACCAATTCTTCTAATGATCTCAAAAGGTCCAATATACCTCAATGAAAGCTTTCTATATTTCCCAAACCGAACAATATCTTGTCTTAGTGAAACTCTCAAAAATATAAAATCATCGACTTGAAACTCCAATAGCTATCTTCGCTTATCAGCATAGCTCTCATGTCTACTATGAGTCATCAAAATCTATATCAGGTCATTTGAATCTTTTTAATACGTATCTCGTCAAGTCAGTTCCAACCATCGTCACAATTTCTTAAGGTTCAGATCAACACAACAGAAATCTACAAAATTATCCATATAAAATCTCATATGGAGTTATGCTAATACCCGCCTAATAACTATTATTATACATGATTTCAATCAAAAGTAAATAGTTTTCCCAATTTTCTCCCAAAATCAATACATAAGACCTAAAGATATTCTCTAAAATTTGAATTAACCTCTCCGAGAGCCCGTCTATCCATTTATGAAATACTATACTAAAACATCACTGAGTCCCTAATACTTTCTACAAACTCTAGCAAAGTAGCACTATGAATATTTAGTCTCAATCTAGCACAATTGATAGCAGCATACCCAGTAGCTGATAACTTTCTAAATATAGAGCTGACAATGCTCTTTATAAAATTCTTATTTCAACAGAAAGAATATGAGTTGATTTATTCACCTAGTTCACAATTACCCTAATAGTGTTATGCTTTTCACGAATCCATAACAAACTCATCACAAAGTACATAATCACGTAGTCTCACTTCTATTGTACCACAAGCAATGATTGCAACAAATTAACTAGCCTCTAGTAATTAGCCTTTACCTGTGACAGGTCAGGTAACGAAACATAAATTTAGTCACATCACACTTTGTTCCACTCCAGTAACACTAACATCTAAAATCCTTGTACATTTTCAACCCATAGGATGACTACAAACCTCGAGTGAGAAGACTTGAATTACTATTTCTTAAAATTCATCCGTATCAAGTATAAATACATAACTTTTAAATTTTACATATCCATTCGACGATATACTATAACCTTCAATCATTTAATCAGCAAACTAGTAACAACACATTTTTTAACAAAATTAGTCTCATTGTTAGATCTTAATAACTCTAATTCATAACCTTAGAGTCATTCATAATAACACAAACTCGAGAAAATTACTTTACTCTTACCATTATTATTGTCCTAGGAATATTCAAATCATTACCATCCTTTCAAATGATTTACTAGAAACAAATTATTAGGTTGCCAAACTCTGCAACTTCTTTCTATCAGCTACTATTTGGCACTATCAGAATAATATCCAATATTAAAACTATAATCCACTAAGTACTCCATTTGTTTATATTATTCCACAATCAAATCACAATAAGTATATAATTACCTTTAAACTTTGATAATCTATGCATATCCTAAACCTTTCATTCTTTTGTTAGTATTATTGAGGTTTCAATCGCCTCAACCCACACCACTATTTGATTACTATGTATCAGAACAAAACTAAAGTCTTCATAGAAAGCATTTCGGTATGGGAAGTAATTCATTCATATTCTAAAAATGACCAACACTAAAGCCTAAACCAACCAATGCTCTAACCCATTGAAATGTTCTCGCAAATTTCACTAAAAACAATTTAACTTCTTTCCAAATTAACTGAGTCAGTCGACCCTCCAATGAAGAGGATCCTGAATAGAACGGTTGTAACAACTTATCAAACTTATAAAACTTTAGATATTAATCACAAACCTCATTCACGCGTGCCTAACATAATCAAAACTTTTGAAAAATTAACTATAATCTTTAACTGAGAATTACCCGATCTCAACTTTAGTACAAATAATAAAAACTCAAACTTACTCATCTTAACACACAAATAGTCAAACAAATGGTCAAACATCGACAACTAATTCTCATGTCCGATGATTATGATTTTAATAACCTTGTTCACATCAAATTCCAAATTGTCATCATTCTATTTTGCCAAAAATTGATGATGTCTTCATGAAAAAAATATTATATTAAACAAAATCATATGCCAACAAATTGTTCAATCGAATTCTAAACATTCTGAACATAACCGGTGTCATCGTTCATAGCATAATAGAAATAAAAGAAACACGTGACATAAGATTAAAGAAAACATCAACCTTAACGCTCACCTCGTCTCAAGAAACACTTTCACAATTTAGACATTCTTATTGAAAAATAATACTAAGACTCTTATTCATTCAATATTAAACTAATCGTCAAAACAAAAGCTTTTTCAACGCAATTAATGTTACGTGATAGAGAAAACAACATTGCTTTAACTTCAACCTAAGTTTGAACTATGGTATTTTTACGTAAATCAACCATCACTAATTTATAATAATAACTAATCATCAGATAGTAAGTGAATAACCTATCTATTCAGGCATTCTATCAATTTCATTTAATATTACAACTCTAATATTATTCCACCACTATCCTCTTGGAATATATTCTCAGTAAATCTATGAGTCACTAACTTAGGCTCTTCAAGCCTCTTGAATTTCGGATTTAAAATCCTTATCATTATTAGGACCTCTTATAATTATCAATCTCAATATTAGGACCATTATCAGAAAACCTCGTAAATCTCACAACTAAGCTTGTGGAACCATTTTCAATTACTCATATTTACTATCAATTACAATGTTTCACAAAATTTTCTTATTGCTCACTGACAGGGTCACGGTTTTAGCAACAATCTTGGTCTCAACAACATCCATAATCAATCATAATATAGGACATCGTGATCATCAAATCTAAACTCACATAATAAATGCTAAGAGATTCGTAAGATACAACAAAGACATATAAGCCTCAATACCTAAAGTCTAAAGTATTCGTAATTTAACGCTCTGATATCATTCTATCACACTTTTAACTTAATTGTCTGAGACAGACAGCATGAGAATACAGAAACTAATTAAAGTAAACAAAAACTTGTTCCGAGGTCTAGTCATAGCATAATAATAACAGTTAGAGCACCTAAACACGTCCCTCATTCCCATATTAAATAACTAAGAATAACATCACAACATAAAATTCAATGTCACACCTCGATGGCACAATTCAAAGGTTATATGCCCACAACAACATAATCATAATACAATTTCAAATGAAAATAATTTTGGAACCCACACTCTAAGTCACACAAATAAAAATACAATAATCTAACAATAAAATAAAATAACATGATAGGCTAATCCATCAGTCTAAACTCAACTCTAGGTTGGTTACTCCTTGGTCTTACCGATTTACTTGAAATATGGATGGGATGAACAAACTTGTCTAGTAGGTAGGACCTTACAGGTGTGCACGAGTAAACAGTAATCAAACAGATATCACATTTCACTACAATATCCATAAAAACATAATATCACAATGCATATAGAATGTAATACAAGGGCTAATGCATTCTCTAATTTCCATTTACCCTTAACTTTATCCTAAGATGGGTGATACTTAGTAAAACACGGGAGGTTACTAATCGTATCGTTTACATTCACAGCAAATGTATATCTCAATATATATATATATAAATTAAGTGGGAACTATGTTACATCTCCACTGATATAAGACTCAGGGGAACCGTATTACATTCCTTAGACTTCTACTAGAAAACTATGTTACACCCTTAGTCGGGCGTCTGCTTAGTTTAAGTAGGATTTGGCTACTGTTGGGAAAAAATCTCATAATCATATCTCATAACTAATTTCTCAACTCCAAATGACTAAATTCTAGTCATGTATATATCAAATGGAGATCATTCGGTAGTTTCAAAATCTCATTGTACTAATTTTCTCAAAGTCATAGATCCCGTCTGTATATAAGATCCGTGCCTCAGCACGACAATAATATAGACATGTCACTCTCGGCCAATCGATAGTCACATATCAAACTGAAAGATGCAATCGTAGCCCCATACACACAATATACTCAATTATATAAATAAATGTTATCTCAATATAAAAATGCTTTCTCATTAGACTTGATGATAATTTGGGGTTCATTCTTTAAAAATCTTTGATACATGGGTTTGGACACAAAATAGAAATTTTGATATCAAAAACTAACATTTTTTGGACATTCTGTCAAACGACGTCTTAATGCCAAGGTTTGTCATCTGGATGCCACACCAAACGCCAACATCAAGAACCCACTATCAAGTAGCATCTCGACACCTAAGATAGCACCTAGAACCTAATTTTTTGGTTCATTTTCAATGAAAACCTAATTTTAAAACATCCCCAAATCATCCATTCAAGCCCCAAACTCAATAATCAATCACAGGTAAATATTTAATACATAAATAGCATATTTCTATAATATTTGATTCAAAAATAACTCAAACATATGCAAAACCTCAACATATACATGCATGTATATACCCACATTTATACATACATATATTTCACAAATCTTACAATACTCAATCAAACCAAACATATAATATATTAAAATTATCTTAATGACGTTTAGAACACAAATATAAGTCTCACTTACTTCAGATCTGAAGATAAAAAAAAAAAAAATAAGAAGATTTGAGATTTGAGTTTTGACTCTTAAACTTTTAGCGTCAATTTCTTTCACCTTGGGTGAAACCATAGAAAACGAACACCAGCATGATGTTCACAGGGTGGAATACTATTCGATTTGCTGACCTTCCTTCTTGAAACTCATTTTCTTTCTCTACCCTCTCTCTCTTCTTTCTTTATCTCATTTCTAGGAGCCAAAGCAAGAAAAGAAAGAAAAAGAAGAAGAAAAAAAGAAAAAGAAAAAGGTTGGGCCCTTTATCCTAGTTATCCTATCTAATACCACTTTAGGCCAAACTCGGCCCAAAAAAATAAATAAATAAACTTAATTTTAATTTAAATATTTTATTAATCCAAAATAACATATAAATAGTCAAAATTAAATACCAAGTATTACATACTTAATATAAATTTTATCAGCTAAGCAAATTTTAGGTCAATAAGTATTCAGGTTGAAAAATGACCATTTTACGTTAGTGCTTTTTTCTTGGTACAAATTCAAATTTTAGGATTCTTAAAGAAATGAAAAATAATCCTTAAATTATCTCTTATCAATTAAAAAAATTAGTTTGATTTGAACTTGGCTAAACAAAAATGATCGTTTTATCCCTAAATCTATTTTAGACCCAGATTCAAATTCAACACTTCCCAAAAGTTTACAAAATATTATTCGACATTTTTTTATTAGTTAAGTAACTTTTGGCTCAATTAGAAATCAAAAGAAAAAAATAAAAATAAAAATTGGCTATTGTACTCAACCTATTTTTGATCTAAATTTATATTTTAGGCTTCCAAAAATTTTGAAAAATAATCCTTAATGTGTTTTTTATGCTAAACATTATTAATTTCTATGATGCTAAGAATTAAAATCCATTACTAGATAATATTTCTAAGGCCTTATTTGGTATTGTTTTTCTTGCTATTTTAAAATTTTGTAAACCAGCAACAGAAATATATTTGTTAAATATGTTTATATTTTTTTATTTTCAAAAAATTGAAAACTTAAATAGAAAAACATAAAAAAAAAGTATTTTCAATCTTTTTTTTTTGTTGCAAATATTTTGTCAATTTTAACATTTTATCCATTTTCGTTGCATCTTATTAAAATCAATTATTTTATTCAAATATTTTATTAAAATAAATTACTTTTAAAATGAAAATATAATTAAATTAATTATCTAAATTAATATGAAATATATTTTATTAATTTCTTGATAAATTAATTAAATTAAATTAATAATATCAACTACAAATTATTTTGAATAAATAAAAAATAAATAATTTAATTAACTTAATTAGTATGAAATATAGTTTTTTAAATTATTTTAATTAATTTAACTTAAATTTAATAATAAATTTAATTTTAACTAATTTAGTTAATATTAAAAATATTTTATTAATTTTTTAATAAATATAATAGGTAAATTAATTAATTAAATTTGATTTAATTTATTTAATATGAAATATATTTGTTAAGTCATGTTTAATAAATATCATAATTATGTTATTTAAATTATTATGAAATATATTTCATTCAATTGTTTTTAATAATTAATATATTTTATATTTATTGAAATAAATGATATAATAATTGTATTTTGTTTAATTATTTTTAATAAATAATATAATTAAATTATAATTTTATATATTTTATATTTATTAAATTAAATGATTTATAAAAAATAATTAAATTAAATTAACCTAAAATATATTTTATTAAATTCAATTAATTTTTTACAAACTAATAAAATTCAATATTTTATGGAAATAAAATATTTGTAATTGTAAATAAAATTATATTTCTAAATATAGTTTTAGTATTTATTTCAAAACGAAAAAAGGATATCAAAAAATATAAACAAATAAACAAAAAGGAAAAAATGATAGCGTTATCAAACTTCTTCATGTAGACAGAGGCAACAAGTAATTCATAGCTCAAATTCTGATCTAGCAATAAAATTAGTATTAAATTTTTTGTATAGTTGAAACTTTGGTTAAAAAATTCAAATAAAAAAATTTATGATAATCTGTGGGTTTAATTTCTTTTTTCTAAAACTTTAGGCACTAACAACTTTTACATATGTGATAGTCTCTCTCTCTCATTAATTTTTGATAAGTACTATAAAAGAAAATACAAATGATAGTACTTTAATTGAAAGATTCAACTTTTTAGAAATCATAATTGAGCAGAATTTAAGTTGACAGTTTTAATTTATATATGATTTTTGATCGCATATAGAATGTGCATCTAAACCTAACCCCCAAGTGCAAGGGTGTGCGGTGTACCTGGTGAGTCTAGGATCGTATCCACATGGAGCCTTATGTTTTAGTTTCTAAGTTACTTTAAGGTTTTCTAATTCTAAGTGTGCAGAAAAATAAATGATGGTTTG
>JAVXUM010000021.1:4587460-4598555 GCA_035590655.1 Pouteria glomerata | reverse complement strand
CAGAAGGTGATGATACGCGTGACTATGATGTAAGCATTTTTGTCAGTATATGGGAAGATCGGATCAAACCCTCAATCTAGAGTCAGTCAGTCGAGACAACAAGGCATCCGATCAGTAAATCCCGCTCGGTCGAGTCGGAAATGATAATTACGCCTGACCGAGTATAAACGTCGGTCGGTTATTGAAGTAGGTCGGTCGGGTCTTAAAGGCGATTACCCACTCGGTCACTCGGGTCAGCTAAAGTACGTAGATTAATCGGGTACACCCTATCAGCCTCTTTTGTGACGAAGTAATGCCTTAATTACATGTACTAGTAATGATAATAAAGTAAAGTAACGAAAAGAAAGCTATTACGAAAGGCCCATTTCGAGGTCAATAGATACACCTGCATGCTTAAATCTGTTGAATTCATGGCATTAGGGCATGGTAATTTAGAAATTTTAAGTTGATAATTAAGCGAGGTTCACGCATTATTAATTATAAATATTAGGGTATCATTTCGTATATTTGAGTTATTTTTTATTTTGTATTTTTCAAAAATAAAAAATAGATTTACACAAAACGTAAAATGATCAACCTAAAATAAAGAAATTTCAAAATAAAAAAAATAGAAAATATTAAATCAAATATGTTTTTTTATTTTTTATTTTAAAACTTTTAAAATATAAAATATAAAAATAAAAAATAAAAACTGAATATGAAAAATAGAAATACCAATCAAATGGCGCCTTTTGAGTTCCATGTGCTGTTTGAACTTACCCATTCAATTAGTCAAGATCATAAATATGAGAATGTTTGGTATGATGAAAAGTGAGATAAAATAAAATAATTTGTAAGTTTATAATTCGTACAGTGAAATAAAAAATAAATAACTTTTAAAAATTTTCAGTATTTTTTAACAAAACAAACATCCTTTATATTGACTTAAGAGAGTTCCATGTGTTCGAACAGATTCAATTACTCAAAATTGTTCCGGACAGAAAATATGTTACACAGCAGTTGCAGTACAGTGTTTTGTGTAAAAAAAAAAAAAAATATGGTTAAAATAGTTATTTTACCCCCAAAAGAATTACTTCGTTATTTTTTTGTGCTACCAAATGTTAGTCAAATTTAACTTAAAAGTAAAAAATTGGCTTTTAACCATAATTTTCACACGGATAAGTAATTTAGTCGATGACAAAATAATATCTACCTGATATATTTTTCACATTTATCCAACAATATGACTTATGTTTGTTATTTATATTCATTTAACAAAACTATATATTACTTTTTCCAATCTTGATTAAGGAGATGTTTGGTTGGTCCAAATCAATCAAAATCTACTAATTTTTATTAATTTTTTATACTTTCATCTAATTAAATTTTGTCACGTATCAATTTTTTATAAAATTTTTATACTGTTATTAGATTTTTTTACCAAATTATTGCTAACCAAATGCTTCTAATAACAAGACAATCAAGATAATTATGGGTGCATTTGAAACCCTAACCGTATTAAAAATAAAAATTAAAAGTTTTAATTTTTAAATTCTAAAAAATTTTATTTTTTTTTTATTCTGTCAAAATTTGTAGGAACGTATCATTATAATGTATTCTAATAGATTTTGGCAGAATTTCAAAAATATTGTACTGACATTTGTATCAAAAAGTTTCACAAAATTCTAAAATTTTCAAGATTCTTCACTAATATTTTATTATGTGTCACTTTATATAATTTTTGACAATTTTATATCAAATTAAACAATCACCTAACTATTATTTTAAAATAACTTTTTACATTTTAAATTTTTAAAAATTTCACTTTTAACTTATTTTTTTTTAATTTTTATTTTTATTAAGCTCCAAACGCAGCCTACATTGCCCATTTGCAACCCCTCCTTTCTTATCAATACCCTAATACGAGAGTCAAACTCGGGACTAGTGGTCCAAATATTTGATGCGACTCAAATTTACATAGAATAGTATGAAATGCACGAAATCCTAATATGAAATTCATAAATTAATTTAAGTTAAAATAAATTAATTATTTTATATATTTATTAAATTTTAAAATATTTAAATATAAACACTAATATAACAAGAGTTTAAATACAATAATCAACACAAATTTCAGGCACTGTTTGGGAACTTTGTTAGCTTTCTAACTTCTAACTACTCAATTTTTTTATTTTTTTTGAAATAATTAAATTTATTATTTTACATTTTAATTTTTTTAAATTATGAAGGAAAAAAATATTATATTAATAAAAAGTTAAAAAATTAGTTACTAAAAAATTAGATTTTTCCCTTTAAAAAAAAAAAGTAATTTTTTAATAATTAGCTAGTAGTTAATTTCAAAAAAATTAATTTTTTTGTTTTTAAACTATTCATTGATTTAAATCTATATAATAAAATAAGATAGTTTTTAAAAATTTCTCTTTCACAAACTAAAATCTAACGACTAAAATTGAGTTTAATTGTTCAACGAATAGCTGATATCTTTTACATTTACAGAATTTTTATTTCTTTGTCTTACATAAATAAAATATAACAATTTTATTTTTTCTATTACCTATAAAAGCATTAGAATTATGGTATGTAATTTATTTTTAGAATTATGGTATATAATTTCAATAAATAGTAAATATAAAAAAACTCATGACTTATGAAAAAAAGACTCACTTTGTAGGTTCTGAAAAGAAATTTATTTGTTCATAAGTTTCAAAAGGGGACTTACTTTCTTAAAAATTTAGGATGATTGTTAAATTTACATATTTCAATTATCTTAATAATTAAATTAAATAGATAAAAAATGGAGTTGAACTAAAAAATACACGTAAAAAAAATTTTAAATAATAATTAATTTATTTTTCTTATAACAACAACTCTTAATACTTTTTAAAATTTAAAAGTACAAAAAATATTAAATATTAATTAAATTTTAGAGTAGTTATTTTTTTTAAATTCTAATTTTAGATTTAAATTAGTCACATTTATTATATTTATTTTATTTTATAAAATTAATAATTATATTTTTTTATTCACGTTATTTTTTTAAAATCAATTAAAAAATTATTATCCAATCCTATGTGGCACTTTATATTCATCATTGTAATTTTTTATTTTACAAATATTTGAATAAAATTAATTTTGGGGGAGTGATTTTTTTAAATTCTAATTTTAAATTTAAATTGGTAAGATTAACTAATGAATATTCGATATTTTAGTTAAGAGGTGCCATAAGCACGGATTATTCACCAATCTATATAATAAAATATGACAATTTTTGAAAATTTCTTTCTCACAAATTAAGATCAAATTGGTAATAATTATTTTATCTTTTATTCAACAATTAATATCATTTTTATATTTTTAATTTTCTGCTCAACTCTTATTTTAATGGATTCTATTACCATTTATCTCACAAAATGATTTTGCTATTTTAAATTTTATCATATTTCAAAGGTGCAGATCATATGTAAAGCAAAACTGTCAACCTAAATTTCATCCAATTTTAATATCTGAAAATTAAATCTTCTAAATTAAAATGTTATAATTTGCGTTTTCTTTTATGGTATTTATCAAAAATTAATTGGAGAGATGTCAAAACACATGTACTAATTACTAAAGTCTAAGGCTTTATTTGGTTTGTTTTTCTATTTTTTATTTTCTATTTTGAACTCATTTTCTATTTTACACTTTTGAAAACAAAGAAAATATCTCAAAGCACATTTGGTCACTTGTGTTTTTAAATTTTGTTTTAGAAAATAGAAAATGAGTTTACACATAAAATGAAAAATGACAAAAAATTGTTTTGAGTATTTTAATCTAAAACAAAGAAATTATAGCATTTTCTGTTTCTTGTTTTGCAATTTCTAAAACATAAAACATACAAAATATAAAACAAAAAATAAAAAACAGAAAATTAAATCAAATACCATCTAAAGTTTTGAAAAGAAAATTAAAATGACAGCTATAATTTCTTTAATTTGAATTTTTTGTTTAAAATTTTAATTATATAAGAAGTTTATTATTAATTTCATTCAAAATACTATAAAAACGGATTATTATTAAAACATCACTATCGCTTGAGAAGGGATGGATATTCGGACTTTCACCACACTATATATTTATTTATTTATGTGTGTATATATTTACATATTTGCTTATCACTTCTTTGTCAATTGGACTGCACTCTAGGTCGACAGGTCTAGGTGGTACTAAGCTCTTTGCAAGCACCACATTATGGTTGAAACCATATACCCTACCTAATAATTTGAACGCATCATTAATTAGATAAGAGAAAAGAAAAGTGGAGGTTAGCAACCGGGTAATGTCAATTCAACAATTTTGATTTAAAAATTTTTCAATTAAAATTTACCAATTTAAATATATTCATATAATTTTAATTTAAAAAAATTTGTGGGAGCCAAACCGCCCCCTAAATTCTCACATTGAAGTCGTTGCAGATCAAACAGAATACACTGTTTCTGCCTTCATAAGCAGAAAACTTTTGGCAGGGAGAGTGTGTCCCCTCTTTTCTTTGCAAAAGGAAGAGTAAACTGTAGAGAAGAAAGGGTATACTCGCGAAAAAATAAGACAAATGTAAAAAAAAAAAAAAGGAAAAAAAATAGAAATAGAAATAGAAAAGTAAAAGGAGGCAAGAAATGAAAGGTAATAAGAGGGTGAAATGTGAAAAAGGGTATTTGCAATGGCCATGCATGCCCATCAAAAGTAAGAATGTGATTGGAAATGGGTTTGATTTTAATTATGTGCTTTTTATGTGATGATTATAATCCAAACAAAGGGTTCATTTTGGTAGAGAAGATGATTTGAGATTCCTCGCTATGTGACGTGTGTATGATTTTGATAATAACCCAATGAGACAGTAAAGAGGAAAGTCTATCGCTCTACGGCATTATACTTTGCCCAAGCTTACCATCCTAGCAAAATAATAACATGTTTATGATTTTCCTTTACTGTAACCCAAAACCACTCTTCTTCTTCTTCTCTTTTTTATTGTTATTTTTTTTGAACTTAGAGAGTGTTTGATATAATAAAAAGTGAGATAAATTATGAGCTCGTAATGCGTGCAGTGAAATAAAAATTTTCAGAGTTTTTTAGAATTTTAAGTGAATCCAAACATCCCCTTAAGGTGTTTAGTTCAATTTATGCACATCTCGACTAATTTTTAAAATTTTAAAATTAACGATCGAATAACTTGCCCAATTTACGACTTGAATCATTGATTTGAAATTTACGACTTAACCTTGCCCAATTTAATAAAAGATATTTTTATATGTATTTTTATTATTTTACGTGTATTTTTATAAAAAATTAAATTTTTATATCATAATTTAAAGGAAAAATATTTACTTTAATCATAAACTAATTCCTTTTATAATGTATAAATTATTTCTTATCTAAAATGATAGTTTAATTTTATTATAAAAAATAAATAAGTTTACATGGACGGATTTAAGAATTAAACTTAGGGTGTCTTTGAAGGTATAATTTTTAATAATTTATGTTATTTTTTGCAAAAAGTTACTCATTATAATTTTTGGTGTATTTGGTGAAACAAGTAGTAATTTTTAGTACTTTTTTACAATTTTTGTGTATTTGGTAAAATTTTTAGCAACTTTGATAATTTTTTAGTAACTTTTGATAATTTTTAAAAATTTTCAGTAACTTTTAATAACTTTTGAGTCGAAAAATTACCATAACTATAAAAAAAAGTGATAAAAATTAGTGTTTTATCAAACAGTCAAGAATTAAAAATTATTTTTTTATTAAAAATTATACATTCAAATGCACCCTTGGACTTGATAGCTGATAAAATTATTTTTAGTTCCCTTCGATCATTGTCCACTCCGAGTTCAAACCAGATGAGTGATTTGTTCACCTTAAAACAACAAGAGGGTTTTGTACAATTACCCAAAAAAAAAAAAAAAAAAAAAAAGTGGGTTTTGTAGTTTGGAGGCAAACCGTAACAAGGGAAAATTTTAAAAATATAAAATTATGAAATGTGGTCGTTAATTTGAATGAATTGTTGTAGTCCAAACCATAAGAAGTTATTTTTCACTTTTAAATCGAAAAGAATTATTTACTTTTTGCCCAATGAATAAAATGCATTTGCCCCTAATTTATGTTAGAGGTGTTTGAAATTGTTAAAATTAACATAAATTTATAAAAATTATAATTTTATAATTTATACAGTGAATATAAAATTTAAATTTTATAAAATTGTAAACAATCCATTCACGCCTTTAATTTTTGAACTAAAAAAAAAAAAAAAAGAAGGTGGAACTCATAATTTTTGAACTCATAGCAAACACACAACATTGATATTGCCTTCCAAAATTACTCAGGTGAAGCATATATCATGCATGCCACTCAATATGTATATAAAGGTCTTTTGTTGTGTAAACGCATACTTGCGGAGTCTTCTCAGTTGGTTGCGTTTGGAGTGTTAATAAATTTTAAAGAAATAAAATAAATTTTTATTAATTTTTATAAATTATTAAAACTTTTGTTACATATTTTTACTTTTATTATATTTAAAAAATTTTAATATTTTACATAAAAAATATGAAAAAAGGTCAACCGAGTGAGTAAATTTTTTTAATAATCATATTCTTTGAGTTGAAAACTTTTAAATGAGTACCATTGTCGCTATTTTATACTAATTTTCTTGAATCCATGAGAACGAATTTGAAAAATCGTTCCCTGCTCTGGCGATACAAAAATGTCACTATTTTTCTCCAAAAAACTCTGTTAGATGCTAAACACTTAAAATCAACTCAAATCACACTTTTTCTTGTTTTTTTATCACTTCAAACGCGGTTCGGTGAGTCTTTTGTGTATATATTATATATATATATATATAATTTCAAATTTTAAAATTTATTTCCGTCTCTTGACTACATATTACTTTTTTTTCTTAACGTTATGTATATAATTATGAAGTTAAAAAATATATTTTATTATATAAATATATATTATTAGCAACATATAAGACAAAAGGCCCATTGCCTATGAATCTCCCACCATCGGCCATTATTACAATGACCTCTTACCCTTTTCTAAGAAGGGAAGGAAGGGAAGGAATATTGTTGTTATAAGTCAAAACTACAGTAAAAGAAACTCTAAAAAGCAAAAGCGAACAATGATGAAATCATGTATTACCCTTGTTAAATAAAAACCATCACATATAATAATATGACTTGAGTGAAAAAAATATTACTTATATATAATTATTAATTTTTTTAAATTAAAAAATTTTAATAGATATAAATATTGAAGATCAAAGATAGTTGATGATTTGATACGAGAAGCATCAAAATTTGGTCAATCAAATAAACCAATAAAAATGGAAGAATTGTATTTAGAGTTATTTTTTGAGGATTATTAGAGAACTTATCTAATCATTAATTTGAGATGTGAATACTTTGAATATTAAAAAAAAAATATATTTTGAAGGAATAAATAAATCGGAGGACATATGGCCAACTCTTCAACTATACCTCTAAGTAAGTCGCAAGATTCAAACTCACGTCGTTTATGTAAGAAAAGAATATACTAACTAACACGACTGACACGAAGAGGCTTTAGTCTTTGCTATTTATTTGCATACTTATTCACATATTAATTAATATTTTATATTATATATAATATATAATGATAACATAGTAACTTGAGAGTGTTGATAATGATTTGAGTCAAATTAAAGTTACGAAGAATTATTGTTTTGATATCGGTGTGGTATTTACCAAAAAGTCTTCAATGCTTAAGTTAGAAAGAGGGTTTTAAAATATAATTTGGCAGAGTAATGGCAAAGTGGAGTATTTTGTGTATATCTGGGCACCGGAAGTGACAACATTTATAGAAATTCCTTGGACCTGCACGGTGTAACGCATGAGAATAGTATAAAATCAAACTTCTTATCCACTCATATTGTGCCACGTGTGTTGTAGATCTCCATCCAGATATTCTCTGATTAGTTATCAAAACCGTTAGTAATCAAGCAGCACCCTTAATGGCGAATATCACAAAATATGTCAGAGGGTAATTATACATATGACTATAACGAAAACAGTTTTGTATGTTTCGTGGGGATCGATTAGTACTCCTAATCGCAGGATCGGTCATGATCAATCGATCGGGTCGAATCGATGGTGATAAATCAAATATGTGAGATCGATCAAGTGGCCTTATTATATAATAAAACATATTAATATATCATATAAGTTAATATACAACATTATATCACTCCGTATTAATCAGTACATATTGTACTGATTTAAAATTATATTTTAGTATATTGTTTCGTTTCATAATTTGTATATGTTAATAATAAAAAAATATCGAACAGTATAGAAAATTTTCAAATTTATGATATATTGAAATTTATCTGGAAATATTTATTTTTATTTTTATACTGGTAGAAGGGATGCATGCATATCAACAGAGCATGCATGACATTGAATAAACGAGGATGGCGATGGGGATGGGGCCATGGGCATGGACCCATGGGAAGCAAATCTTAAAAGGGAATCCAGAGAAATTGCCATGTCTTTGCACCACTCCCCCACCTGCTCAAGATATGGCAAGGGCACATGATTTCACACCAAGGGAAAAAGGGCACCACTGCTGACCTCACCTGTATCTCTTGCGAGGATTTTCATGGGTCCCCCACCACCTTCTTCCTCCCCTCCCAACCCAACCCCCCAAAAACACCATCCCTCCCTTTTCTTTTGCTTTCATCTCAAAAAATAACTCTTCTTCTTCTTCTTCTCTCTCTCTCTCTCTCTCTCTCTCGTATGTATATGTATATATATATATAAAATCCCTGCCTCAAGAATCAACACAATAATCCCCATGTTGTGGGTTTGTAGATTTGTATTCTTTATTAATTGATTCTTTCTTGGTTTCTTTTATTTGTTCTGGCTTTGCATTGCTTGCCCCGCAATTTTGAAATCAGCTTTGGGAAATCTGGGGGAGATATTTTGGCTGGAGAAATCTGGTCAGATCTTGTTTTGTGGGCTGTGGAATTCGGTGGGTCTTATTTCAATAGGAGGAAGCCTCTATTTCTCATCTCATCTCATAGGAAACTCATAACATACAAGCAAACAAACGAAAAAATAAATAAATAAATTGAACAAGCAGTAGAACTCTTCTGTCTTCCTTTTTCCTCTTCTTGTTCTTTTTTGCTTGCTTTCATTTGGATCTTGAATTGGAGCAATGGGCATGGCCACAGAGTCACAATTTCATGTCTTGGCTGTTGATGATAGCATAATAGACAGAAAACTCATTGAGAGGCTCCTCAAGATCTCATCTTATCAAGGTACTTTCTTGGTTACCAAACAGGTTCACAAATCCTTCCTTTCCACGATTTTTGTCAGAAGCATTCATTTTCTCTTTCCTGGGTATTGACATACGTGTGTCTGTGTGTATTGTGGCAGTTACTACAGTGGATTCTGGAAGCAAGGCTTTAGAATTTCTGGGTTTGCATGAAGATGACCAGATCAACCCAAATCAACCTTCTGTTTCCCCAAACAACCATCAGGTACAGATTTTTTTTTTTGCCCCCTATCCCTCTGTCATTGTGCGGGATTTTGCAATTTTCTTGGGAAAATCAAGTGGTTTTCTTTTCTTTTCTTTTCTTTTCTTTTTTTAATTTTTCTTTATATTTGTGTGGTTTTCTTTTCTGCAGGAAGTGGAAGTGAATCTGATTATTACTGACTACTGTATGCCTGGAATGACAGGCTATGATTTGCTCAAGAAAATTAAGGTACGTTTTAGCTCTATATTCCTTCTGTCTTCTTCCTCTCTATTAACACTCTTCCCCAGATCTTCCAACCCCCCATCATTTTCCTTTCCTGGAAAATAGTGACAAAATTTTGCCAAACAAGTCGTGCCGTTCCAAATTGACATAGCTGGAAGAGAGATGCTTTCCCATCTGAATTTTCTTCCCAAAAAAAATTTACCAAAATTATATAGCTATATTATTTTTCTAATATAAATATATTTTAATAAATTATTTTATTTAAAGTAATTGGCTGGGAAAAAAGTAATATTCATTAATATTCCAGGTAAAAGAAAAATTTGGTTGGGTAGCACGCAGGAAAGGTCCTTTTCTTGCCATTCATTTGGATGAGTGAGAATCTCTAGAAACTTTCCCACCAACTTTCCAGCCAAGCAAGAAAACTACTATTTGAGATTATGAAGGGAGGACTCCCAATTTCTATAGGTCATCTTACTTTTATTTGTAAACATATTGAAGAGATATCTATAAGAAAAATATCATCCAATCTTCTTCCAAAATAAAACAGACTTTAACAAACTAAAATGCATCTTGATTTTGCAGGAATCTTCCTCTCTGAGAAACATACCAGTTGTGATTATGTCATCTGAAAATGTTCCTTCAAGAATAAGCAGGTAGGAAGAAAATTTTGCTTGAAAATATTGTTGTATACTTATATTATGTAAAACTGAGTCCTGAAATTGATTTGGTGAAGCTTCTTTTCATCTCTCAAAATTATTCTTTTAAAATAAATTACATGACTATCTTATCCTATTTTATTTTATTTTATTTTATTTTTTTCTCTTGTACCTACTTTCTTCCTATTTGCCCTCTTAAAAAGGAAGAGTGCGCCACTTAAATTATTGCTTACTTCAATTGACCACAACAGTCTACTGTGTGTGTGGGTGTGTATATATGTAATTTGTGTAAAATTACAGTAGGTAAATTTTGTGTGTATATATACATAGTTTGTGTAAAATCTCTTAGACAAAGTGGAATTTGCCCAATTAGAAAAGAAGTTTTCTTAGAATTGATGGTTGAGGTGAAATTGATTAGTGTGTAATTGTTGATCACATTGACACAGATGCTTAGAGGAAGGAGCAGAGGAGTTTTTTCTCAAACCAGTGAGATTGTCTGATGTGAATAAGCTTAAACCTCACATGATGAAAACCAAATGTAAGAATCATCTAAAACAAGAAAATCAAGTAGCAGAAGAAACCCCTCCAGAGGTTCAACCACAACCACAAGAGGAGCAGCAGAAGCAAGAAGAAGAAGAAGAAGAAGAAGAAGAAGAAATTCAACAACAAT
>JAVXUM010000021.1:4560661-4574784 GCA_035590655.1 Pouteria glomerata | reverse complement strand
CCCCCCCCCCCCCCCCCCCAAGCTAGAATGTTCAAGGCCTAGAAAGTATCTCCAGATTGAAAAGCCTCCCCCTAATACCATGCTCTCCGTTCCCAACTTTTTTGGAATACAACACTTGAAGTATGAAGCACAAATACTTCAAATTAGGTGTCGCACTCGTATTGGACACTTGGATATGCGAATAGGGTTAGAATACGGCCAGATATGTATCCGATACGTCACGTGGTGTATCTTGATTTTTTATTTTTAATTTTGCATAGGATACAGCTAGGATACGAGAAGGATACTTTTGAGATACGACGGGGTCCAAATGTAATATTTTAAACTTTATTTGAGGATAAAATTGATATGATAAAATTTAATTACGGCTCAAACTGTAAATAATTAAAATATAACTTAATACATAATACATATTCTGTTAATTTATGGATTGAATGGTATTTTTTATGTTATATAATTGTTACATATATAATGTTTGGTAGTATATAGATGCTATTTTCAAAAATATTTTGAATAAAATATATATTTTATTTTATTATTTTGCCACATTTTCGCCATGTCCATATCTTTTTTTTTTTTAAATTTCCATATCCCATATCCGTACCTGTATCCGTATCCGCTCCCGTATTTATATCAGTGCTTTATTGACTTGAAGTAAATCCAAATGCTTGTCAGACTCCCAATCTTGTCAATTCCTTCAAATGATTGATATTCTAGATGACATTCAGATGTTTCAATATCAAATAATCTTCCACTGTAGCCTCCTTATGCACAGCTAAAGCAAATATCCTCAGAAACAGATCCTTAACTTAACTTCATAAAGCCAAAGAAAACTCCAAAATCTGACTTTGTCTCTTCATGAAAATAGTTCTTGACTTTATTTATTTTTTTCATTTTATTTTATTCACTTGTCACAAAAATTTAAATATTGCAACAGTTTACTCAGTAATAATTATTTTCTTATTATTATCATATTTATTTGCTGTCAGAAGTAAAATTTGTGACCTGCCTTTGTCTAATTTTAGGTGCAAAATCTTATAGAGCGATGCCTACAACTTTACATGAGCCAGAAAGAAGTTGTGAATACTCTCTTGGTTCAGGCAAAAATAGAGCCTGGTTTTACTGAACTTGGTAAGTAATCTTTCTGTGTCTGTTGGTGGGTTCATATATCCTCTTCTCATGTGATTTAAGCTGTGTGAGACAGGCATACATGGTGAACACATTTAAAGGTTTTTGAACTAGTTGGACAAAGAAATAAGTAATGAGATACGCACTTATTTATCAGTTAACGACAGTAATGCATGATATGATTCTCTCTCTTTTCCTTTTTAACTCAGGGCTTATGATAGGTCATTGGCAGTTTGTCACATTCAAACTAGCTATGAGTGTGTGACATATCTGTTGGGGGATGAACCACTTGTGTTGGAGGATGATTAGACACTTGTGTCAATATGAATCTAGAGTTCATAAATATTTTTACTTTTTTTTTTTTTGAGAAAATATAAAAGTCTAATTTTCACTGTGTAATGTATGTATACTTCAATTATTATTGTCATTTTATTTTTTACGTCTAACTTTGCTTGGATGCTACACAGTTTTGGAATCATTTACAGTTGTGTAATAGAATTGAGTTATTTGATGATACTTTTAACAATTTTTGGTTCATAGCAACTTAGGTTTTTTTACTTTTTATTTATGTGAGACTGGATAAGTCTGAATGTGTTTAATAAATTATTAAACTTCCATATATTTGGATAGATTTCAATTTATATTTCTAATATTATTTTTTTCTTTGTATTATCAAATTTGTTTTTCTGCTTTTGAAATGTTTCAAAAACTTTATAAAATTCGTATATTTCCCAAAACAATTTCTAAATGTTTTCTTTGCCATGCTAATCAAAGCAACACACACAACAATATTTTGATCTTTGATCCAACTACTCCTTTCTTAAGTCCAAGCAAGTGATGATGCACCTCTAGAACCCATGCTAGCTCGTCCGCTTCCCAATCTTGTAAATATCTTCTCAATGAAATATAGCAAACACACTGGTTGAAGTCGTCACATGCATGGTGACATAGAATATCCTAGGAAAAAGCCATCTCCAAAGACCCACACTGTAAATTTTCCAGAATTTCAGCTTCAGCCTGGCCATCCTCAACCCGCAATCTAGTACAATACTCTTCCAGAAATCACACCTTTTAGACAGAAAAGTTTACCATATTCTAGTCTCCTTCTCGGTCACTAGCATAGACGGAAAACCCCATCTTTCACCAATACCTTTCCTGATTACATCCAGACCTCTAAAGCCATTTCCCAAGAGAACTTGATTGAAGGTTTCCAGTCTATTAATCCCAATCCTTCCTCTCCTTTAAGAGCACAGACAGTGCCCTTGTCTGCGTAATGATATATGAACTCTTTTTCCACTCGCCACCGACCAATACTAACAAGATAAAATCTTATTATAGCTTCTATATGTTTTCTAGGTATTTTTAGGAAATATTCATTTTGTTAAGTAAGATTATTCCAGAATTAGGTTAGTAGCGAATTTGTTGGGTAATGGGTAAATGGTTTGCCTCAGTTCATTGCCTGCTTGTTGTAGTTTGATGCCAGAATTTTATTGCTTCACTTGCCAACCTATGGACATGGTAATTATGATTTTAACAAAGCTCTTATAGACCATCTTTGTTAAAAGATACGGACAAATTTCTGGCACATGTACTTTTGTTTGAGAAATCAAATTTACACAGATTTCAACTTTTGTTCCAGCATTTTCTCAATATGTTTACGTTCGTTCTCTTCAAGCATATAATATGTTTCCTGGCCTCTAGTTTGGCAAAAACTTGAAGAAGAAAATCGGGAATTTTTCAAGGCATATCATCTAAGATTGATAGTGAAGGACCAAATAATGCAATTCAACAGGCTGCTTGAGAGACAAGTTGAACTGATGCGTCAGATATGTCCATCTGGAGTTGCTTCTATACCTATGTCTAATGGGTCTCATATCTCACCATGTAAGAAATCTTTGTTAATTTGTACTTTTGTTGCGTCCCACCTTTATGGCTGTCCTTTGCATTATGGGGATTTTTTTGTGGGTTTTTCTTTTCATCTCTCATGGATTGTTTAACTTTATATCGATGTGAAACAGCAGTGACCCAACAATGGTATGTAGAGGAAATCTGCTTTTCTTTTGTCTCTGTCCTTGCAAACTGCTAACTGACTGCCAATTGTTGATTTCAATTTGCTTGGATCCCATTGTTGTTTTGCCTACAGTTAAAAGAAATCCTGCAATAATGCTGTTTACGATACAAAAATGTGTTGAGGATCTTGATGTTATGTACACCTTTTTTTTTTTTTCCCTAAAAAAGTTTTTGACAACAATTTTTTCACATTTTTTACTTCTTGTAAGACATTTTTAAATTCTATGCTTAAACCAATTCATTTTATTTTACTTATTATGCATATTTATTTATTTGATAAGTGAAACTAGTTGTATTGAAAGGCATCAAAGGGGATGCCACCCCTATACAAAGGCCATCAAAAGCTTGAATACATGTCAAAGCTATCGACAAAGGTCAAAAAATCGTGGTCTTGCCCCCAGACATCTATCTAAACAATATAGCTAAAAAATTACCTTTTTAATTTAAAAAAATGGAGATTCAATTCTATGAAAGCTTCTCCTGTTTCTTTCTCACTAGGAATTAACCTCCAGACTCTCCTCCTCCTAGGAACCCTTGAACCCCACTGGTCCCCACCACGAGTTGAGTGCCTGCTTAGCCTTCCTCGAGAACACCCACTGCATACTAAAGCACGATAGTGCAAGCTCCTACAACTCCATGGACAAGGGACAATGCACAAAGAGATGATTGATAGATTTCTCGACCTCCTTGCAAAGGCAACACCGGATAACAGTAATTTGTCTTCTCTAGATCAAGTTATTGATAGTCAGTGTTATGCCAGGCATCAAACACCACCCAAAGAATGCCACATTTCGAGGAGCCCTCACCTTCCATATTGCGGCACAATTAAAGTCTACCTCCCTTGGAGGAACTCATAGAAGGATTTCACCCCCAAAATCCACTGACTTTGCCTCATTCCAAATCATCTTATCCTCCCCTTCCCCACC
Organism: Pouteria glomerata; assembly: GCA_035590655.1. Classification (NCBI taxonomy): domain Eukaryota; kingdom Viridiplantae; phylum Streptophyta; class Magnoliopsida; order Ericales; family Sapotaceae; genus Pouteria; species Pouteria glomerata. The sequence goes on along the minus strand of JAVXUM010000021.1, from coordinate 4,570,660 downwards.
TTCTGGCCAAATATGAGTTGCAGCTTATTGATTACTGCTCCACTTCCCAGTCTTGACAGCTCTTATGTAAACTATCACTCCAAACCAGTTGCATTATTTACTAAGCATAAGCTTTCAATGGAGGCCTCCTAGTTGCAAGCAATTGCAAACAGGTCTGGAAAAACATCCTTCAATCTGTCGCCTCTAATCCATAGATCCTATTAAAACTTGACATGGTCTCTTTTACCAACTACTAAGGAAACTGATTTCTCAAAATTTTGTCATAGCTTCTGAATACTTTTCCATAATTCTACACCATGTGTACTGTTAAGTCATCAACTGTCCCGAAAACTTAAACTATGAGGAAATGGATCTAACAATGTATATCAAGCTATTTTAATACTCTTTCTCACGTGCAACCTCCAATTTGCACGTGGAGGAGAGGTGAGCAATTAAGGTGCACCAATACAAAGTACACAATAATAAACGGGGGATAATAAGATTCGAATCCTGGACCTCCTAGAACCAGAGCTCTGATACCATGATAAGTTACTAATTGTCCTAAAAGCTTATGCTGGTAGAAAATGGGCCTAACAATATATATTAAGTTATTTCAATATGTACCATTCAATTCAAACGACACCCAATCACCTGAAGCATTATCAAACCTTACCCCAGTCACTCTTCTTTGCATCAAGTTCCTTTCATATGCATTTATTATCTCTATAGCCATTTTCCCAGTAAAGATGCATTGAATTCTTTAGTCCTCTTAATTCCCGTTGCCATCCCTGATTGATTGACACAGTCTCTCCCAATTGATTAAGTGAAACTTGAATTCGTCCCCGATACCACCCCATAAAAAGTCTCGTTGTAGCTTCTTAAACAGAGATAAAAGGTATGTGGGCAGGCTGGATAAGGTGCTTTTGATGATAATCAACCCCTTTGGAAAGCTAAATTTTCTCCCAACCCGAAAGACTTATTTGAACTTTCTGAACGGCATTATCCCACATTGGTTTAGACTTAAAATGAGATCCTAGTGAGAGCTTGAGATAAGACATGGGAAGACTTCCTTGCTTGCACCTAGAGATGGTCTTGAGCATAGCCATATTTTGAACATCGCCTACCAAAATAATCTCTTACTTAAAGTAGTCAAAAGGCCTAAGACTTCTTTAAGGTGAATCAAAACACATCTCAAATGGCCAAATTGAATCGGATCTGCTCCACTAAACACCATGAAGTCATCCACCGATCTCATTTAATAAATCCTCTTGGTTTCGTTCTCCTCATCATCTTACTAAACACCTCCATCACCAAAATGAATTAGAATGGTGACAAGGGATCCCCTTGACGAATCCCTCTAGAGCTATTAAAGTATCCAGACAGCATACCATTGATCAAAATAGAGAACTTCATAGATATGCACAAAGGTCCATTTCCTCCACTTATCCACAAAACCCATTCTCTCTAGTATGAAGATTAGGAAGTTCCAATTCATGTGGTCATATGCCTTTTCAATGTCAAATTTCCAAATCAAGCCCAACTCACCACTCTTGAGCCTAGAATCAACCACTTTATTAGCTATTAGGACCGCATTGAGAATTTGTTACCCCTTCATAAAAAAGCATTTTGATTCTCTGACACAATTCCTCCCATGACCCACTTAAGCCTCCAGACTAAATCAACTTGTAGAGACAACTGACCAAGCTACTAGTCTCGAAGTCTCGGATATCAATTGCATTGGTCTTCTTAGGTATCATAGCTATAAATTCACATTAATACTCTTCTTGAACTTCCTTGTGGAGTGAAATTCATTGAAACCCTTCAAAACATCCTCCTTAATCGCATTCCAACTGCTAGACATAAAAGGTATTGTCATCCCATTAAGCCCCGAGGCCTTCTCACTCTTAACGAATCTCAATGCTGCCCATACTTTATATTAAACATGACTTCCAACATCTACTTATCCTCTCCATTTTAGGGAGATCTAGATCATCCGTTACCGACTTCCAGTGCTTTCTTTTTGTAAACGACTTAGAGTTATCCACTATTCATGCATGGACTTCATCTTCCCTTTCTAGAAGCTTATCATCAATAGTGACCTTGATATGGTTGATTCCTCTATGAGCATTCGCTATCTTGTGGAAAACCTTTGTATGTTGTTGCCCTCTTTAAGCTATAAGTGCTCTCAATTGCTAATGCCAATAGACTTCGTGTTAGCTACTCTGGAAAATTCCTCTTTCAGCTTCACTCTCCTACTCTCCTCAACAACAACCCCCCTTTGGGCAGGGCCTCCTTTTGATCTGGTGTTTAAATATCGGCTAAAATTCTACCCTTAATGGATTTGATTTTACCAAAGCTCTTTTTGTTATACATGTTCAAATCATCTTTAAGCAACTTGTCTTGGAGGCAAAAAAATAACTAGGGGTCTCGCTCACTTGATAACCTCCCCACCAACTAGCTACTTTATGATGGGAGACACTCAAATATTTTTTCAAATCTAAAAGGAGAGGGTTCACAGTTGAAACCTCTTCATTTCAATGATATAGAATAATGATCAAAGGTTACCTAGGCAAAATCAACTGCTTAACCCCTGGAAAATGACCCTCCCACCTCCCTGCGCACAAGAATCTGTCAATTTTAGATGTACTTCTAGAATTGGACCACTTGTGTTAACCCCTAAGTAATAGAATGTCCATTAGTCTGAGCTCATCTATAAAGACTAGAGAATTGCCTCATTGACAACAAAATAGTAAAGCAACCACTCCTATCCCAAAAAAAATATAATTCAACTGAAGTCCTCCCTCGCCAGGGCTCTTTCCACTTGAAGGCCACATTCTGTAACTCTTCCCAAAATGGGGTTTGTCATTATTTTATTTAGGCCCATATACTCCCGAGAACACCCATCTAAAATTTTTCATCACATTGTTGAATAAGCAAGAAACCTAATAACTATCCAACTCCTTATCAACCAAAGAAAGACTCCTGTCCGAAACAAGAAGAATTCTACCAGCTCGTCCCACTTCCAGGAGGTGAATCCATTTCCTCATATCTGCCCCCTAAAGACCCTTCGCACAGAAATTATCCATCTCCTCCATTTTAGTTTCCTACAAGCATATGAGATGTAGTTTCCACCTTCTCAAAGCTATTTTAATCGCAACCCTTTCGCCATCTCCGTCAACCCGCTCACATTCCAACTCATAATTTTCAAATTCAATGATCAATGGTAATAACATAGACCCCTTGTTGCCTTTACCTCTTGGGCTTCTTAGCCCACTGTCATAATTAATAGAAAACTCAGTATTTTCAACTCCCTTCTACCTTTGGCTTTGCCTACTTTGGGGATTGCCATTTTCTGGCCTCTCTTTTTTCTCCACCTGTTCTATATGGCCTCAATTAAGTTAAAGATGCTGTTCTCAAAACCTTTAAAAGAGATTACCAAAATTCTCCTAAAGGCTTTAGCCTCCTTAAAACCTAAATTGAAGCTTTAGCTTCATCTTTGCCACAATCCCCAAGTTGCAACAAAGGCTCCTCTCTACTGTTATCCCCCTCTAGATAAAATGAAACTACTAGGCTGGCACAGTTGGCTCTCCTAGCTCTAGGTTCTTGTTGTCTCCCCTAACACCCCCTATATACCTTTCTAGGAGACCTTCCACCTACATAGTCCCCCTCCTCCCCCCCCAAAAAAAAAAAACATACAGAAGAGTCACTGAGAGGGGTCTCTATCCCAAGTAAAATCCTGTGATAAACATTTCCCCTCTTCAACACCCATCCTATCTCCCTTCCCATATCCAAGATTAGGTCCCCATTCCCAATACTAGAACTGCCTCCAACCTCTACCAATTTCTGAGGACATGAAGAATAATGAGAATGAGGAGGATACACAAAAGTGTGACTAGGCCCTCCCAACAAATTTTCGTAGTACTAGAAGCTAGAATCTTTTCTCAATCATATGTGGTATTCACTAGAAAAGCGTCAAAGCGATCCTCCTTGACAAACTAAAAGTAGCTTGGTAGTCTGAATTCCTAAACCATAGCTTAAACCGATAATTAATTATTTTTATAGAAGGTAACCAAACCAACCATTGTTAAATGAATAACCAAACTCAACTTTTTGAATTTGGTTGGTTTGGTTCGAAAACCAAGTTTTGACTAAATTTTGTACAGCGCTACCTCAAATCCTTAGCTTACAGGCTCTCCCAGGCTCTCCCATTGTTCTTTCCATGCGCCACCATCTCCTGCTTATCCGACTGTGATGAAAGACGATAGATAATAAAGTAAAGAGATAGAAATTTAAACAAAAGAGAAATAGAGAAAGAAGAAGAGGGGGAGGGAGAACAAGCCATGAAGGCTCCAATAATTTACTTTTTCCATATCCATCAAAAGTGTCCTTAACCCTTACAATTAAGCCTTTATATAGGCATTGAAATCAACTATATAAGGAAATCAAATTAAAATCAAATCAAATAAAAATGTAGTCCTAATAATAATCTTATTCAAAATTAAATCTTCCCCAAATCAAATAAAATAAAATCTTAAAGATAAGCTAAAATTTAAACCTAATGATATGGAATAAAATAAAACCCTAATAACATAAAATAACATAATTATTTAATATTTTGCTTCCATTTCTGCATCATTCTCCACTGCTTAGAAAAACTCAGCTCCGTCAAGTTGAAAATTTGCGTACTCCTTTGATCTCCTTCAATCGCCAGGTCACGAACAAAGCAGATGTTCAAGTTGTTCCCAAAGTTTATGGACACACGTGAGGGATGAGCGAACCCTAGTGTCTTCATCAAGTCTCCTGGGATAGAAGTACCGCAATTCAGAAAATAGAACTTGTAGGTGTTGGAAGAAGACAAAAAATTGACTAACTTGTGGGAGAGGTTTGGGTGTAGGGAAGACAAAATTCACAGAAACACAATATATTTTAGTCATACTCTTCATCTCGATAGTGCCAACAACTACCTTAGTAATGTCATTGGAAATGACTTCGGTAGTCGCAACAATTTCAGTAGTCGCAACAATTTCATCAAGTGGTTCGCTCACGAGGTGATCATCAACCTCTTCATCTGACAAATAAAAATCGTTAGGATTAGGCTCATAAATCAACTCTTCAAGTTGATCATCATCAGACTCTTTCTTCACTTCAAAATGGTCATCAACAAACTCTTTCTGGTTATCAATAATCTTGGGAATATTTGTGATGGCGTTCAATGGAGGAGCTGAAAATGGATGAGTTGAAAATGGAGGAGATAAAACTGTATTCCACTTTGAATTTGATATTTGAGTTGAATATTGGTGTGCCTCAAACGCGTCTGTCCTGTCAATTAACTCGCAAAACTTGTGCACACAAATGGTAAGTCCTTAAATTGCCTCCGTGAGGGCTGCTAGTTGGGCTTACATTTGGTTATCATCTGAATGCGTAGTTGGAGTGCACTGATAATTTGGAATCTGCAAAAATGGGCTAAAAGAGTTTTGGAAAATATTATGAATCCTGGACCTTCGCTAGAGTATCGCCAGAAGTTTCTGAGGTCACTGGCTAGTTCCTCGGAGGGAGGTGGAGCCGGTGGTGGTGGTGGTCGCTTGAGCTAGATATCGCTAGAAATGCACAAAAGTGCACTGAAAGTCTTGAAGGCATGTAGGCCGTGTGCGATGTGGCTACGGCGAGGGTTTTTATTTTTTATTTTTGACCAGAACAGTGACGGCGGTTTGAGAGTTTGTAAGATCATTTGCTCTGATATAAAAGTTGATGTAGGACGATAGGTAATATAACAAAGAGATAGAAATTTGAACAAACGAGAAATAGAGAGAGAGAGAAGAAGAAAGAAGAAAGAAGAAGGAGGAAAGGGAGAACAAGCCACGGAGGCTTCAATAATTCAATTTTTCATATCTATCGAAAGTGTCCCTAACCCTTACAATTAAGCCTTTATGTAGGCATTGAAATCAACTATATAAGGAAATCAAATTTGGAAAAAAAAAAAAAAATTGAGTCCTAATAATAATCCTATTCAAAATGAAATCTTTCCTAAATCAAATAAAATACAATCTTAAGATAAGTTGAAATTTAAACCTAATAATATAAAATAAAATAATTATTTAATATTTTGCTTTCATTTCTGCATCAGATTGCCTTCCACTTACTCCAAACCTGCCCCCACATTACAATTGCTCTCAAAAGCCTTCCCGCCACCCAAATAGGAAGATCAAAACACAATTCACCCACAACAACCTTAAGAATATTTGTATTTCTTGAATGAGAAAATGAATGGGTTGATATATGTGCACGATCAGAGGTTAACTCTTTGATGTCTGAATTAAATTGTGATTAAACTTCTGTTGAGCATCCACTTACATGGATATTTATTTGTTATAACATTTTACTACTTACGCATGCCCATATTTAAATTATTTCAATTTTATGTAATTCATTGCTTGCCAACCCATTAAATGTCTCAACTTTGAAACGTTTCTTGAAATACAGGAGTGGTTTTATCGATATAATAAAACAGAACGATTTTTGAAAATGTCCCTCGCACAAATTAAGATCCAACGGTTAAGAATTATTATTATTATTTTTTTCACTCAACAATTGAGATCATTTTTATATTTTTAACTTTTTGCTCAATTCTTATTTTCATAGATCCTACTATCATTTATCTTACAAAACGGCTTAAACATGTTAAATTTTACCATACTTCAACAGTGGATATTGTATTCAAATTAAAACTGTCAACTTAAATTCTACCTAATTATGGTTTTTAGGAAGTTGAACATTCTAAATTAAAGAATCATAATATTTGTTTTCTTTTATAGTGATTATTAAAGATTAATTGGAAAAAGAAACCAAAACACTAGTAGCTGCAGTTTTGGGAAAAAAAAAATTAAAACACATGGATTGTCATAGTTTTTTTTATTTGAACTTTTTGTTCAATGTTTTAACTATGTAAGAAATTTAATACTAATTTTATTCAGAGTGCCGTAGGCACGGGTTATAACAAGTTAGTGTATGTGCTGTTATGGTTTTGTTAATATATATGCAGTATTACATTAATATATGCTTTAAACCTTCTAAATTTGCACTTGGAAGTTCTACTCTTGAGGGTCTTGCTTGCATCATCGTCTGGCAGTGCACCAAAATTCAGCGTGTTATGCTCCAGAACACACTGGACCTGCTCTGAAGGCAGAAAATATGCACCAGCCCATCAGTTCAAGTTTACCTGACACATTCGCTAATGGTGCTTCTTCATTGCACCCATGCATGCAAAATGCTGTTGATATGTCCACTCATACCCGTAGAATTGATGTTTCACCAAACATACTGCTGGCTCAAAGCTCAAACGTTGGAATGATACAAGGTATGAATGGGGGAATGATCAAATCGGAAGCTGGTTACGTTGGCAGTTCATCTTATATGTTTGGTAATGATGGCAATGTCCTTGAAGCACGTCCTGCAATTGGGGACGCATCTGTTTCGTCTTTCAGTAGTGTAGAGTCCAACTCGCAACCCTTGAATGAAACACTCCTGGATGCCGACAGCACAACATTTGGATTTTTGGGGCAGATTCCTCGAAACTTCAGTCTCTCAGACTTAACAGCTGACTTTTCTAATAGTTCCGGTTTGTTCTCTCTCTCTCTCTCTCCCCCCTCCCTCCCTCTGTGCGTGTGTGTGGGCAAGCGCATACCCACGTGGCATTTTGCACACTTTTATAGACTTGGATCTGTTGTGTTTTTCGTAATATAATGAGAACTTGTCTGGCCAGGATGTGCATTCCGCGGGTAAATGGAGGAGTTGACTCATTACTCTTCCATGTCAATATATATCTTCTTTTATTTCTTGCTGTCTCCTGCTGTTGCATTATTTTATTATTATTATTATTATTATTATTATTATTGGTATTTTGTGCCAAATTCCAATCCTTTGATTTTTTTTTTTCCCTGTGATTTGAACTTTTTTTCCTTCCTATTGACTAGGATATCTTAAAGCAAAGTTGATAACCTTGGCTAACCAGTCAGTTTATTTATTTATTTTTTTATTTGAACAATGAACTTCTGAACGGAAGGATGAACTTAATTGAATGTTCGCTTCCACCACCGTCCCCACTGATCGTGCTTTTATCTTTATTTTCATTTTCATTTGTTAATTTTTTGCAAAATCCTAGTCCTGTGAATTCATTTCCGTGCTTTGAACTCACCCTCTTATTAACTAGGATATCTTAAAGCCAATCTGATACAGTTTGGCGACAAGTTGGTATTATGTGATTTGAACATTGAACTTGCTCAGCATTTGCTTACTGTTAACTATCCGCCTTTTTCCCCACAATTCAGATATTTTGGAGAGCTACTCCAGATCACCCTTCCTAGCAGCAGATGCAGACTTCTTGGATCATCATGGCAGGGGAGAACACCAAGGTGAGGATTTTAGTATTTTTTTAAGTTTCTAATCGCAAAAGGGTAACTGATATTTCTGTCCTGGCATGTTAGGAGACAATCAAAGGTTGGACACGATATCAGAAGGCTTGAGTTATGAAGATTTTGGCAGGGATTGATTGAATTTCCCAATGGTACCCTTCTTTTTTTTTTTTTTTTTTTTTAAAATCCAGTAACTAATCAACAGTTGACGTGTGTGAATGAATTCTAAGTTAGCATTCACTAATTAAATCTTGTTGACACTGTAAGATGACATTAAAATGTACAATATGAATTACACGTATGACCACAATTAAGGTTGCAGTCCTATATCAATGTTGAAATGCATATGTCTGGGTAGCTTGCATTGCTGTCAGAACTGTTCATATTTTTTTCCGATGGTGGGACTGTTACTGCTGACACATGTATTGGACACACGTCCCTAATAATTACTATTTGTGGTTATGTTATTGCCAATAATGTACTTTCTTGTCTAGAATTGAATGATTTGTAGAAGAGAGAGATTTCTGATAGTTCATTATCGCATTGGATTACTTTCCAGTAAAATTGGTTTAAGGAGAATATATGAATACGTAGGTAAATGTTGATTGAAACCAGAGTTTTTTCCCAAAATGGGGGCTGTTCGAGACTTATTTGTCAAACCGAAGTAACACACAAAGAGGGGTTTCTACCCACGGTTTCACTCTTCAAAGTTATTGTTGAAGTAGTGGTTCCAAATACGCTTTTGTTGAAAGTGGTATTACAAACCACGAACTTCATTGTGTTTGTGAACAACAACTTTAATGTGAAACACTAAAGTAGCGTTTGTGAACGACAACTGAATTTGTGTCCAAATGTTACGTGCCTTTTGATAATTAAGTTGAAATCTACCCTTTGCATGGAAAAAAAAAAAAAAAAAAAAGAGAAACCCGGAAAAAAAAATTCTGACCGGATCAAATTGAAAGGTAATGTTGATTGGAAACCATTTCTCCCTTTCAAATGCTCCTGTGATCACTCTAGTTACGTTGTTGCTGTAATCCCAGCCTGACATTCTTTGTTTTCTGGTTTCCTTGTGGCAGGTCCTAATGAAGCGTTTGGATAGAAGTTCTGTAAATAGCTTCTTAGAAATGTAAAAGCTCCCAGAATTTTGAACTTACTGAAAAGGTATTGGTTGAAAGTGTGCTTATAAAGTAGTAGTTTGGTAATGGAGGGGTGACATTAGGTTTGCTTATAGTAGTAGAAGTTCGAAAAATGTAACCAAGATTGTTTCTTTGAGACCATATGGTTTTTATCTTACTCTTTTAAGTGAGATTTTGTCATAGAAATATGACGATGATTTGCTGTGAAAATGGTGATTAAGATGATCTTTTTTGTATAATTAGAAATGAAAACTTTTAATTATGTTGAGTTTGGTTTGAATAAACTTGGGAAACATTTTTTTTTTCCTTCTGTTCTTGTGGATGATTATTGAACACCCTTATGCATTCATTATCACCCCATTTGCATCTTGTATTAAAACTCAGTTTCAGTGAAAACTAGAATAAAAACTTCGCCTCCACTTTCCTATTGAAAAATAAAATGTGCATTTTCAATCATAGAAGTCAAAAAATTCATG
>JAVXUM010000021.1:4536599-4555389 GCA_035590655.1 Pouteria glomerata | reverse complement strand
TCTAAATTTATATTTATTTAGAAACCATCAATGTATTCAAGGGCAATGCCTAATAAAGGCAATTGGGGCAAGTGATCTCTTTAATTTTGAATGTGAAATTTTTAAAATACCTTTAACTTTTTAATTTTATTAAATAATTAAATTAATTCAAAATTTAGATATTTTGGTCTTATTAAAAAATTAAAGATAAGCATAAAACTTTTTTAACATGAAATGAGTTTATAAGAATTAAATCCCAATATTTTTTGTGATGGTAGTGTTTGGTTTGCAAAAAAATAAAATAAAAAAAACTCTGAAAATTTTTGAAAACTTCTAAAAATCTTTAAAACTTATTTCACTACACGCATTACAAACTTACAGCTTATCTCACTTTATTTCATTTTATTTTACTTTTTATCACTCTAAACACACCCTTTGTACATAATACCATTAAATATAACTTATAACATAATAAATTTTATAAAACAATAAAACTTGATATGGGCAACAAAGGACATTCCTAGTAAATTTCTATTAAAAGGGTCAGTTAAAAGTGCGTTTGGAGTAGTAAAAAGTAAAAAAAAAAACATGTGGTTTAAATTGATTTTAGGCGTTTGGCATTTGATGTTTCAAACATAGCTTTTTGAATAAAAATAACAACACTTTTGGACTTTTGTAGTAAAAAATAAGAGCGAGAAACTGTAAGAACGATTTTTTGAATTTGTGCTTATGGATTTAATATAAAAAATTTTTGACTTTTACACAGCAACGTCAAAATCGTTAGAACAGTTTTTCAAATCCATTCTAACGGATTTAAAAAAATTAGTATAAAATAGCAACAATGGTACTCGTTTGAAAGCTTTCGACTCGACTATGATTGTCAAAAAAAATTTACGCACTTAATTAACCTCCTTCCGAATTTTTTATTTTTTTTTAGTGAAGTATTGAATTTTTTTGAATATAGTAAAAGTAAGAATGTGTAATAGAGAGTTTTAGTGATTTATAGAGATTGTTGGAGATTTATTTTATTTTATTTGTTGGCACTCCCAACGGTGCTTTAGATCGTTAAACTGTTAAAAGTATATTAACTTATTTTATATACAAGGATAATTTTTGTATCTCCAAAAGCAGTGTTACTTCTGTCCTACTCTTAACTCGTAACGATTTGTCCTCTTCTTCGATATTTGGTGTCTTCTTGTTGAAAGTCCTGGGTTTGTCTCTGTTTGTAATAACATAGAATTATAAAAAAAATCCTGCTTCATTTGAACGTTAAATGATTTGGTTTTAAAAAGATAAAAATCTTTATAATACTTTGAATAATTCATCATGTATGTATATGTACGTGTATATATATGTGTATCTATGAGTACGTATACTTACCATGGGTTGGGGAGAATGGACTCAAAACTTGACCTAGTTGATGGTGGATGTTTTATCACCTGGGTTGCCTTCATGTCTGCGGAGGGATATTGTTATGTGACCAAAAATTAGGAATAAGAAATAGTTAGTTAGTTAGTTAAAAGAAATTAGTTAAGTCGTTAGTTAGTTAAAAGTTATTAGTTAGTCTAATTGTTTGTAATACTCTATAAATACCTTCGTAAAGGGAACATAAGGGATATGAAAAGTACTATTTTAAGAATTATTTTCTCTTGGGAGAGAAGTGTTACACTTCAATTAACCTAAATTCTTTTATTCTCTCTTTTATTTTATGAATTGTCAAGCAGAAGTAAAAACACTTTAATTGGTATTAGAGCAGTTTTAGATCTAACAAGAGAGGGGAACAATTTCAAGATTCAACAATGAAAAATGAAATGAATGATGCAGACTATAAAAAGTTGCTACAAAATCAACGAGAAATGAATTCACAGTTGAAGCAGTTGATGAAAATGATGAAAAATATGAATATGAAGAAGTAAAAAGACTTATCCCTTCAAATGCATTGAAGGCGAACATAGAGGCAATCTAGAAAAATAAGGGAGACGGAATGGAAGCAAGATCACTCCCGAACCAGCACAATGGATTGGCTCAATCCAAGCTTAACCCACCAAAGCCGATGGAAGGCAAGATCCAAAAGGAGAAAAAAGAATGAAGTAAAGACAGACAGTGGAAGGGAGAGATGAAAAGAATGTAGCAAAAACATTGAAGGAGACGAAGCCAAAGCCTTACGGAGAAGAGGAGCACACTGGGGATAAAGAAAGTGTAAAGTCGAAATCTTTATGGCAATTGGATGAAGATTGTAAATCGCAATTATGGTTTACAATTAGGGGAAGCTTGAAAACCCCATCGTCGACTTGGGCAAAGAAGAAGAGGAAAAAAAAATTGCAGCTCTTCCACGGCGACAATATCTTGATCAAGGGAAAAAAAGGGAGGATTAATCTGTATTGCCTTTGCCGATGCGGTGCCTGTAATTTTCAATCCGGTTGGTGGTATCTTGAAGATAGATGAAAAGGAAGAGAAAATTTGGGAATTTGAGAGAGAGAGAGAAATGAGAGAGTGGTCGGACGAGGGGCACCACTCCGAGTCAAAGTCTGTTGCCGGGACCTTCAAGACTTTCCCACAGCAAGTTGTATAAAATTTAAAATTTTCACTCATTAAATAAATCTCGTGACATTAACTTTTTATTTTATATAATTTCAAACACACTTACACCCATGATTAATTAAGTCTCACGATTTTAACTCCTCTAGGGACGACAGGGTTCTCAGGATCGTCCTTTAATTTTCACGTGGGAGTGCTTCAGTTGCATCATGGCAAGCCGAGGCCGGAGACGACGACGTAAGAGATGAAGAAGCTTCCCAACCCTCGTGTTTGTAGAGATTTGTAAAATTTTGTATTATTTTTTTTATTTTGTAGAATTCCAAACAGGCTCAAAATAAAAAGTTAATGTCTCAGGTTTTGTGTAGTGAATATAAATTGTATAAAATTTAAAAAGTTAGTGTCTCGTTTTTTGTGTTGTGAGTAGAAATATAATATTTTATAGTCTCGTAATTCGTATAGAGATTTGTAAAATTTTATTTTATTTTTTTAATGCCAAACGCACCCCATTTCTAACTAACTAACTACTTCTTAGTTCCAATTTCCGGTCACATAACTTATTATTAGACTTTAAAAATGTTTTTTCTGTTTTAAGGGGACTTGGTTATGCAGCAACTGAATTAGTTTAAGGAGTGGGTGAGAGTAGCGATGAGCTCATAAATTTTGTTTGATTTCCCTTATGAAGGAAATTATACATCGTTAAATAGAAATAATTTTGACGTGCATATGGAAAAATAAAAAAATAAAATAATAATAATAATAATAATTAAATAAATATTTATCAAGTCAAATTTTGTATTAATTTCAATAAAAATTGAATTTGAAAATTCAATTTAAATGATAACATTTGTTCCAAAACAGATATTTAAAGCTTGCATACCAACAAAATTGCCAACGGAAAACATGAAACCAAACCAAACCAAAATTAAGTCCACTGTCAAACAACAAAGCACATCATTTGAACAAAAATTGATATATATATGTATGTATGCATGTATTTATAAATTGTCAATAGATTCATCCATCATTAACTGAGGAAAAAAAAATACTAAACGTTCTATTAAAGCAAGAATTAAGAATATCACAACCAATACTTTTCAAGCGTTACAATAAAAGTTCAATAGATCGTATATACATTATACAAAAAAAATAAAATTGGGGAGAGAGAGAGACTCACTAAACATTCTATTAAAGTAAGTACTGGAAATATCACAACCAACACTTTCCAAGCGTTACAATAAAAGTTCAATGGATCGTATATACATTATACAAAAAAATGAAATTTGAGAGAGAGAGAGAGAAACTCACTAAATATTCTATTAAAGCAAGTACTGGGAATATTACAATCAACACTTTTCAAGTGTTATAATAAAAGTTCAATAGATCATATATATATTATACAGAAAAATGAAATTGAAGAGAGAGAGAAACTCACTAAACATTCTATTAAAGCAAGCAAGTACTTACTACTGAGAATATCACAACACCACTTTCCAAGCCTTATTGAAGCTCAATAGATTGTTCATACACATACAGCAAAACTGGAATTGGAGAAAATGAAAACCATGAAAAGGGCCGATGCTACACGAAATTCCCATTCACAGACTTTCCATCCACCTCGTATGCCTCCTCAAGCAGTAAGTCTCAGATATCTCCAGCAATGCTGGCACACCCACCATATGCAAGTGCCAATACACGTAATCCGAACTTAATTTAAAATTTTGATTAAGAAAAAAAAAAGTAAAATAAAAGATAAGACACAGAGAGCAACAATTCTTCTCAACGTCATGACAAGCGTTGAGAACACATATGAGAGAGAGAAAAGTAAATAAAACTATAAAATTTAGATTTATTTTAACATTCTCAAAGTTTCCGTATTGCGAGTTCTGCGGCGGATGTAAGACGATCTTTATTCTACCTCCAGTCCTTGGCCCACATACTCTCCCATTGCTCTTCTCACGCGCCACCATCTCTTGCCTGCCCGATTGCGGTCTACTTCCTCCAAACCTGTCCCCACATTACAATTACTCTCATTAGGATCTTGTATGAGTTTAGAAGGTACTCTTTTTATTTTATTGACGTGGGATAAATCCCAAAATTAATAAACTAGGAAATTTTAACTAAATGGAGCTCAACAACTCATTCCCACTTGATTTTGAAAAGCAAAACATGATGAAATCTAGCTACAAGGTTGAAAACTTACATACTACTTTACTTGTTTTCCCTAAAAACCCAAATGTCATGAAATATGGTATACCCTCTAGTGTCAAGCCTAAAGGTACTTACAATGATGCCTGAGCTTTTAATCCAATGAAAGAGGGACCTCAACCAAATCTGGACCTTCCAATTCCAAGTTTGCACGCCAGCCATCAATTATAATTTCATGGACATGAGCTATTTTGTGCCAATCCTTCCCCGAAACTTTTTTGCATCTCCGGCTTAAACGTGGACAGCTGTAAATGTTCAAATAATGTAACGCAGTGAGACCCTCCATCCCCTCTGGTAAGGATGACAGTTTCGGACACCTCTCAATGGTAAGCCTTTGAAGTGAGACCAAATATGGAAGGGACTCGGATACTGCTGCCAAATTTATACAACTTGAAATCTCGAAGTGGCTTAGCGACGCAGCAGCATGCTGAAGGCCCTTTGGCAAGCTCACCAGCTTTGGTAGAAAGAACAATTCGAGTGATTTAAGTTTTATCAGCCCTTGCAAATCATCCTCCAAGAATTCTAGGCTAAAACAATAGCCAATATATAGACGTTCGAGGGAAGCGAGGTATCTCATACCCAATGGCAATGACGCCAATGTCGTACAGTGAACGATTGCCAAGTGTCGAAGGCAAGTGAGGTGCCGTATCCCTTCACCAATAGACATCAATTCACGATTATTATGCAGCACCAATGTCCGGAGAGAAGTCAACCTTCCAATCACTTCATCTGGCAAATGGACCAAAAGAGACGATGATAAGAACAAAAAACGCAGGTTTATTAGTTTCACAAAATCTTTTGGCAATTCACGGATTCCTGATTTCAAGAGACATAAGTACTGCAAGTTTAGCAAATTGCCAAAAGATTCAAGCCTTAGCCGCTCAGAAACGCTAAGAAACCGTAAATGCTTCAGACTCACAATGGAGTCGGAGAAATTATTTCTCATGTCCGCTGATCGCAAGTACCTAGAACTTGAGAGTAGCTTTGACACAAAGCTGGGTGGTTGATAGCCTTGCAACACAATGGTACGCAACTTTCTTGCTCCAAGCAAAGGCTCTGGAATTTTGTCATAAAAATAGGAACCAAATGATACATGATAAACTCTTTCAGGGATTACTTCCAAATTTCGTTCTATTGTCAGGTAGTCACTGCCCGCAACATATTGTGCGAGGTCATGAACAAGGTCATGCATTTTATAATACTGTCCATCTAATGGAGGTTCAACGTCTTCAAGAAAAGACAGTCTAAGCAATTCATCAACATAATATTCACCTATATCTTCGGATTCCTTGTTCGGGTCCAGTGAGGACTCTATGAACCCTTGTGCCATCCATTGATAGATAAGTGACCATTTGGGAAGTCGTTCATCTTTCTGAAACAGGGAGCAATATGCAAAGCATTCTTTCAAATGGGATGGCATCTTATCGTAGCTCAATTTCAGCACTGGCATGATATCGTTCTTCTTTTGCACGAGGGTCCATATCTCACTGTCCCTCACAGACAACCAATCGTTCACATTAGTTCTTGAATACAACATACCTCCTAAGCTCCTCACTGCAAGAGGTACTCCTCCACATTTGTTCACTATTTCTCTGCCAGTTGCTAATAGGTCCTAATGCTTACCCTCTTGTCCTCCTTTAAATGCACATTTCATCAGTAAAGAGAGACATTCCTCATTTGAAAGACCTTTTAGTTCATACGGATCCATGGTGCCCACAATTGAAGCAACTTTCTTACTTCGTGTTGTCACGACAATTTGACTTCCTGCAGCCCCAACCATCAACAAGTCCTGCAATTTGCTCCACTCTAATGGATCCTCATTCCATACATCGTCCAACACGAGAAAAAATTTCTCTGCACCCAACAGTTTTCGAAGATGGATTTGCAACTCTTCAATTACAAGGCTGTCATAGTCCTGGTTTGTAGCAACTCTTAGAATCTTCAATATGATCTTTTTTATATCAAACTCATCGGAAACACAAACCCATAACTTTCTGTTAAATCGCCTCGCGACCCAATCATCGTTATACAACAACTGGGCCAATGTGGTCTTTCCCAAACCACCTATTCCAACTATAGGAATAATATGGGCATTATTTTCGCTAGTGGAGGATTCTAACAATTGCAATATAGCTTTCACGTCACCTTCCCTCCCAATAATTCTCGAACTATGCACAAAGGAATAGGTTTCCTCCCTTTCTCTAATCTCAACCGGTCTATCTACAACTCGAACCAAAAAGTCAAAGTTTCTCATATCTGCTACAATCTCGTCCAGTCTCCCCCTAATATCTTTTATTTTTCGACCCATAACATAACGAAATTTGAGTGGATTAGACTGCGAGAAGAAATAGCATACCTCCCGGGTCTTGCTCCCTTCAATTTCCACCTGTCTTCGCAAAACCTCGGTAGCAAATTCATCAATCAAGTCATCAGCATCGTAGACTACAACTTTGAGCCTCTGTAGCCATTCTTTGACGGCAAGGTTGATCATCTGTTTATCCTGCGCATCTTGAAGGACATTTCTGAGGGTGGACATGGTGTCCATCAGCTTTCTGACCTCTTTTTTGACACCCCATGCCAATCCAATCTGTTGGCTAACGTAGGATCCTAACTTCGACAATATATCTGTTACAACGGTGTAAAAAATTCGATCTCCCATGTTTTTATTGTCATGTAACTGTGAAGAACGCTTGGGAGACGAAAGGATCAGAACAGTTCAAGGCACATGGACAATCAAGATAGGGTGGGCTGAGCCGGGTCGAGTCGGACCAAATGCAACCTGACCCCCTTACATCTCCAATTCCCTTTTATTCTTTCCTTTATTCTCATTAACAAAATCTCTACTTCTTTCTATATTGTAACTTTACTTTTTTCTTATACATATAAAATCACTAGAGCCATGTAATTTTAATACATGTGAAATGAATATGTGGATTCCAAACCCACTTGCTTATTAATCCTTGATGGCAGTAAAATTTACATATTTCAAATGCATTATGAATTATATTAAAGAATACTAAAAAACTATCTAAATAATAATTAAGAATAGAAAAGCATTTAAAAATTATTTACCTCACAATAACAACTCTCAACATTTTTAAAATTTTAAAAAATACAAAAAAAAATGTTTAAACATTAATTAGACTTGGGAATAATTATTTTTTTTATTTTAACTATTACATTAATTATACTTTTTTTATATAAAACAAAACATAGGATTAAAAATAATATTTTTAATTTGAGTTATTTTTATAAAATCAATCAAAATATTATTATTAAACCATGTGACTCTTTCTGTTAACAATTCTATTTTTTATGTTTTTATAAATATTTGAATAAAATACTATCTTCTCATTTTTTTTTAATTTATATTATTATAGAACAAATATCAAAATTTGGTGAAACCCTTTTTTTTGTGGTCCATTTTTTTGGATAAGCATTTTTTTTCTTTTTTTTTTTTTTTAATATCATTTAACTTTATGTAACTACCTATATATTTTTATCTACCTTAAATATTCTTTGACTTCCTATAACTTTCTATACTTCAATGGTATTAAAAAGTAATTTTTTCATAATCACCACGCAATTACTTAATATCATCTATTTATATTTTATCTATCTTAAATACCCTTTAACTGCCTACTAATTTTGTAATTTTTTTATTTTTTTAATACCCTTTTATTATATGTTATTTACTTAAATAACTTTAATTATTTATTATTTACTATTTGAGATACGTTTGTTATTTTTTTATAATTTTATTAATTATTAAGAAAAAAATATTCACACATCGCAGTATTGCATAATTCCTTTGAAAGGAAAGTAATGTGCAATTTCGTAAATAATAATAGTAATATTTGATTAATAGAAGATATCACTTGCGGAGCAACAAACTGAACTTCCTTCTTTGCCTTCTTTTTCTGGTTCCTTCGCTTCTTTTGTTGCTAGGATTTTGCTTTCTCCCATCACTTGAACCAATAACCAAAGGCTGCGCTGCACCTTCCAGAGGTGCTGTGGGTTTCATTATGTTTGATGCTTGTGCTGCCCTGCATTCAGCTCTCATCCTTGTCCTACAATCCTATGCGAAGGGCACCCCATTCTTGCTCTTGTTTTACATGGTGTAGCTCAAACCTTCTTTCTTGTTGATCTTTGAACTCTTCTCCTGCAATATGCATGATTAGTGACCAACTCAAACCTTATTTCTTTTAATGTTTATATGAAATGTGGGACAAATGGAACGCTTTTCTTCTTGTTATCCTGCAATAGTTGCAGTTTCAAAGGGACCTCGGAGGGGGCAAATGACAATTCGATGACCGTTGAGTTATAGATCGTTGGATTAAAACTTCCTAATCTGAACATATTTATTCCCCTTTTTTTTTTAATTTAAAGAAAATGTAAATCTATTTGGAACTATTGATTAAAATTAGTTGCAGCTCCGATTTTAATTCTCGAATGTCAACTTTTCTCCTCCTATTTGTAATAGGCAAATCATCCGAGAGAAATTTTGAAAGGGATACTTATTTTTATTTTTTTTTCTTATTTTCTTTTTTACCTCTGCACTGATGATGAAAATTATATATACCTCTAAACTTTTAAAGTTTATTTTTGCATTCTTTATACTTTAAACTGGAGTTTATAAAATTTCAAATGGAAAGATAAAAATATTTATTAAAATTTAAATAAAATCAGAGTTTGCGTGTTGGTAATTTAAACTACAAAAATATATAAATGAAATTTTAAAAAAGCTGTTTAGCTACCAAAGAACATAAAAAGAAAACTATAATTTTTTTTTTTCATTTTCTCCAATAAAATTGTCATCTATCATTTTTACACCAACTTTTGCAAAATTTGCCATACAAACATTCCTAAGAGGAAAACTGATAAACGTTTACAAAATTTTGAACATTTCTGTTTTAGTTTAAAGTAAAAGGAATATAAATATAATTTTTAAAAATTTAAGAGATGTAATAAATTTTTACATTAAATGTAGGAATAAAAATTCAATTATCCCAATTAGAGAATAAGATTAACTCATTGCACAATATTATAGATTTTTTTTTTTTTTGATAAGTCAGTATTATAGATTGAGATGGGGGCATCGTTAAAATTGTTAGCCATTTAGATTAAAATTGCAAGCTTTCTAAAAATGTATACATTAGGATTTTATTGATATTCCACAAACTAATTACTGCCATTTACTTGTGAGATGGTATTTATTTTTTGCATTACCATAGTTAATAAATTTGCCTGCTACTCAACCCTACTTCATAAAATTATTATTGCTCTCATATTACAAGGTTATTTTTACAACTAAATATTTATTAAAAAAAATCTTATTTGATTTTCTCGCAAAACACTTGAGAATAATAATAACAACAATGTTACTCTATCATAATAATAATGACGATAATGTTACTCTGTCATATAAAAGTATATTACCAACTGACAAAATTTTACTTACTTTAAGTTTTTAAGGTTATTTGGTTTATCAAGTTCTAATAATAATTAATTAATTATTATTATTATTATTATTATTAATTTTTCCTACTTTCTCCAATAAACACAAAATTAACTTTTACTAAATTTTAAATTTTTACTAAACACTCAACACCCAAAAAAATAGTGACACGTGTCAATTTAGCACTCCTTAAACAATAAATTAAGAAGCGTAGGGAGTACTCAGTGTGACTTTAACACCGACCTTAGTATTTTATCATTCTCTCCCATTTCTTATCATATCCAACAACCAAAAAAAAAGAGAGGGAAATTTTTTATTTACCCTTCTTTTCCACTTCTTCATTCTCCCCAAACCCGAGTGTAAGAGAAATTGACTAGTTTAATAACAGATTAGGTACAAATCAACCACAAAAGATGTCTCTCCCATTGCTTTGAGAGATAGGAAATACAGGCAGAACCAACGTCATCATACTTGACCTTTCTTCTACCTGCGTTACATGCAAATATACATGTAGGTTAAATTTTTTAAGACCAATCATAACTGTAAATTTTTTGCATGGGATTGATTCACACAGTTGAATAGGCGAGTGATGTTATCACATGTACTGTTTGAGCGCAACGACACTTGAAATGTTGATCGTTTCAATACATGAAACGAAAAAGAAAACGAAGCGTGATACACTTTTATTCTATTATATTGTACGATGACGGATGCCGCCAACTTGCTATGTTATTAAAATATTTTGGTATATGAATTAGCAACTTATTTGCAACAATAATATAAATAATTTAGACAAGAAAATAACATAGATATTCATGAAACTAAGAGTACTTTCTATTTTATTCAAAAATATACTTATTATCTTTTTATAAAAGTTTTAACTTTTTGTTTATTATCATACAATTTGTTATCGATTCACTGTTTAGGTCTTTTCTAATGAAAATATAATATAAATATAATATATTCAAAATATCAAATATAGTGCATTGGAAAGTTAGTGTACCACATTTTAGAATGTGTAACAAAACATCGTTAGCAGGAGTAGTAATGATTTCTGATAACTACGATTTGAAGAGAGAGCCAAAATATTGTAGTTTCCAATTGAATGGCACAAGAATCTCGGATTTGTTTATGTTGAATTATTACCTACCAACTTGTGTAAAAGTTCAAAATGTTGAGCAAGTATATCAAAGAAAGGCCATGTTCAAAGAAGCTTTCATTAATTGAAGAATGCTCTTCAACACTTGACACATCAAGCCATTATGTGTATGCCAATATATACATATTCAACATGCCACAATGTTTGTTCCAATGGCCAAAAGGGAGACAAGAAAATCACCTGTGCTTTAATCAGATATATTTCTTCTAGCAGACACAGAAACATCAGCCTGACCTTTTATGTTGGATTTTTTGGATATTTTGGCTTTTGACTTAGAGTTTCCTACAAGCACAAGAAATATCTCAATCTTTTACATACAAGCCACAAGTAAGCATCCAATATTATAAAAAAAAATAACTCGGAGATTAATCTACCTCTTAGATGAACTCCAGGAGATTGAACTTCATTTTCGCATGTTTCAAGTTCTGTCACCTCACTGGAAGGTAGAGAATGTTCATCCAAATCAACTTTGGATTTCAATACATCATGTGAGGACTGGGCCATCTCTTCCGTGAATGAATCAGTAACTTCTGCATCTGTTCCATCTTTTCAAAAAAATCAATATTATTAACCAATACCAGCAACAGAACATCAAGAGCAGGAAACACATTTTGGGATGCAAACCATCTGTACATTTACTCATCCAAGATGTAAAATCATTAACATGGTACGGAAGAGTTTTATCAAGACAGAAACAACCAGTGAATTCCGAAAGACCTTTGGAAAATGCTACAAATTCAATTTTCATTGGGAAATTGCCAATCCTATCCACCCCACAAATTTATAGCATTGTGCAGAACAGCAGATAAGATTTTTTTCTATTCTACAGTGTCCACAAAGTAGTTCGCTGATGGAGGCTTGATAGAAGGTCATACTTTAAAGCTACTGCTAGTCCCTATTAGATTCTGTATGTCAATCAGCTAGTTGTAACATACTAGAATAATGATGACGGCTATATCATAACACCAACTATTATATGGAATGGTGCATGGATAGTATATAATGTATATATTTGGGATACTTATTAAACTGCTCAGATTGGCATTCGTCCACACAAGAAAATAATAATATGGACCAACCATTATTCATTTGACATTAGGTTGAGTTTAGAAAGAAAAAAAAAACCAGTTTTCTATTTTATTTAATTTTTTTTTTTTAAGTGTTTGGGAATAAAAAAAAATTAAATTTTTAGTGGATAGTTTTTTTTAACTTTTTGTTAATTTGACATTTTTGCCCTTCAAGATTTAAATGAAGTTTAAAATGTAAGAAAGTAAATTAAATCATTTTAGAAAAAGTCAAAAAGCAAATAACTGGTAGCTGAGCTATTAGCTTTTTTTCCCCAAACGCAGTCTAGTGCTATAGAATTCCTTGGTTTCAAGAAGCACAAGGTTAAGTGAGTTGGACTTTTAAACGTACTATCCATCTCCAAAGAGATCTGCCCAGATTGGCCATCATCAACACAATAAAAAAGAATATATACCACAATTATTCATTTGATACAAGTCTAGCGTTACATAATTCCCCTCTACATAACTCCCCTGCTTCAAGAAGTACAAACTTAAGTGGTGTGGATGTCAGAACTTACAATGCATCTCTATAGAGATCTGCCAGACCTGTCTCCATTAACTTTGTGTTATTTGTCTTTTTCTTAGGCACTATACTCAAATAATCATATGTGGTAGCATTAAACTAAATGACCCCAAAATAAATTAATTTTATATGAAAATTATTTTTCTCATATATTCTTTTTTATTATAAAAAAAAAAGTTATCTACAACGTTCTCACCTAAATTTCTAAAACCCAATATGCTTTTATAATCTTTAGAACTTCCGAGAAAACAGGTGAAAAAAAAAAAGAAGGAACTGGGGAGCAAAGAACAGCTTCAGAAAGTATGATTGAAAGGTTCTTTAGCTCTGACATTCAAATTGCAGACCATGAATAGAATAGGGTAATTACTTCTCATAGTTCTTTAGCTCTGTCATTCAAATTGCACAGACCATGAATAGAATAGGGTGATTACTTGTCATACAAATCTACCAGTCACCGATTGCAATGGACCCATTGATAATATTACTATCAAAAAAGAATAATGGCAGAATACAGACATTTAGGAAGCATGGACACTTTTAGGAAATAACAGTGCCCATGTCTGACACAGACACTAATCAAATACTCCCCCAACACGTTTAATACTCATCTAATGTGTGGCATTACTTTTTAATTAGATAGATTTGAATTCTTGGAAGACATGTATCCATTACATATACATAAAAAAGTTTCAAATTAAAAGAAGAAAAAAAACTCGAAAGCAAACAATAAAATATAATAATATGGATTGACACCTACTAACCCGATGTTCTTGCTTGGTATTTGATTAGAATTGGCAATCCATAGTCAAAAGTAAGTTCTAATCCATGTAAACTTAGACGTAGGCTAAAGCGTCAGAGATTGAGATTAGATGGAACCGTGTTTCAGCCCTCAAAATGTATCTAGAAACTATTACTTCACGAGAAGGGCACTGGAAGCATGCAGGAAGAGCTCTGGAACATCACTCTGATTTGCAAAACACAAATAGGCATGTTTCAGGATTTATGCCTCACAGGAGGATCGCAAGAATATCACAGGTAACTCACTGGAAGCCTGTGAGAATACTACTCCCACGAGCTTTAGTCTGGCAGTTTGCAAAATTGCATTTTGAAACCCCTACTTATTTAGGATTTCATGCCCTCTATATTTTGGGATGTCTTTAGGGTTTCCAATAGAGAGAAACAACTTCAGAGATCAAAAAGAATTCAAGTGTTAAATGTTTCTCTCATCCATTAGTCACCAAAAAGCTCATTCACTGTGTGCTCGTGATTTAATAGAGTTCAAATCTTGAGTACTGCGGATTCAGGGTGTTGTCGAGGATTCAGTTCATCTTCAAAAGTTCGCAGAGACATCTTTCACTTGGAGATTGGTGAATCGAAAAGTTGAACAAAAGATCAACAATATAGAGTCATAGCTTCAGGTTTATCGAGAGGTTGTATTTTGTAACCGAGATTGTGCTATAGTGAAAGATTCAAGATTTTTTCTCGATTTGGGTTTTCCTCAATAAAACTTGTCTTCCTAGTTATTGCTTTATTATTGTGATTGCGATTAATTGCATGGATTGTTTAGTTAATCTAGCATATGAAATTTCAGTTCTTTATACATTTAGAAGGACAATGGATCGGTAGAGGCAAGAACAAGAGATTATATTATAATTTTCAAAGTAAAAAGTATAAAAGATTTTTCTCGCATTCCCAAAGGTAACCCAAGGGATACAAATGCAAGATATATTACAAATTCAATTGTAAACAAGGTCATCCAGACAATTTTCATACCAATGACCACCAGACTACACTGAAAAAGGAACTGAGCAACACTGAAAAATTAAAATTTACACCATGCAAAAGTAAATCTAAAGAACCCATCACCCTTATGGCACAATAAGCCTATGATTATCCTAATAATGTAGAACATCCTTTGACCTACTACATAAATATTTTAAATATGCTTTGTTGACTAAACATAGAGCACTCCCCCAGTTGACAGTAAAATGATCTCAAACACAACAAAGGACGAATAATGGCTATACTAAGCTTTTATCACATGTTTTCATCTAAATATGCGAGCAGATTTTAGGATGACAAGTAAATATGAGCAACTATATAATATCAGCAACAAAATAAAAAATAATTCTTATAGTTGTCATCTAGCGAGGCCCAAGAAGAAAACAGATAACAAAATTAGAATTAGGAAGAAACACACACACACACACACACAGACTCAAATGAAGAAATTGATTCTGGTATTTGTTCACCTACCTTCAACAATTTCAGATTCTGAGCTGTCCTCTCCATTTTTAGCAGCCACAAAATTTTCGATGCCACTTAGTTTTTGTTGATGAGTTTGGGCATTTTTGGCAGTACGTTCTTGCTCCTTCTTCTCGATGTGAAACTTGACAAGCTTCTCCTCAAACTCCTCAATACATGATTTTAATTCTAGTTTGGCAAACTTCTTGGCCTAATTTAAAACGATGTGAACAAGATATTGTCAAAATATAAAATTTATAGCATTGATTGAAAAAATCCCCAAAACATGTGTTATAAATTTGCTAATGCAAAAGTAACTGATAATTCAATACCTTGTTAACAATATTCTTGAAATTATCCATCACAGAATCTTCTGATAGGATATGTTCATATGTTTTGAATGACTCCATCAGCTTCTTCATGCCCTTTTCAGTGAATGTCAGCTGAGAGAGGCAATACGATATGTATTCCCATTGCCTACTATCTGAATCGAAAATAATCCCAAATGTGTCAAGCTATTTTTAGGGTGTGCTTAGAATCATAAAAAGTAAGATAAAATAAGATAAAGATTAGAAACTTTTGAAGATTTTTAGAGATTTTTTTTGTTTTTTAGCACACCAAACGATGCCTTAAGCATCATTGTTAGACTCAGAAGAGATATATATAAATTTAACAAACCTCTCTTGGTGTAAAGACAATCTAGAAAAGATGAAATATTAGAAGAGACACATAAAATAAACACAGATTTTTGGGAAATAAAAGTTTATAATTTAAGTCAAAAAATGAAAACAGCTTCCTACATTCATGCAAGCTACTAAATTAAAAGATGTTTTGTAACGACAAGGCAGCAAAACAGTATAGAACCAGCAGTTGCCCTTGTAAAAATGTGCACAAGCCTCTCTCCGGGACAAAATTAAATAGGAGACATGTCTTAGAACAAAATTTATATATATTTTTCAGGAAAAAAATGCATCTATGGGTCACAAGATTTAGAATCTCAAGCATAAATTTGATTATGTCATTCCGTTTAAATATGACAGCATTGATGTCAATAGCAACAAAAAAAAGAACGTGATGCCACCGCACAAGGTAGAACAACATGAGTCCATTATGAAACTTTGTCATATTGTAAAAACTGGAACTCCCGAACACCAATACTTTCCTTTTGAGAACTAAATGTTGCCGAGTCCATCATTGGAGCGTACTCTGCAGTTCTTATCGAGTGTGCAAGATACAAAACAGATGCAATTCAGAGTATTATTTTATTTTAGGGTTTATTTTGAGTAAGATTTTGTTAAAAGATTTTATAAGATTTGATTGAGAGAGAATTATCTTTAATTTGATTTCCTTAGAGAATTGATTTTTGAGTTATTTAGAGTAATGATAGGGTAATAGGGTCTGGTTAGCTTATATAAAGGTTGATAATTGTAAGGGTTTGACACACTTGACGAATGGAGGTTAATGACGATAATGGCTGATGTGCCCTTGTTCTTCTCCCTTCTTTCTTCCCTTGCTTGATGCTTCTTCACTCTTTCTTCTCTATATTAGGCTTTAATTCTATCTTTGTTCCGCATGAAAAACAGATGGGATATTTACAATAATTCTATCCACAGGATATGTTTCTATAAATAGAAAGCATCCAATACAGATTAATGATAAAACCAAGACAGCTCTCAATACCTAACAGATTCGTAGTATTCACAGATGACAAGCATGAATGGGTGCATGTGCATGTGACCTAATATGAGGACCAGTTGTAATTTGACCATGCCTGCTGATTATCTGAATAATGCATATCAAAAATTTGAGGTTTAACTTTCACAGAGCAGTCCTTAAGCATTGCTTAAACATTCATAACCTAGAACATCTTATACTATTCTCCCAATTTGTGACATCACACTCGATCACAATAGATTTGCTTCAAGTATACATAGATATTCAATAAAAAGCATAACTGTTGACATTTGATTTTATTTGGTTAAAGCTTAGAACAACTACCAAGTCATATGCGAAAATTTGACACAACAAAAAGGGTATCAGACTAGATTTTTTAACTTGTAAATAGGCATACCTGTAACCCCACTAAATCTATTGCAAAGCTTCTCAACAAGAGCTTCCATTTGTTTGTCCTTAAAAAGATTTAAGAGAAATTATGTAAAGTTATTATCAAAAATAAAAATTGTCACTAAAACTAAGTTAAACACACATACCTTTTTGATGGAACCAATTAAAAACTGCATGATGTTGCAGAATGATTCTCTCTTCAAGTTCTCTACGGATAATCTTCCGAGAATATCCGGTAGCAAGTTATATATTGGATTATTTCCTGTAGGCATGCAACACCTTAAAATCCATTTCATGCTCAAAAATTCAAACACAAAACACATGTTAATATTTAGTATAGATTTTGCAAGAGGCTATCATTCACCTTTCTTGGATAACTCGTGAAAGAAAAGCTTGACAAGATTTGAAATCCTTTCATCTTTATCTTCTAAGCACATCGCCATTTCATTAATGAAACCTTTTACCTATTTAGCAACTGTAATCGTCAGACCTAAAATGATCAACAGTGAAAGCTGAAGAACAAGGAGTCATTAGCGAGCCTTACAAACCTTCATCATGTCATTTAAAATGAGATGAGAAAGAACCAAAACAGCATTCTTCCTAACGGAAACTGAAGTGTCCCGTAGCCGCGAATAAATATTCTCCGTCCATGGTTCCAGCAAATTAGGAAATCGAACTGCTAGATCTCCAAGAGCAATAGTGCAATTGGAACGAACAGTTTCCGATGGTGCACTTTCCAAAACAGTGAAGAGAAGCTGGAGATTTGCATTGCTAGAAACCAATAAAAAGGAAGATGTCATTTTCGGTTACACAAAAAACACACCTACACGCACCCACACACGCACACGTATATAGAGATAAGAGTGATCTTACCAAAAATCTGCATCAATAACCATAAATCGGCATAAAGCAAGCATTCCAGATGCCTGTAATTCAGGATACTAGAGAAAATACATGGACCACATTAGTTTGTTAAACAAATTTTGGACAAAATATAAATATCGTAATCAGATAAACAGTAAAATGGTAAAGAAGAACTTTGAAAAAATATCCAATTTGCTTATAAAAATTAAAATGAATGCTTTCCTTTTTGTAATAATGACAATTGAAATCAATAAATATTGCACCCCGCATTACTTGAATTCATTTAAGGACTCGCTAGCAGTGAATGCATCTTTCAAGCATTCAAATCTTTTGGAAACAATAAGCAATGACGTCATTGACATTAGCAATCCAAAATCCCCTTTATGTATGTAAGGACCATATAGAAGGAATTGAACCAACCACCTTCTGCATCAAACTAAAATTTCTACAAAGTTTTGACAGGAAAGGTGCACAATGTCCTATCAAGTTCTTCTCAGCATAACCCCCAGAAATAATTTCTTTCTCAGCTCTTTCTGAAAGAGTATCAAGTACGGCATCTTCAGAGGCGGCAACGCCTAACTCTGCGTTAATTCCGTTGTCCTTCAAAACCAAAAGGAAGCAATATATTAGAGAAAAAATATATCTCAGGGTAAAAAATTATTTAAGAAACAAAAAAGATAACAAATAAC
>JAVXUM010000021.1:4512564-4528531 GCA_035590655.1 Pouteria glomerata | reverse complement strand
ACCAAACACCCAAATATCACTCAAACCACATTTTTCGTTGTTTTTCGTTGTTTTTCGTTACTCCAAACAACCCCTAAGTAAACCTGTAGACATAACTTTTCAGGCCCTTAGGGAATAGTCGAGGTGTGCGCAAGCTGGCCCGAACACCTTAAATTATCAAAAAAAAAACCTATAGACATAACTTAGAAAAAAAGTTTAAACAAACTACATTTTTGTATACGGAAAATTAAAAATTCTATTTTAATAAACTTCTATCTTCCGTGCGTGACCAAAAAAAAAATAGTACAAATTAATAATAATTTTAGTGTTATTCGTATAATAAGAACAAAATTAAAATTTTTTATAAATTTTGATACTCCAAATTGAAACTTTATTCACTCAAATTATGTATTCAAAATTTAAATTTTTAATTTTGATTTTTTTTTAATTTAAACTTTTATATAATGGTTAAAGTTAAGTTTAAAATATATGCAAACAACAAAGTCTTGTTAACCATTCTATGGGTCAGTTTGAAATAATAAAAAGTAATATAAAATGAGATAAAAAAATAAATTATAAATTTATAATTCGTACTGTAAAATAAAAGTGAAAAATTTTTACAAATTTTCAAAAAATTTTAGTAAATCAAACAAAACCTATATAATGACCATGTATTAATGTGTTTCACATTTGTTCCTTCTTATTTATAGAAGTTTAAAAGAGAGCAACAGTTGTGCATAATCTATTTATACATATTATTACTAACATTCACTTCACTTCCCCCTCCTTCAAGAACTTCAATTCAAACATCAAATAATTAATAATTCACTTTTAAACATTCTACCCACATCTAACTAATAATTTCTAATAAGTATTAATATTTTTACTTAAATCAGTATCTATACAATATAAAAATATATTATCTATTCAGTAATAAAAAAATATTATCAAATGTATTTACCATGTTTACCAATAATGAATGAACTAAAGTCTGCAAAAAAAATCAAGTCACAAGAAAGGACTAAGGAGGATCCCTGACCACAGTTCATCCGATACTCAAGTTAGTGACAGCTTAAGAGAGTAACAAGTTAGAGTAAAGAGTAAATATCGACAAATAATGAACATACCTGAATTTGAAGTTACGTGTCCTATTCATAATATGATAGTATGAATAAATAAATACAAAAATAATAAAAAAATTGTTATTTTCTAACTTGGGTGCTTGACTTGTGTAGTAACTTGTTTCTCATTAAATACTTATCACATAGCATTAAATGTGTATGTGGCAAAAGTTAAGTAAGTGAGTGTGATTTTAACACAAATAATGTCTAAATGTCATATCCACCGGCCACACGTATGATAAGAAACTAACCGAATGAAAGAGATTGTAATAAATGAATCAGATAGTAATTGATGGATTGGATTCATTGTTATATGATTTGTTCACTCGTGAGGCCTATCTATTATAGTTAGGGATACAGGAGATCTATGCTTATTTTGCTCGGCATAATTATACTCGGAAAGTTGCCCGCGTCCAAATATTTTTCATACCAATATTATCGATATTAATGGAACTTAAAAATAGATAACCGACCACTTAAAACTACACATGTCAAATTGGCTAACTCATCTGACAGTCTCTCGTTACCCTTATGATAACTAGGTTTGGACAGCCTAGAAAAATTCAACCCTAATTATTAATTTTATATATTTGTAATACAAATTATGTAAAATAATATTTATATATAAATTAAAATAACATAATTATTCAAATCGTCTAGAAAAATATATATTTTATTTTAATTGCATTTAATTTTTGTATTGAATAATTTCAATTTACAAAATTTTTCAAATAATATTTACATATAGAATAACACTTACAAATAAAAATAAAATCATTACATGGATAAATTTTATCAATAAATAAACAATTAAATTTAAATTATATTGAAAATAAAAAATAATAATTACAAATTTACAATTATATAATAATAGAGTAAATAATTTGCTTGTTCTATTTGATTACTTCACCTTTAAATATAAACTCAAAACCAGAAATGTTAAGTGAAGAAAATCAAGGCAACTTCCCCCAAGTGCAAGGTATAGTTGTAGCAAAATTAAACTGGTAACAATCAGATCATCTCCACAAGGATCTAAGGCACAATGCTAATGAATGATTCCAATGGAAGATATTGACAAAGAACACTACTCACATTAATGCAAAAACAGTAATTAAAATATGATTTGAGAATATTATTGGTTTTGAAATAAATGCTTAGAAATGAAAAGTAACTTTAACTAACACTTAATATTGAAAAATGAGGCAAAACAAGTTAAATCTCAATCCAAGTCAATCTCTAATGCCAAGAGTTTGTAAATTATCAATTCAATTTGTAATGATATTTGGAGAAAATCAATTTCAATTGGAACAAACTATGGACTAAACACTTTATGTGCATAACATATCTTAAGAACAATAAGTGTTATAAGTCTAGCAATCCACATACATGAATGCAATGAGAGTTCTAATTTAAGCAACACTTATGAGCTTATAGATAAAATATACAAATCAGTGTAGATTGAGTTTTGTTTCAATAATGTCTAAAGCAATCAATAACAAACTGAATTGATAATCAGAGAACTTAAAATATATCCATGGAACTTGGCATCTTGAGATTCATCGGAAAGGAAATTACCCTTGCCTTGGCCTAAGAAGAACTCAGCCAAATATAGTTAAGAAACTAAAACAGAAAATAAATTTTGAATTGAGAAACTTTGAAATCTGAAAACTGAAATTTCTTCCAATTAAAAACTAATTATAGAAATGTTTTTAAATTGAAATTACAACTGAAAAATTAAAATTAAAATTTGAAATTTCAGCAGCAAAATAGTACTCAGAACATTCTCTATTCTATTTTTTCTCTATAGCAGAAAATAAAGTTTCTCTCTCTATATCTCTACAATCGTGGTTATTCTCTCTCTGCTAGTGGTGTAGTGGTCCATTGTGTTGTGTGATCTCTCTCCTCACTAAAATTTGATTCTCCTCCTTTTTTCCAGATTTGCCCATCTCAAATGTTAAATCCTCATTACGTGAGAAAGTAGTGTCATGTGAAATCTGTTGCAGAATTATAAACCAGCATTCGAATGTGTTTGAAGAATGTATTCGAATATGCTCTTCTGACCATAAATTTTTAAACCATCGATTGTATTCGAATATGAAGTTTGCCCATTCGAATATGATCCCATGTTTCCAGATTGCACTTCAAAACTTCTCGTCATTGATTCAAATAGAAAATCTTCTTATTCTGAATAAAGTTGACCTGCTGCCAATTGCTCTTTATTGTCTCCAACACTTTGTTCCTCAAAATAATTTCAATTTGCTATCTTTTACGAACAAAATTCATATATGCTCCAAGTTTAAGTAATGGAAAAAATTTATGCACAAAGCATATATTTAATAGCATTTGTATGCTCTATGTGATATATTCAAATAAGAAAATGAGTAATATTTAAAGCTCAATTATAAAGTGTTTTAAATAGAGATTTCATGAAGTACGGGGTGGATAAAATGTGCTAAAAAGTTTTAAATGTTTTCAGATGTTTTTAAAGATTTTTTGAAGATTTTATTTTTTAATTTTTAGCAAATTAAACAGTGACATAGCTGATTAATTGAAATAAATAAATTATATTTTTATTATAAAATTATTTTTTTAAGAATAACTATGATAATAAGTTTACAAAATTTTAAAATTATTTTAATTTAGGCAATGAAATTTTTTTGTAAATGACACAAATTAAAAAGCAAATTGTAACCCAGTTATTAATTAACCAATTAAAATGCTTGATTCAATTAATCATAAAATACTCAAAGTAAAAAATTGAAATATATAAAAAAAAAATGAGATATACACATTTCTTGAAACTAAATAACCATTTATGCAAAAAAAATAAATTACTATAAATTTAAAATAATATTTCAACTTGAAATCTTAATTTATCAAACAATACCACATATTTCAATGGTTATTTACCTTAAATAATAAATAAATAAAGCAAGTGACATGGAGAAAGATAAGGGATTTATTTCATAAACTTAAGAACCTTTTACTTGGGAGACTTAGTTAAATTATGACAAGGTATTTAGGATAAAATTCAATTGTTTGATTAGTCAATTTGAGCCATTAACTCATCAGGGATTTAAACGTGGTAGTCCCATAAGGGAGCCAAGCTACCAATGGGGTTAAATTTTATAGAAGGATAAATTTGTATGTTAAAAAATTGAAAGAGGTATTGTAAAAATTTCAAGTTCATAGGGGGCATTTGCCCCTGCTAGGCCTATTAGGGGTCCGCCACTAAGCCCCTATTTGGTAACGTTTCCGTTTTCTGTTTTTTTATTTTCGTTTTTAAAATTTTAAAAAATTACAACAAAAATATGTTTGTTAAAATCTGTTTTCGTTTATTTGTTTCCAAAAAAATGAAAACGACAACAGAAAAATGAAAACAGAAAAAAGGTGTTTTCACTCGTATTTTTTTTTTCTGTTCCAAATAGTTTGGCCCATTTCTAAACATTGTTAATTTTAATATAATATAATATAATATAATCATAACATAATATAATATAATAATTTAATTATAATATAATATAATATAATATAATAATTTAATTACTATATAATATAATATATTAATATAATAATTTAATAAAATATAATATATAATATAAAAGATATAATATAATAATTTAGTTACAATATAACATAATATATTAATAATATAATATAATATAGTGTAATATAATATAATATAATTAAATATTTTCTAAAAATAAAAAAATAGTAATTGTAAACAAAATTATATTACCAAACGGTGTTTCAGTTTTCATTTCAGAAAAGAAAAACGACAACAGAAACACAAAATAAAAAATAATAATAAAAAAATAAAAATAGAAAAATGACAGTGTTACCAAACGGTCCCTTAATAGTCCAATTTAGATTCTATTATATTTCCTTTCACAATTTTTCTTCAATTGTCCCCCCTTTCTAAAAAAAAAAATAAATAAATAAATAAAATTAGCCAACTAAAGATTACAAACTCGACTAGGATTTATTTGTAGTGCTAAATTTTGACAAAAAGAAAATAATAAATTTTAAATTATTAGATATTTAATATATTTTTTAAAAAATGTAAAAAAATTTAATAACAATTAACAAAAAGTGAAAAAATTCTAATGTGGAAAACTTAGAAAAAAATTAAAAAAAATTAATTTTTTTAACTAAATTTGACATTCTAAACCTACGCTAAATTAAGAAAATCTAACGTGGAAAGATCTAATTAAAAATATAGTTCAAAAATGGGTAAAGATAAATGCTTAAAACCTAGGCTTATAGCGATCCACTTCCAAACAAAAAAAACCCATGAGGATGATTTACCAGACTTTTCTCATTTCGGTTCAGGAGGTATATATAGTTTCGAGCTGAGTGCCAACCTCGAAAGGAGCCAGCAAATCCAATTTGCTTAATCATTCCTTGGTAGATTCCAAACAAGGTACTCACGAAACCAAGTTATCCGTTTCCGCCAATAAATATATGTTTTGATGTTTGGCTATGCCATTTGTTTGTATCTGTATTGTGAAAATTTAGCCTTGATCCTCAAATGGGTTTTCTTTGAATCAGAAAAGGAGAATCGGGTCTTGATTATTTTCTCAATCTGATTAAGCAATTTGAAGATTGGGAGGAGAAAGAAGAGGTAGGCCATGGCAGTGCCATGGGGTATGACCTTTTGGATGGCAAGGATGGTGTGGCTGGCTCTGACCGGGTGGATCACATCCTGCTTGACTGTGGCAGATGAGATTGCTAGCTCTCTTCGAAGCGGTGATATGGGTCCTTTTCATGTTGGTTGATTGAAGAATTTTTGCAGTTTAATTTACTCATGCTCTGGTTTGTGACTCTGAATTTACTTGTTAGTGTTTGATCTTTGTTCTCTTTCTCTCCAATCAAAATTCAACCCATCAGTTTCTGTATTTATCTGATCTGAGTAGTTTAAGTGCCTCAATGGCTTGAGTTTCAGTTCTGTGGATAAATAATGTTAGTAAACTGTGTATTGATGCATGCTTTTCTTTTGAGTAGTGGGTATTATTCAACTGGGCGTGGAATTCATGTTTGGTTTAAGTTTTATAAAGTTGTTGTATCATTTTCCTGATAATTTTTGAAGATTCCGGTTGATGCAATTTTGAAACATTTGTTGGTTTGCGCTATCAATTTCAAGTCTATCGGTACGGGTACCGTATGATATATTAGGGATGTGTGCATCAGATGCTTGATTAGTTGATTGAATTAGTGTTAGGTTGGATAATTCTTTCTTTTTTTTTTTTTTTTAGGAAAGTGGTTAGGATGGATAATTTATGCAGACTATTTTATTGTTGCTGTGTTCTTTTCGATTTGTTTTTCTATCTTTGGAGGCATTGACAAACGTAAGGATGGCAAAGGTGGCCACTGTATGTATAAATCACTGAGAAGTCCATCTATTTTTAGAGTATGAAACCCCCAAATTCTTAGACTATTAATTGTTAAATCAATAGATGTGTATACGAAACTAAATTGTTTGTGGATGTTGGTGTAATGCATTATCATTATCTGTTAATTAGGTTTTATTAATGCATTTTTATTTACCAAATGTCAGTTACAGTTTTAGTTTTAACTTTTTATAGAACTAAATCTGCCCCATTGCCCCCTGGGAGAAAATCCTGACTTCGTCAATGTTTGGAGGGATATAATTTATCTAGATGCAGGTATATTTTGGCAAGCCCATGATAATCACTTAAAGTCAGCATGTAATTGGCAATAATCACTTCTACAACAGAATGGGTAAAGTGAATAATTTGTACTGAATTTGTCGACACATTAATCTTCCCTGAACTTGCCTGAATCATTTTCACTTCTCTGCCATTTGAGGTGTAACCAGAATCCAAACTTTTAAACTTTGGGGTGCCTGAACTCGTACTGGGGTGCACGGCTTAATTTGTGTTAATGCATAGACGATATGTTACATTATGGATTAATGACACAAGTAGTTTTGGAATTAATTGAAGAGTATTTCGCGGAATTACCCCAACTGTCAATCTGGTGGAGTATTACTAAGGCTTCTGATTCAAAACCCCTGCCTCGCTTCTCTAACTTCATGTTCCAAGGGGATTTAACTGTTCCACAAGTCTCTAGGTGAGTTCATATCAAATCTGGTTTAAACTGTGTCCTTTTGCTATGAAGTCACGGATAGTTTTCATTTAACTGAAGTGACCTGCTGCTTTGCCAAATAGGCTTTCTTTATCATTTTTTACCCTTTAATTGGTAGCCTGTGGCTGCCTTAAATGTGTGAAGAACATGCCCAATGTGCATGAAATCTGTAATTGTTTTAATACTGTTAGTATTATCATAAGAGACGACTTACACTGTTATAGATCATTATTTTTTTTTTCTTCTCCTTTGAGCTGAATCTGATGTTCATATTAGTTTAAATATTTTGAATTGTGAATCTACTTATAGACACATGCATTTAGGTTGATGAATGACAAGGGAAATTTTTTTAATACACCCATGTAAAGCCTAAGTTCAATATAGCTTAGCTTTCATAAAAACTAACCTAGTGCACAAGCTCTCACATTGTGGGATAGGCGGCCTTTTCTTTGCAAGTAAAGAGAGTAATTTAATGTAATTTTTTCCCTTGTTGAAATGGTGGTAATGTTTACGTAGCATGCCATGGCTAACATAGGTATAAACTTGTGACATTTGTTAACAGGTGCTCCAAGAGCAGTCATTAAAAACCAATGAAAACATAACATGCCATGTAATAATGTTTCATACTTTTTCGATGCACAACTCCATCAAAGTACAAGATATTATTACATGAAATGTATTTACTGGCCCTTGATGAGTGCCCATGGGGTATCTGTTAATAGGACCCTAAACTTACTAGTTATCAACGGTGCATAACTAGATCATAGTTGTAGTCCCTTACTGAATTTCATTTCTTATCAAACACGTGCACACGCACATAGACACTCACACTTATCTTTGTTCTTCTCCCTAGGTTGCAACTTATTGATTAATTTAAAACCCAAATACAGTTTGTTTAGACTATTCGCAGCAAATCCAGATTGTCATTTCAAATTATTTCGTTAGATGATGGGAAAACAATTAAGTGAATAAAATAATGATGCAGGTAGGCCCATTTTGTCAGATGATGGAAACAAAAACCAAAGAAGAGATGTATGAATATATGGCTCCTTTGTTCCGGTAGAAAAAATAAAATCAAACATTGTGAAATGAGGGAGAAAGAAGCTTGATGATGATGTATTCGATGAAGTATTTAATTGCGACTATAGGTGGAACGAGTAAAGGCTCAGCGGGGGTAATTGCATCCACTGATTTGAAAACTTACGCACAAACTCTATTGATTTTGCTTTTGTTTACATGTAAATTTAATTTTGTCCCATTATTATTAACCTTTTACCCCCATTTGTTTTTTAAACTTTTGCCATTATTTACTTTAAAAATATAATTTTGCATTTACTGATTACAAATTCTGAGTTCTGATCTGTAATGTCCTCACTTGAGGAGTTGAATGAGCAAATCTAAGGGGAATGATGGGAAAATGCTGAAATTACAACGAGCTTCGAAAAGTGTGCAACAATAGATATGGAGGGATTCAAACTGGTTAATTGTGCTTATTAGCTAGCTTTTTGCATGCATTGTATAATTTGTCCTGTAATGACATGATATTGCAGTTTCTCTATTAAACAACTAAATTATTATTTCTAATTAATATCTGAATGAAGTCCATTTATTTCCTGCTAAATCGATATCCTTTGTCCCATATCTGTTGGTTCATTAATTGATTCTGTTTGTTGGTCTCATCGTTTTAGTTCGGTTAATTGGGACATCATTTCCTTCATTTGAGAAACTGAGTTAAAAGTTTGTTGTCTTTCTCAAATCAAATGCATGATTGGTTCTGATCATCTTTGTACTAGGTGTGTTTGAAGTAATAAAAAATGAGATAAATTTTAAGTTCATAATTCGTATAGTAAAAAAAAAATAAATAAATATAACTTTTAGACGTTTTTAGAGATTTTCAGATTTTTTTAACGTTTGTCAACAACTCAAATACACCCTCTAGTTGTGTTAAAAAAATTTATGGTTGTAGGATCCCCTGGCTAATTTTGTTGCAATTCCCTTTTTCTGTTGGTTCTCTTCAAGTCTCAACTTTCAAACTAAGGTATTTGGTCATATGCATTGTTTGTGTCAAGCATTGCATATTTATATTTAATTGTATTGACTCAACACTATGATGTATTGTTACATACATTATGTTCTCTCTCTCCCTCCCTCCCTCTCTCTTTCAATTTTGAAAAATTAATAGTTCTAAAAAAAATTAAAAATAAAAAATCTATGTACGGATGAACATAAATTTCTTATTTTTAAACATTTTTTTTTTTTAAATCTAAACAACGTGTTTAAAAGTCATAAGACAAATAAGTAGTCAAAATAAATTAATTTATTTTGAGAATGACGGGTTGGGCGGCTAAGTGGTGAGCTTCGGTGAGGGGATCGAGTTCAGCGACTGGGCTCACCCGAGAGAGTGATTTCTTGATTATTCCTTTGCGGAGTCCCTGAGGGACGAGCAGTTGAATGAATAGTATTAGAGTGCGAGCGCAAGTAATTTACGAAATTTAACTCTATTACTGTCATATCAGTTTGATCACTTTCTCTTATTAATGTTTATATAATATAATATTGAGAGAAACTGCTGTTGAATCAAAAACTATTTCAAGAAAATAAAATAGAGTGAGGACTCTTATGGGTAGCATATCACTTTAAAATATTAGACAAACCATGCACTTGATACGACGGGAGAATGGGTGCATGTTAAGCGGGTACGAGGTCTACTAGAGTTGAACCTGACGGAGCCAAAATCTAAATTTGGCTTGTCAACGTTAGGATTAGTTTTTGACTTCTTGTCAGTTTGCTGGAATGTTTTGTTCTGACAGAAAAATGCAAAAAGAAAACGGCTTCAAAGGAAGCTTTTACTTGCGAGTCATATGTAATTTTGGCTCCGCTTGGTTTATTAGAAATTTTTAAAAATTATTTATTTTTTATTGCATGACACGAATTACAAACTCATAATTTATTTTATTTATCTTATTTTTTATCACTCTAAACACACCCTTTGAAAACTACTTGGATGTTGCTCCTTTTGGTAGAATAACATTTTTTTTCAAACCTTTTTCGTGTGAGAAAAGATTAATCCAAACTTTGACGACTAGATAAAATGACTTCTGATTCATCTAGATAAAATACTAGAAGTATTTGGTGAAATTTCAAATTCAATGAAGCTTCAGATTTAGTAATGATTTTTCTTTTTCCTATTAATATCTCTCAATTTTTCATCACTATTAATACTTTTAATGGAAATAGAATGAATTTTTTAATAAGTATCACTTAATTAAGTAAATTTAATTTTGTATATTTTAGTATTCCTTAAATGCTCTTTTTCACCACTCACTGATTTTATAATTTTTATTTTTAAATGCCATTTAATTACAAACTATTTATTTAAATACCATTCAAAATTAATTATCTAATATTTTACAATATTTTATAAATTTTTATTTTAAATTTGTTTATAATTTATATAAAATTATAAAATATATTTATTTTAAAAAAAGTCATGCGCAGTGTGTGCACACCTACATCTGGCATATTATTCGTGTCATCTCTATGTAGGTTAATTATTTTCAAATATTGAGTCAGTCAATTTTTTGGCCATCTGAAAAAGTTGAACTTTGATTTAATTGACAAAATTTATTAAAGAAATAGCAATGTTTTATGAAACAAATAAAAAATAATTTTTTATTAAATCAGTAATTTTTAGTGCAAAAGTCAAAATTTTCTTTTTCAACAAAATTTGCTTATCAATTTTTTGGTAGGCTCATTTTTTTTTTTTCAAATATCAAGTGGGTTAATTTTTTGACCCTTTGGAAAAATTCAAGTTTTACTCAATTTGGCAAAATTTATTAAAGAAAATGTTAATGTTTTATCAAATGAATGAAAGGTTAATTGTTTTTTATCAAATTAGTAATTTTTAATGCAAAAAATAAGTTCCGTTTGAAGTTCCAAAAAATTTTAACAAACTTTAAAAAAAATGTCAAAAATTTTTAACTTTTTTCAATCAAATATCGGCACATTCACCTTTATATCACTTCAATATTAATTTTTAATTTTTTTAAATTTTTTCAAAACTTTAAACCCCTAAAAAAATTTGCTTACACTCTTGTCAAAAATAGATATCAAAGATCAACTAAGAAGAAGGGAGAGAGGGAGAGAGAGAGAGAGAGAGAGGACATTTATAAATATGACATGGCGTGTCAAATTCGGCGAAAACTTAATAGTGAGAATCATTTAAAAAATAATAAATAACACTTACTTTCATTTAATATTTAAGCGATTATATTTATTATGTCTCAATATTTAAAAATTAAACTTACCTCTTTTATTTTAAAATAATGTTAACATAAACTTATTTCTATTAAATTAATCATTAAAATTTAATAGAATATGTCTAGATAACTAAAATTTTAGG
Source organism: Pouteria glomerata (assembly GCA_035590655.1). Taxonomy (NCBI): domain Eukaryota; kingdom Viridiplantae; phylum Streptophyta; class Magnoliopsida; order Ericales; family Sapotaceae; genus Pouteria; species Pouteria glomerata. Next base: position 4,516,921 of record JAVXUM010000021.1, on the reverse strand, counting down.
TGCGTTTCTTATTTTATCACTTCATTTTTCACATCTTTGTCGATTTTTTCCTTACAAAAAAATGTCAAAACTAAGTTAAAAAAAAATAAAAATAAAAATTTTTGTGAGAAAAACTGACAAAAGTGTAAGATAGGGATGAATAAAATAGAAAATAACTAAAATTTTAGTTATTTTAATATTGTCTATTAAAGTTTTGACAATTGATTTAACATAAATAGATTAATGTTAATAATATTAAAAATAAGAGAAAAATGTGTAATTTTTAAAAATTAAAGGATGAGAAGTATAATTATCTAAATGTTAATGTAAGATAGTGTAATTACTCTTTAAAAAATTGCATTAAAGTACATATTTATTATATAATTATTATTTTCACATTATTTTCGTACTTCTTTCTTCTATTTGACGGGATTTGACCTTAGTTATGGACAGACACCGCAAGAGGCAAAGAAAGCCAATCGTCTCTCTTAATTTTTGCAAATAAATGTATCTTTAGAGTAAGATAAAATGAGATAAATTATGAGTTCATAATTTGTGTAATGAGATAAAAAGTGAATAATTTTTTAAAAATTTTAAAAAAATTTTAGAGATTATCGTAGATTTATAACAATTTAAACAGAGCCAAAAATACTAAAATATCTTTTGTAATATACTCAATAATATATAAGTCGTGTTGTACTATATTTTACTTTGATCTAAATTTTTCAATTTATCTTTCTTTGTACACTTTTCAGCGTGATGAAATTAACAAATTTTAGCAATATTAATCATAATACTTGGCTTACGGTTGTTTCATTACTTAAAGCGGTATTTGAGACAATTTGATTCATGAGGTATAACCAACTAAGTATCATTTTTACAAACATAACCGTTGCTAGAAATTTTACAACTTATTGTCATTTTACTTTATTAGTCCATTTATAGTAGTACGAGCAAGGTTTCATGCCTCAACGGCTCATGTACCAGCTCTCCATGTAGGAGGTTGGGAGGTCGAACCTGCTATTAGAGGGTGTTTAGTATGATGAAAAGTGAGATAAAATGAAATAAATTATAAATTCGTAAGGCGTGTAGTGAAATAAATTTTAGAGATTTTCAGACTTTGAGATACACCCAAACACCCCCTTAGTAGGATTGATGAGATTGGGGTTGTGAAGTGCCTTCCATGGAAAGCTAGGATGCTTCACTTGTAATAAAAAAAAAAAATATTTATAGTAGTATATAGTTTCGAAGAATCTTTAATAATTTAGTATAATTTTAACAAAATTATTGAATATTACTTTTAATTTGTAAAAGCTCAATCCCCTTTATTTATTTATTTTTAAGTCCTAACTGTCCACTTAGATATAATTTTTTAACCTCGTATCCAAACATCATGTTATAAATTCGCCATTAACAAAAATTTGGAATCCGGAGCTGGTCTTAGACGCATTGTCGAATTCAAATTTGTAGTATCAACATCAAAGATAAGGTGCATGTCAATTTATATTCTCATTTTTCCTGGAAAAATAAAATAAAATAACAAAAAGAAAAAAGAAAAAGAAAAAGAAATCAAACCTTGCTTTCTACGTGTGAAAGACTTTAAAAAAGGGTAGAGACTAGAAATCAATACTTGCTTTCTTCGTTCAAAATTTTGTTGTCGAATCGAAAACGACTCCATGCAAATTAAAAATAGACTAGCAACAGAAATATCAGGACAAGGAAAAATAACTGTTTACCTATTTCTCATTACGTTCCTCTTCTGCGATATATGTGTATATATAAAAGATCAATATTTATAAATAATAAATAAAAATTGCTATTTACACTTCATTTTTAATTTCTTACACTTTATTTTATCTAACAATTAATAATACTTAATTAAATATAAGAAACTAAAAATGGAATGCAAATAGGCTCACCTATAACAAATATTTAAGTAATACTTTTTTAACCATATACCTTTAATTTAATTTAACAGATATGTATAGAAACTTTCAAAATCATATAAGAAGAAAAATGATAATAAGTTACGTTGAAATTAACAATATGAGAGAAATGATAATATTTTTACAGAGAAAAAAAAAATTTATCTTTAGACATTAAATCGATGAAAAAACTTAATAGTTCAACTAACACGTTTAATAGCACTTAAGTTTTATTAGGGATATCCCACATTATAAAAAATAATTATTATTAAAGTTTATTGATTATAAAATTTATTATGTTGTGATATTTTGCACAAAATTATTCAAATAGTGTAGTGGGAAGAGCACACTTTATTTTACAAAAAAAAATATTTAGATTTGATTCTTATAAACTTTTTTTATGTGAAAAATTTTAAATTCATCTTAATTTTTTAATGAAGTCAAAATATTTCATTTTTGAATTAATTTAATTTTTTTAATAAAAATAAAATATAGTATTTTGATAATTTTACATTCAAAATAATTGCACCGCTTCTAATGCAAAATAGAAATTAGTTTTACAAACCAACGACAAATGCAAATCCAGAATAATATGCACACGAAGAAAGTTACCTCCGACCAATATTGTTTGCCGACAGTTTAAATAATGATATGTTTAGAGTGATAAAAAATAAGATAAAATTAGATAAAGTGAAAAAATTTATGAGATCGTAATTCGTGCAATGAGATAAAAAATAAATAATTTTTAAAAATTTTTAAAATTTTTTAAAAAATTTTTTACATTTTTTGACACACTAAACAATTCCTTAATCTTCTTAAATGCAGAATTGTAAGAAATAATAATTCAGTAAATTTGAAGTTGATTTACACACATAGAGAAAAAGATCAATTGTGTTTATTTTCAAAATTTAAAAAGATTTTATTTTGAAAAATTTTGAATAAAATTTGAGTTTTTAAATTAAGAAAAGAAAAACTTAAATTTCGGATTTCTACCCTTTTTTTTAATATATATGTAGTTTTTATTTTTTAGTACCATTATACAACTCAATTGAATGATCGCAAATGCTAAAATTCAATAGAAATAGTTAAAAAAAAAAAAAAACAAATTTTGATATTTTTAAAGTAAATAAAATAAGTTTGAGTATTTAAAGAATGGGGCAATCTAAGCATTAATAATGCTAAAGTACGGTTCTTTGTCTATAACGAAACAAAAAAGAACCCAAGTGTACATATGCCACATCTGCCAAACAAACAATTATGGGTAAATTATACCTGCCGTTCCATAAAATTTATATAATTACATTACACCTCTAACTATTTAAAAATTACATTTATCTTCGTATTTTGAAACATTATGAATATTGACACCCTTATATTAATATTTGAGGCACTTTTGCTAATATTTAATAATTTTACTTTAATTCGGCTTCTTAATTCTATTTGAACAATTTAGTTCCTATGTTAAGGAATGGAAATAATATGGATAATTCGGGTAAAACTAAAACTAAAAAAGAAAAAAAAAATCGAATAATCATCCATACACAATATAAACATGTCATATTTTCTAACACATTTATTTAGGCCCCTTGGGCGGAATTTTCATTTTTTAATTTTCAGTTTTTGTTTTTATTTTTTTTAAAAATTGAACATGAAAATTTATTTAATAAATTTATTTTTAATTTTCAAAAAAATAAAAATTATTTTCTAAAATTTTAAAAAATTATAAAAACATATAAAAAGTGTTTTCTCTAGTTTTTATTTTCTTTTATAACTACTACCGATCACAATTATTAACCACCCTCAACTACTACCATTCGCTGGTCGCCATTCACATCCGGTCACTATGGTCCATTGTCACCACCACCATCACTCCCTACTCTTCGGTCATCGTCATCCGTCGGAACCTCTCACCTACCTTGAACTATTGCCAACCACTAATTGCAACCTGTCAATGCTACTCCTCACCCACCCTAAGTTTGATGATGAAATTGTACTCGATAGTGATAGGATTTTTGTTTTAATTTAATTCAAAAATATATTAAATATAATTTAATTAATAATTAATTTTATGATAATTAAATATAATAAAATTAATAATTGATATTTAAATAAATAAAATAAAAAATAATAATTTTAAGTAATTAAATTAATATAAAAATATTATATTTAATTCTTTTTAATAAAAATAAAAATAAAATAATTAAATTTAATTAATCAGTAATTAATTTTATTATTAATTAATTTAATAAATATAATCTAATTAATAATTAACTAAATTAAATTAATTATAATTAAATTCAAATTATTAAATTGATATAAAATATTTTATTAAATTGTTTTTAATAAATATTATATTATATTTATTGAATTAAATTATTTTTAACAAAAATATAATTTAAATGATTAAATTTAATTTATTAATAAGTAATTTTATTAATAATTAATTGAATAAA
>JAVXUM010000021.1:4499087-4512464 GCA_035590655.1 Pouteria glomerata | reverse complement strand
TTAATTTATTAATAAGTAATTTTATTAATAATTAATTGAATAAATATAATTTAATTAATAATTAAATTAATTATAATTAAATGTAAGTAATTAAATTATAAAAATATTTTATTAAATTATTTTTAGTAAACAATATAATTAAATTATATTATATTTTATTTAGTGAATTAAATTATTTTTAATAAAAAATTATAATTAAAATGATTAGATTTAATTAGTTAATTAAATCAAATTAATTAACATGAAATCTATTTTATTAAATTATTTTTAGAAATAATAAAATGAATTATATTTAATATATTTTATTTTTATTGGATTGAATTATTTTTAATAAATAATAGAATTAAAATAATTAAGTTTAATTATTTTAATTAATTAACAAATATACTACCAATTAACAATTATAATTATCAAACACATTTTCAAATTTTTGTTTTTGTTTTTTACTATGAAAATGAAAGCTAAAAATAAAAAATTGAATACAAAAACTAAAAAATTAACATAAGAACTAAATATAAAAATTGACAATTGAGAGTTGAGTGTTTTGTCGAAAACAGACCCTTAACGATTGCTAATGCAATGGATACATTAAAATTTAACCATAAATATAAAAATTTTATTATTACATTTGAAAATAGAGGGATCAGAGTAAAATTTGGTGTATAAAAAGTATAAAATGAAATTCATCATTAAAAAAGTAATCGTTTAATATTTTCCTCCAAATTTGTTGAACGAATTTAATAACTGGCTAGAATTCATCCTCTGCCTAGCATGAAAAAAAAAAAATACGAAATGTCATCATTTGAAATGTCCAGATTTTTGAAGGCAATTATTGAGAATCAAAGCTAAAACTTCTTTCATGGTAATTATTGAGAATCAATATATCTATATATATATAAATTTGTATTTTGAAGCACTTTGATACAATTAATGTCAAGGATTCACGATACATTAATTTTAGTTTCCTTAACTACATGTAGTTTGAATTCTGTCCCGAAAGAGTGCAGAGATCAAAGGTCACGAGTTCGAACTCTGCCAACACCTTCTTGAGTTGAGCCGGTCAGCTGGAGCTTGACTAGGCTGATTTACCCTCCATGGTTCTTTACCGGCTAGGGCCATGGGGCGAGTTTCACCCAGTGCACACCCTCGAGTAGTGGCTGCGGGCTTTCTCGTACCATAACCACATATATATATATATTGATGTTCCTTTTTATGTTAATTTTAATTAGAGATGGAGTCCAAAATTTTTAACTTAGAGTATGCACTATTTATAAGATACATAAATAATTTATATTTTATATAACATATAAAATTTGTATTAAAAAAAAAGTTCATAATTTTTCGTTATATTAAGTCAATCGAGTACAATTTTATTGGTGTGTATTGAACTAAAATTTATTTATTTCATTGGGGGCACAATTAGTATTAAACTATTTTTTTAAGTGGGTATAATTAGTATTGTACTATTTTTTTGTTATTTTTTGGATAAGTACAATTAACAAAATTAATAGAAAAAGAAATAATAAATAATTAAAAAAAAATTCAAGGTGGACATGTGCCTTCTGGCCACGTGCTGCCTCCGCCTATGATTTTAGTTTCCCTACCTTATCAAAATTTTATAATTTTTTTTTCTTTTTAATGGAAAATACTGTAAAATGGACGGTTGAACTTTTGTTAATTAGTGAAGATATTTATAGAAAAGAATCAAACCTAATTTGCATTCTTCGTGTGAATCGAAACTCTTTTAAATGCAAACACAATAGAAGAAAATTGATGTACTTTTTGAAAAGTAAAGATTAACTTTAAGACAAACAAAGATTAACGGGGATTAAAAAATTTTAGAATACTTTAGGGAAAGCAAGACTAGAGATAAGATACGTACGTGGAAAGACGTTAGATTAAAAATATTTAAAGGGCCATATAACACTTAAATATTTCATTAAAAAGCCGCTTGATCATATGTAAGGGGTGTTTGGCATGAAAAAAAATCTCTGAAAACCTCTGAAAATTTTTGAAAATTTTTAAAATTTATCTCACTGTACACTTTACGAACTCACAATTTATCTCATTTTATCTCACTTTTTATCACACCAAACACCCCCGTAGTATGTTTATTTTTTCTTATCCATTACCATTCTAAATTCATTTATTTTATTAGTTAGAATATCAAACCCATCCTATTTCTTACCTATAAATACTCATGTAAGAAGACTTGTTAAATACTAATTTAGAAATTAAATTTTTTAAAATAATTAATGTGTTCTCTAAAATACCAAGCTTAAATTTTTTAAAATAATTAATGTGTTCTCTAAAATACCAAGCAAATAAATTTATAAATATATATTTAGATTTTATGCTATCAAAATCTTTATTATTTTCTATGTCAAGCAAAAAGTGAAAAAATAATCTCAATCAAATAAATTATGAAGAATATCTACCTATAACTTCAATAGCTACTTATATATTCAAATGATTTTACAAAATTAATCATTTAACTATCACTTCAAAAAATAATTCACGTCAAATAGTCATAGGCCCAAAAGTTTAACTATTTTTATTTTAAGAACAAAATTGTAATTGTTTAAGGATATGTTTGGTGCGGGGTGAAAAATTTAAGAATAAAAGATTACGGATGTAATTGTTTAGGAGTGGCAAAATGGGCGGGTTGGTGATAAATTTAAACGGATTGAAAATTAAATGGGTGCAACCTAAACCCGCCCATTTAAAAGATAGTTTGGATACGGGCGAGTTAGATACGGGTCAGTACAAACTTATGAACCTGTATCCAACCCATTTACTTGTGATCGAACTTATTTTTTTAAATAAAAATTTATTTAATTAATAAATATAATAAATATAGACTGCATTCGAAGCCCCAACCAATTTTAAAAAAAAAAAACTAAAAGTGAAATTTTTAAGAATTTAGAATGTAAAAAGTTGATTTGAAATAATTGTTGGATGAGTATGTTTGATTTGATATAAAGTTATAAATTATATAAAGTGACACATGATAAAATATTAATGAAGAATTTTTAAAATTTTAGAATTTTGCGAAACATTTTAGTACAAATGTCAATATAACTTTTTTAAAAATTATGTCAAAATTTGTTGAAACACACCATTATTAGCAGAATTTTTAAAAAATTTAGAACTTTTTGAAATTTAAAAAAATTGAAATTTTTGAAAATTTTTTAAATTTTTTTGGATTGATTGGGGGCTCGAAACGCAGCTATAATAACAGAGCAAAGAGAAAATAAAGCTTCCCGCTTTGCATCAGAGCTACATCAGTCGTCGATCCAACAGCTTCAGACAACCAATGCCGCCGTTGGATGGGTTTGTGGACGCCAAAATCAAATCGCTGGCAGCTATTTTCTAGCTAGTCCTTCACAACCAACCTATGACTGTAGCTTAATGAAGTATTGTACATATCTATTATAATGTAACAGAAGAATAAGATTGTGTTTTTGCTTAAAAATATTAATTTATTAAATAATAGGAAGTATTTCATAAATAACAAATGTGATAATCAGAATAAAAATCATAATATACGTACATATATATATGTGTATGTATATATATATATGAACATAAAGGTAAAAAAAAAAATTTAGAATCCCTTCCTATACATTTATCGAAAAAGTCACGATTCCATAAGAAATAACCACTCGCTAGCAATTTTAAAATTTTATTGACCTATTTGACAAAAAGTTTAAATTTTTTTTTCTCTATTTCTAAAACACCTGATGAGTCTCGTTTAATCACCTAATTAAACCCATTTATAAATAGATGTTTTAAAAATTACCCGTTAATAACCTAATTAATAAAATTACAGGACCCAAACACATTTATTATGAGTTTAATTAGGCAGGTTAATAAGTATGGGTTAATTTTGTCACCCCTGTAATTGTTATCCATGTAACGATTATTAGGGTAATAGGTTTATGGTACTTATGTTTGGAATGAAAGGGTAAATATTACCTCATAACAATTATATTAGGTTTGAAATGCTAAAAATTTTGTAAAGGTAAAGGTAAAAGCTAACTGTAAAGAATTGTAAAGATATATTTTACGGGAGTAATGAAAAATGAGAGAAAAATTTCATTATCCTCCGTTACCCACCTCTCGCAAAATAAAAATTTACCCTCATATGGGGATAATGATTACCCCCATAATAATTGTTACTCCCATCCAAACATATATAATAGAGATTAAAAATTATCCAAGTAACATTTACCTCGCGTAAAATGTATATAATAGGTCTGGTTGGAGTGTGAATAAACAAAATAAAACAAAATAAATCTCCAACAACCTCTATAAATCACTAAAAGTCTCTATTACACATTCGTACTTTTACTATATTTAAAAAATTTCAATATTTCACTACAAAAACAAAAAAATTGAAAGGAGGTTAATCAAGTACGTAAATTTTTTTTGATAATCATATTCTTCGAATTAAAAGCTTTCAAACGAATACCATTATCGCTATTTTATACTAACTTTTTTGAATCTGTGGGAACGGATTTGGAAAACCATTCCAACAGTTTTGCTATGGTCGTACAAAAGTCAAACATTTTTTACATAAATCCGTGAGAACGGACCTAAAAAACTATTCCCAAGGTTTCTCTATCTTACTTTTTATCATAAAAGTTCAAAAGTGTTACTATTCTTCTCTAGAAAACTCTATTTGAAACACCAAATACCAAATGCTTAAAATTAACTCAAACCATATTTTTTCTTGTTTTTTTTTTTTTTTTTTTTTTTTACCACTCTAAACACACATTTTGTGTCAATGGAAAAAATAATTTATTGATATTAAATAGGTGTCTAGCAAGTCTCTTATAAGTATAAATAGATACCAAATATTAGGTATCTTATAAAAAAAAAAATTAAACTCATCTTAACCGGCACGGGTGTTAAATTTTAATTTCAAACCCATTTGAATTCTAATAAGATATTTCTCAGCAGATTTTTAATGGGTTAAGGAGGTGTTTGGGTTTAAAAAAAATTCTGAAAAACTCTAAAAATCTCTGAAAATCTCTAAAACTTATCTCATTGCACGCATTACGAGCTCACAATTTATCTTATTTTATCTCAATTTTTATCATATCAAACACCCTCTTATACATGTCCCATCGACACCTTTAATGATATGTGATGTGGAGCAATTTTTTGTCCTCGAAAGGAAGCTTCTCTGAATGATTTTTTTTTTGGTGGGTCATTTTTGAAAGAAAGTTGGTAATCTAGTTTTACGTCGTCATGAAAATAAGTTTGCGGCTTTTTATTTTGTCCAAAAATGTATACATGGCGCAGTAAATATATATACTTCTAAATCAAGAATTAAGATATTCTGAAGCTTGTTTTAAAGCCGAAGCACATATTGTGTGATTAAAACGGTACAAAGACTACAAAAGGTGGTGGTAATTTGAGTTGGCTAGTTTATATCCAAGATTACATTTATATGTTTATAATGTGTATATTCAATTTAGCTTTTGTTACAATGATTTACAAATTTTCTTAATTCATGTTATAGTTGCAAAAAGATTATCAGAATTTGATTTGAAGTTTTATTTTTATTTTTATTTTTTGTTAGATATTCAATGAAAAAAAGGAAAAAGACTCAAACTCATTTTTTAATAATAGTCTTTGTCCCATCACGGAAAACTAAAAAAAAAAAAAAAAAAAATGAAACTCTCTTACCTATGTGATTGAATAAGACAATTTTGCTTCCATGAAGAACTCAAAGATTACCACTTTTATCGAGTGACCTTAATTAGCCATTAAGAGGTCAATTCTCCAAAAGTAAATCATTTCGATTCAGTGGTCAACTCTCCAAAAAGATGGGCTAGCAAGGTAATGTACTAATGCCTCTATTAGAAGCTCGTGAAGGTTGCATGGGGTTCTTACTATTAATAATCCAACCAAATCACAACTCAAAAACTCGTAGTATCATCACTAGAATGGGTTAATGAGATTGATTAATTAATAAGATGGATTATTGTATTAATTACAAGGAAAATACCTCTATTCGAATTATTATATGAAAATAATTAATATAATAATCCATCTTAAATAATTACAATAAATATAATTACAAAGAAAATACCTACAAGTTGGGTTAATGGGACTGAACGAAAGAAATAAAATGGATCCTATTTATAAGTCAAGTGAAGTCACAGGGCATGACTTTAAAAGTTAAATGTTAGAGTGGATTTACGTAATATAATTAACAAATTAAATATCAAAGCAACTAATACGTTCTTCAAACCCATGTCAAAGAAGTACTAGAATTATTATATTATATATGAAAATAATTATAAAATAATTCATTTTAAATAATTACAATCAATATAATTACAAAAAAAATACCCACAAGTTGAGTATAAACTAATGGCCTAGTAGTCTGTAACCAAAGTTCCCTAAACAGCAACTGTTACAATCATATCATAACTTGAAAAAAATATTCATCGTGGAGGGGTAAGCTACTAAGCCTAATAATCAAACTTTTTAGAGAACTTATATGAGGTAGACATGATATTACATGGCATTTGGTGGTCCAATATCGTGATTGTGATTTGGTGATAGCATAAATACAATCAACATTGCGTAATTTTTTAACCAAAAAGTTAACAAGCACAACAATCACAAAACAACATAAAATATCACAAAATAAAATAAACAAATTACAACATAAAATGACATTATACATTATAAACGTTATAGTGTTTTTTTCTAAGTAAGTTTCTAGTGTTGGTTTTGAGCTCGTTTATTCCATGAATGAGTTTTGAATAATTTTCAGTATCGTCGTTACTGTGAAATTAAAAAATTACGTATTTTAATTTGTCATTCCTAGATCCTCCGATCTAACTCCACCCTTGGAAATTAGTATATTCCAATGACCATAGATATAGATAGTATGCAAGTCTCCCATACACTCCATTCCCAAACATGCACGCTGTATTGTTAGGGACTGTTATAACCACGCACTAAGGGACTGCTATAACCACGCACTAAGGATTATCAATTCTTATCCATAATGGTGCCTTTCTAGGGACGAACTCAGCAAAGTGGTTTGTGAGCCCGCCACACTCAAGAAAATAACAATTTGGAGCTACCGGACCAATGGCCAAAAGAGAAGAGCCACCCAAACATAACAAGGATCATAACATGATCAAGTTCCCATCACCAAGTTTTAGCAATCCATTTCAAGTGTCATTATCGCAGCGCAACCGACATGTCATTTCATATAGACAGTATTTAAGAACATTAAACAAGTCATCTTACATCATTTCATTTAATCAAGTCTTATTGTAAAACTATTTTCATGAATAATCCATCAAATTGGCAATTTGCAATTCACAACATCAAAGCATTCATGAATAATATCATCGAATAATTTAATTCTAAACTTATCCAAGAAATTACCAAAATCAATAAAAATAACACCTTATATCTTCACTTGTCATAAATTAAATTCATGACACGCCGAGGAAAAGACGAAGCAATTAAAATTATCAAATTCTAGTCAAAAGAATGGAACAAGAAGCTAGACAGGGAAGTCTTTTGTTATTGTGCTTATGTAGCGCATGATAGTTGAATCCCAATACTATGTGGTGTCCCAATGTTGTGTATCCCTTGGTTAATTTTACCACATTGATACACACAGTAGGGAAGTTTTTTGTCATAAGCTAAGGGATGTTTTCAATTTATTTCCTAAAATTAGAAAAAAAAAACATTATAAAGTCCTATTTCCAGAAATCGACTTCTATTTTCATTTCTATTACCTAACTCAAACACTTTTAAGTTTAAAATTGCATTTGGCAAATACTATCTAGGCTTAAAAGTCATCTTACGCAAATACAAGCTTTTCCGTGCACTTGATTGTCCCACAAGAAGGTATTGCTTCGGATAAAGTAAAGGTCATTTTGAACCTTGAAGTTAAAATATATATAAACGCGTCAAAAAGATGAATTAGAGTTTAAAAATTTTGCTCAGTCATTACAGTTATTTTTATTGGTGGTTGTTGGTTACCATCTAATGCGCTTTGAAATGAGTGTCGGATTCATATCTAACACGTATTCCTTAGACACATTAAAAAATCTCCAAAATCTTTTATTTCATCTTTCATTATATTTTATACATTGAATTATGTATTAAAGTGGTGTTTGGACAGTCAAAAAAAAAAAAAAATTAGTGTAAAAGTGACTCGTGACGACCGTACTTTTGGCAACCCTACTGCGTGTTAGAAACGGTATTACGTGCTTCTTACAACTGTGCTTCTTGCAACAAAAAGTTGCAGCATCCGTGTTAGCATCCATATTGCGTCCTAATCTTGCAACCGTGCTTCTTACGATCTCTTGCTTATAAATTATGTTCATGTTGCAGCAAGAACAATCACCTGAATTATTCTTTCACCTACTAACATCGAGTTTAATAAAAAGAAAAACCTGGAAAGCAATCAATCAGGCTATCGAGATGAGTTCAATAGCATTCTTGTCCTTTCCTCTTTATATGCATTATGCAATCCTGTTGTGCTTTGTTGCTAACTTTCCAACTGCAGCAGCAGCTAGCTCTGTCAATTCCATGTCAGGAAACGAGACAGACCGACTTGCCTTGCTAGCATTCAAGGCCAAAATAACCAGCGATCCCTTCCAGGTTCTGAGCTCGTGGAATGAATCCATCCACTTCTGCAGGTGGCGAGGCGTTACCTGTGGCCACCTCCACCGGAGGAGGGTCAGGCAGTTGAATCTGAAAGACAGTGACCTCTCAGGTTCGATATCGCCTTACATAGGAAATCTGAGCTTTCTTAGAGCACTGCATCTCCAGAACAACAAGTTCATTTGTGCAATCCCACCAGAGTTCGGTCGCTTGTCCAGGCTTGAGTATTTAAATCTTAGCAACAATTCAATCGCAGGTGAAATCCCTGCAAATCTATCTCGTTGCTTGAATCTTGTTGCTTTCAATTTTAGTTACAACCGGTTGGCAGGGAAAATTCCCATGGAGCTTGGCACCTTGTCAAAGCTCCAAAGACTTATCCTCGAACAAAACCGGTTGAGAGGAGGTATCCCCAACTCTCTAGGGAACTTATCTTGCCTTTGGGAATTTAGTTCACTGTATAATAGTTTGGAAGGGAGTGTTCCTGACTCCCTGGGCCAATTGATTCGCCTAGAAATGCTTATTCTGGGCGAAAATAACTTCTCTGGCACCATTCCTTCTTCAATATTCAATATCTCTTCTCTTGCTTATATTGACATGACCACCAACAATATTAGTGGTTCTCTTCCCTTGGGCTTGGGCAACACCCTTCCCGGTCTTTGGTTTTTTATTTTTGCCCACAACAAATTGACTGGATCCATTCCAGCTTCGCTGTCCAATGCTTCAAATCTACAGGCTTTTGACATTTCGTATAACAGACTTACCGGAAAGGTGCCATCGTTGGAAAATCTGCATGATCTTTACGCGTTTGTAACCTCTTACAACCCTCTTGGAAGTGGAGATCCTGAAGACTTGAACTTTGTCTCCTCTCTGACGAACACCACGGGTTTAGAAATGTTGGCTATAGGCGACAATGGTTTTGGAGGTGTCCTGCCTCAAACCATCTTCAACCTTTCTAAGCTCAGAGTATTGTACCTCGAATCCAACAGAATATCCGGACATTTTCCAAGCCTGATAGGAAATCTTGTCAACCTAGAGAGTTTAACAATGTGCAGCAACCAATTCAATGGGAATATTCCCACTGATGTTGGAAAGCTTGGAAACCTACATAAACTGAACCTCTTCGGAAATAAATTTTCTGGAGAAATTCCATCCTCCCTTGGCAATTTAAGTCAGTTGATTACACTGATTTTAGGAGGAAATAATCTCCAGGGAACCATTCCTCCAAGCCTGGGGAATTGCCAAAATTTGGAGACATTGAATCTTGGGGAAAACAACCTTACGGGTACCATACCCCCTCAAATTGTTAGCCTTTCGTCCTTGACAATACTTTTGGACTTGTCTGCAAACCATTTGACAGGTTCCCTTCCCATGGAAGTTGGAAATTTGAAAAATCTTGGTAAACTGTCTGTTGCGGGGAACATGTTAACCGGTAAAATTCCCAGTACTTTGAGTAAATGCGTGCTATTGGAAATCCTATTTTTGCAGGGGAACTTCTTCCAAGGAACCATTCCGTTGTCTTTGAGTTCTTTGAGAGGTGTTCGGAAGTTGGATCTTTCTCACAACCGCCTGTCCGGTAAAATTCCAGAATATTTGGGGCAATTTCAGCTATTGGAAGAGCTGAATCTGTCTTTTAATGACTTTGAAGGACCAGTACCAGTGGAAGGCGTCTTCAACAATGCAACTGCAACGTCAATTGCAGGGAACAGTAAGCTCTGCGAGGGTGTACGAGAAATTCAGCTGCCTCCGTGCAGTTTCAAATATCCCAAAAAGACCAGCTTTGCTCTAACTTTGAAATTAACAATCCCTGTAGTTGTATCTTTCGGACTGATCATGCTGTGCTTCATATTTCTTTGTCGGAATAAGAGGACGAGGACGAGGACGAACCCTTATACAAATTCACCAGAAAGTTGCTTTCCAAAAGTATCTTATCAGAGTCTGTTAAAAGCCACTGATGGATTCTCAGATGCCAATTTGATCGGCAGAGGTAGTTATGGATCTGTATACAGGGGAACTACTCTTCATATGGATGGAAGGAATAGGATTCATGATGCGGTGAAGGTGTTCGACCTTATGCGTAAAGGAGCTCACAAGAGCTTCGCCGCCGAGTGCGAGGCCTTGAAGAACATCAGGCATCGGAATATCATCAAGCCATTGACAGTGTGCTCGGGTCTCGATTTCCAGGGAAATGATTTCAAGGCCCTGGTTTACGAGTTGATGCTAAATGGGAACCTGGAGGAGCGGTTGCATCCGAACCCAAACGAAGACAACTCATCCACCAGGAAGTTAAGCCTCCTTCAGAGGTTAAATATTGCCATTGACGTTGGCTCGGCTCTGGATTATCTTCATCATCATTGCGAAACAGCAATAGTACACTGTGATGTGAAGCCAAGCAACGTTCTGTTAGACAGTGAAATGACTGGACATCTTGCGGACTTTGGTCTGGCAACATTCCTTACGGAAGCAACCGATGACTTTTCTGAGGTTTCCAGCAGTTCTTCTATTGGACTTAGAGGATCTCTTGGTTATGCTGCTCCTGGTAAGAGTACCCTTTCTCGAATTTATTATAGGTTGCGTTTGGAAAGTGACTAGCTAAACCCTCAACCAATTACTTAATTTTCTTTTATTTTTTTTAGAATGACTAAGTTTACTCTCTTATATTTTAAATTTCTTTTAAACTATGAAGGGTAAAACTATTAAATTAACAAAAAGTTAAAAAATTAGCTACTAAAAAAGTAGATTTTTTTTCTTTCTAAATACAAAAAAGCTAGCTACAAAAAAATTAATTAATACATACCCCAAACTAAGCCTAAGTTCCCAAATTCATGTTCGCTGTGTGCAATGTTTATACAAATGTGTGTAAATTTTTTTTTGGTGAGTGTTTTGAATTTTTTTTTTTTTTATAGCTATTTAAGATATTATATCCGAAAATGCTGTCGAACAGAAACTATGCGTTAGATGAGAAACCGTCATTTGAGGCCGCAGTTATACGAATAACACAAACTAAGAATTGTCATTTAAAAACGCGATGGAATTGCTGCTAGCAAAAATATCTGAATACTTATCATTTTCTAGCATTTGTAAAAATGCTGTCTATTTAGAAAACGATTTTTTCAAACTGCATCTTCTAAAACAAACAGCTTGATGCTGTTTGAAAGGGCATCTTCGTCGTATGAATATTTATTTATATATGGAGAGACAAAAGAGATATAGAGTTTTTTTAGGGCGAGAAAGAGAGGGTTCATTTGGAATTCTAACCGGTAGAGTTTTCTTTTTTTTTTTTTTTGGACAAATATAAATTTTAAATGAACGAATATAAAGGAATTAAATAAATTAAAAATTATTTAAATGTGAGAAAATTTCTCTTAAAATTTACCAAAAAAACAAAAGCAATTTAATAAAAAAGGGGTAAAAAAATCTTAAATAAATGTGAGAAAATCTTTCTTAAAATTTAACAATTCTATGCTTATTTAATGCCATGTTAATTATGTATTATTATATAAATTAATTTTTTTTTTTAGTTTTAAATTCTAACACGTTTATCATTAAAATTTTCTTTGGATATCTATGAATTTTAAACGAAAAAATTTGACATTTGAATATATGGCAATATCTCTTAAAATCTATCAATCTTACCATTAAAAAAATAAATGATTATGGAGAATGGAAAAATTGCTTTTCTCGGGAGATTTAAAGGGAGATTTTCTTATATTTAAATATTTTTAATTTATTTACTTTGCTTCATCCTTCATTTAATTCAAAGAAAACTTTACCAATAGATGTGTTAGAATTTTAAAGAAACCCATCTCTTTTTCTTCTTAAAAAAATTCTAACAACTAATACCCTCTCTAGGTTTTAATAGGTAAGTAGACATATATATATATATATATATGTATATATTGATGAAGACCCTTTTGAAAGGGTGTCTTCTAAAAGACACACAAAGGAACAGCAATTTGATAAGTATTTTAAAAAAAATATGATCAGTAATATGCTAAATACTGGTAATTTTAACAGCCCAACAAAATTCTATGCATTTATGCAAAGGATAAATTGTATGCAAGGGTGAGAGAGGGAGGTTAAAAGCCTTACTATAACAAATTCTGAAATTGAATGTGTGAATCTGTGTTGTAGAATATGCTATGGGAAGTGAAGTAACCAGACGGGGGGACGTGTACAGCTACGGCATCCTCTTGTTGGAGATGTTTACAGGGAAGAGACCGACTGCTCCGATGTTCGATGGCTGTTTGAACCTGCGTAGCTTTGTGAAGAAGACTGCATTGCAGGGCCGAGTTGCAGATATTGCAGATCCGGCAGTGCTTGTCCTCGAGCCCGAAAGAGGCCAAGAGAAGAAGAAGAAGAAGAAGAAGAGGCCAAGAAGCAGCAGCAGCATCAAGACTGGGGGCAGCAATCAGAGTTGGATGATTGAGGGTTGCTTGGTTTCAATATTTAGTATTGGGGTGAATTGTTCTGAAGATTTGCCCACTGCAAGGCTTGATATGAGCACTGTTGTTAGTGAGTTGCATGCCGTCAGGGACAAGATGTGTCACTTTTTAGGCTTAAATTGAGTCTAGTAAAAAAAAAAAAAAATAGCTAGTTACTACTCTAGAGACGCCTAGAAACACAATTTTTAGTAATTTTTAATCTAAGGCCATGCTTGGATGGGGTGAAAAACAAGGGTATAAGTTTTTACCCCCTCTTATCTGTGGGTCCCACGCTATTGGC
>JAVXUM010000021.1:4423125-4444275 GCA_035590655.1 Pouteria glomerata | reverse complement strand
TTATATAATTCTAACATATTTTTATATTTTATTTATATATTTAAATATATTTATGACGTCACGGTTCAATTCCGGTTGAACTGCCGGTTGAACCACTAACCCGTGACTGGGTCCCTTTTTCGGTTCGATGAACGGTTCAGTTTTTAAAATATTGGTTTCAATCATTGTATAAAAACAAGTTCTCAACCTCTTTTTTCACTCATCAAATAAACCCAACATAGACGTATATGGTGATCAATAAAAGTTACAAATCATTTTTTTTTTTCTGAAAAAAGTGTTGATCCTTGAGGGACCTCAAACATCATTATGAATCGAATAATATGGTCTTGAAGGATAAATAGTTTTATGACCTTTTGATAAAATGCAGTGTTCACAATGAAACTTTGAACAAGCCAATCCTTCAAATAATGTAGGAAACAATTTTTTAAGATAGGAAAAACTAGGGTGCCCTAGCCTATGGTGCCAAAGCATTATTTTATCCTTAATAGGAATAGAACTGATACTATTTAAACTTTGAGCCTTTTTATCCTTGGAGTCTTCATCTTCAAGATAGGAGAGACTGTCTATCATCTTAGGATTGCCAATCATTCTCCCTCGATTTCTGGTCCTGAAACACACAATGAGAGTCAAAGAAAGTTACACAACCATTAGAATGTTTGGACAATTTACTAATAGACAACATATTACATGTAAGTTTGGGTACATGAAGGAAGGATTTAAGTGATAACGTTCCAAATAGATTTATCAAACCTTTGCTAGCAATTGGGGAATATGAACTATCTGCTATACGGATTTTTTTCATGACTAGAACAAGGAAGATAGGTGTGAAACAA
The DNA here is from genome assembly GCA_035590655.1 of Pouteria glomerata. Taxonomy (NCBI): domain Eukaryota; kingdom Viridiplantae; phylum Streptophyta; class Magnoliopsida; order Ericales; family Sapotaceae; genus Pouteria; species Pouteria glomerata. The sequence goes on along the minus strand of JAVXUM010000021.1, from coordinate 4,443,442 downwards.
TTGAGAAATATTTGTTATATGAATAGAGGCTCCCGAATCTCTAATCCAAGGAGCGGAATATGAAATAGAATGGCAAACTAGAGCATTTAAATTACTACTTGTTTGTGCAAGAGAAGCATTAGGAGTACCCGACAGTCGAGGGTTAGATTTTAGCAGCTTTAGAATATGATCCACTTGCTATTCACTAAATGGGATAGCTTCTGCCCCTTGTGCAGTGGGAGAGCGATGGAATCTGCCTTCATGTTTGCCCTTCCAATTTGTTGGTTTACCATGTATCTTCTAGCAGGTCTCACGGGTGTGTCGAGGCTTGTTACAATGATCACACCACACAATGGGTTTCTCTTCACGCTTCCTTTGATTGGTTTGTGTAGCACAGGTTTTGGCAGCAAGTGCAGAATTTTCAACAGTGCTGCCAAAAGTTTTCTTACCCAGCATGATGAGATGGCGGCTCTCCTTGCAATGAACTTCAAATAAAACTTCTCCAATAGATGGAAGAGGCTGTTTGCCAATTATCCTAGCCCTAACCTCATCAAATTTAACATTAAGTCCAATAAGGAATTTAAAAATATAGTTATCCTCCAACTTTTTCTTATAGTGGTTGCAATTCTCCATGGATTTCCACTTATAATTGTTGAATAAATTTAAATCTTGCCATAGGCGTTTCAGAGAATCAAAATATTTGGTAACACTATTCTCACCTTGGCGAATGTCTCCGAGTTTCAACGTCAATTCATACACTTGAGACTGGTTTCCCAAATATGAGTACATTTGATTGGTATTTGTCCTAGAGCTCCTTAGCAGTGTGATAACGCAAATAATTGGAGCTAATATCCTTCTCCGTAGAATTCGCAAACCAGGTCAACACCATCGAATTCTCAGCGTCCCAGGTGGGATAGGTTGGATCCTCGAGGGCAAGTTCCTTCTTTTCTTCTGTCAGGTAGCCAATTTTTCCTCTCCCATGGATATACATACGAGTTCTTTCCATCCTGGGGAGTTGGTGTGGACACCAGTAGACGATATGATCGTGTGTATGGATGTTGGGCCAAAGAGGCCCAACCATTATGGATTTAGTTTAGTTTGATTTTGTTTTATTTATTTTGGACCCATTTGTTTTGTGCTTTTCTAGTGTTTGGTTTATTTTATCAGTATTGGGTTTATTCTATTTTAGGCCTTTGTTTTAGGTCCATAATGTTTCTATTTAAATCTTAATTAGGGTTAACAGAAAAGATAGATTGAATGATATTTTTGATTGCTTCTTCCTTTACAGCTACTATTCTTCTCTCTCTTCTTCTCCTTATTCTTCATCTTCTTCATTTTTTTTTTTCTTTATTTCTTTCTACTTTTTTTTGATGTTCCATACTACATAAGTTTGGTTGGGACTCGGGCATAACAGTAGACATAGTGGGAGACGGCTGGGGATAGGGTTCTTTTCAGCTTAAAGGGATCGGGAATGCTATGATACCATATAAGAGAATATGAGAAAGGGAAAAAATGTATATTTTGCCGTAAATCAATAGGTTTCCATTATCTGTTTAAATAGAAATACAAAAGAGCTCGAAAATATAGCCATACACAATTAATCACGATAAATCACTCTAACTAATTCCCTTGATTAGGCATTGACTCAGTCTTCTATATTTACAACTCTATTAATCCTAATACCAAGTATAAAACTTTCCAACACTATCTCATGGCCATTGAGCTCAGCCCCGTACATCATCGTCGTCCTTTATGGGTCACATCCTAACGTAAATGATTAACCAATAATGTTTTCGTTTATGGATCTCAATCCATGGGTAATGATTAACAAAATGAACGTCGTCGTTTTTGAGTCCACATCCCAATGGTCACACAGTTAACCAGAAAAGCATCATTATGTAGGCTACTCACTTAGTGGTACGATAACCAAAATTTTGTATAAGTTTAGAGTCTTTCAACCTTGGGGTATACGTATATATTCTCCTATTTATAGTAACTTTTATCCCTAAAATCAGTAAAATCAATCGCATTTCTCATTATTCATTTCCATATCTGTTTACCATAATCATTATTTCATTTGCCACTCAGGCCATCTCACATTATTAGCCACATAGGCCTTCACATATCACTAGCAATTCATCACATCTCATGGCATCTTATCATCATCATTTTTTCATTCATATGTTCATTTTAAATCGTTTATAAAGTCTTTAAAAGTATATTTTGAAAACATTTCAAATAAATTAGGGAAATCCTAAGTTATGTGCATGCAAGATCATGTATCCACCAGCAATAGCGTGCAATAGACCAGGAAGTGATGAGCACAGGAAGCTAAGGTCGAAGTTGTGTGCACAGGGAGGGTTGTGCGCACAGTCTCGCGTGGATTTGAGCCACTTAGATAGGTCGTGTGCACAAGGGATCCACTCTCGTGAGCATGGGGTGCCAAAACCCAAGTTGTGCGCGGCCTCTGAACAAGCGTGTGCACGACAGACATCTTGTAATAGCAGTCTGTCGTGCTCTGTTTTTGGGCTTCTTTTGAGATTGGGGCAAAATATAATAGTCAATTCATCATCATAAATGAAACTATGTTATGGAATGTAACTGGGATCCATTAGGGGGAATTTTATTTTATTTTTTTAATAAATAAATAAAGAATTTTATTAATTAAAACGGAGGAAAAAAATGAAAGTGTCAATAAAATGCCATTACAAGAACCACTCTATTCATGACAAAGCTAATAAAAGATTCACGATTATGGCGAACTTCTAATTCTGTAGAAAAGCAATTCTATGTCTTCTCAGCTATACAATTGTGAAAAAAAAAAAAAAAATCTACTTCTGTATAAAGGCAATTTTATGTGTTGGAAGATTATTCGGTTCCTCTCTCTCACACCAAGGCAAAAGATAGCCGTCTTCCAAGCCTTTCTTTGTCTGCTTTCTCAAATTAACACCCCACCAAGAGCAAAACAAGCCCTGTGGGTCCTTAAGGAAGACCCATTGAACCTCGAATCTAGAGAGCAATATGATCCATAGTTCTCTTGTCCATCCACAGTGGATCAACATATGCTCAGTCAATTCCTCTTTGGCTCTTACACAAACACCATTAGGGGGGAATTTTATTGTCACTTAGAGATGGAAATTCTTCCATAACTTCCTTAAAGAATATGGTAAAAGGAGCTGGTGGGTTTCTGGATTGAGCAGAATTTGAAGTATTGCTTCTCCTAGTTTGGCCAATTAATAAAATGCCTATTAATTGTAAACAAAATCCATTTATTTGCTAAATTTTTTGACTTTGTGAAATTTTACTTTATTGATGAAGGTCTTTATCCATGAAGCATGGACACTTCAAACTGAGTGTCGTATCTTTATCTGGCACGTATCAGACACACATATTCCTTGGACACTCCAAGATACGTGTTGGATATGCCACATCATGTATCTTATTATTTTATCATTTTTCGTCAAATATCTGATTAAGACAAATCTAGATTGTAGTAGTTAAAACTTCCAAAATTATAAAATCTTAGAATTTATATTTTGTTATATTTTATATATCAAATTATATATTCAATTAGTTTTATTGTGGATGCTATATTCATTTATATAGCTAAAAAAATTTATAAAATTTATATTTTTTGCCTGTATCCTCACCGTGTTTGTATCCCCATTTTTTTTAAATTATTGTATCAGTATTTGTACCTGTATTGTATCCGTATTCCATATATGAATCCATGCTTCTGAGGTTTTTATTGTAATGATATAAATGCATTCTGAATAGAAATTACCTAATTCATTTTTGATCTCTTAATTATCGCTAATTGTATCTGAGCAACAATGTTCATCATATGTCTTTGTGGCAACACCTTGCTTATGAATTGAGAAACTGATCCTAGTTCTCTAAAAGAATTTATTTACAGTTTTCTTGAAATTTGATTTATTTCAGGAGTACTGCAGTCACGTTCTGCACAAATTGGTCCTTTTACTGTAATTGGAAATGGCACTACCATTGGAAACAACACAAAAATTTCAAATTCAGTTGTGGGGGAAGGGTGTAATATTGGATCAGATGTTTCAATAGAGGGTTCCTACATATGGCATAATGTCACCATTGAAGATGGCTGTACGCTTAGGCATGCCATTGTGTGTGATGGTGTGATAATTAAGTCTGGAGCAAGTTTGGAACCTGGTGTAGTTTTGTCTTTCAAGGTATGTGTAATTATATGCCTTATTAGCTTTCTGAATACCCAATATTCCTTTATCATGTTTCTGATTCTATTCGGTAAAATGAAAAAATTACGTTGAAAAATAATCAATTGTTAATTAATTAATTTATTTTTAAATGTTCATCAATCCATGTAAGTGTGTTATTTAGATGAGACTAAAAGTTATATCCCAAAGTATACTAAATTACTCACAAATCTTATAAAAAATATTGTAATGAATTTAATAGGCTTATTTATTGTTCCATTGAAGATTACTGTGTCTGAGTCAAAAATTTCTCAGTGGGTAGCATGACCTTATGTATGATTTTAGCACAAATAGAAATGAATTTAGATTACCTTTGCAGTCTAATGGCACCAGTGATGTTTGGCTATTGAGAATTGACACAGTGAAGATACCATTGCGCCTCTTATTGAGCTAAAGTATTGTTATCCCATTTTTACCAACCCTGTTTCCATACTGTTTAGCTCTCGAGCTGCACAAGTCTTGAGTTGAAATTGATATGACCCTTGTTTCCTGGATTTATGAAACCCTTCAGACTACAATTTTTAAGAAGCATACATAAATCCTGTTTGGCATAACTTACGTGCATTTAAAGTCCCTTTGTAGGAAGTGATCCAAGGAAGATGCTGTCCCTGAATCTTAGTAGTAGTCCAAAAGTTTCACATTTTGGCATTTATCACCCCAGGACCCCATAGAGGAAAAAAAAAAGAAGAATCAAAAGGTTTAATTGGCCTATATCTATGACTCAACCATACAAGCTGATGTAGCACACACACTCTTACGAGTTGTGAGCGCAAAATTAATAATATACTGCAGCAAAAGGCTCTAGTTTTGGATGGTGAATTTACTATTTTTATATGGCCAAAACTTGGATAAATCATTTAGAGTTTTGGGTTTAAACCTCGTGACAAAGGGGCAAAACTTTTCCAAGGAAAGGATTAGACTAATAAAAGATTAAGTGATGAGATGAAGAAAAGAACCTAAAATTAGTTATCTTTCTAGTCCCTATAATAAAAGTTTGGACCCTTTTTTAGGAATAAGTTGATGGAAAATTAGTAAATTTCTCTTGATCATTCAAGATTTGTTGGAAGTTTTTAATATTGGAAGGGGGGGGGGGGGAGAAGAAACACTAGGAAAGGCAAGACTAGTCAAAGACGATGTAGTCAGGTCAATGAACTCAGTGAATTTATTAAGGTGTTCGCTGTAAACGGAGAGAATACCTGGCGAGTGATGATCAAAATATCATAAAGGATGTAGTAATGGTGGTGTTTAGAGAGTTTCATTTCAGCTGGGAGTTTGTCAAAAGTATCAATGATACATTCATTGCTATGATTCTGAAGAAAGAATGGGCGGAAGACATTAGGGATTTTGGGCCAATCCGTTTGGTTGGAGGACTGTACAAGCTCTTAGCAAAAGTGTTGGCCACGAGATTGAACAAAGTCATAGGGAGTCTTGTCTCCCATAGCCAGCATGCATTTGTGGAAGGGCGAGAAATCTTGGATGCATCTTTGATATCAAATGAGTTGGTGTACGTTAGAAACAGAAGTGGTCTCTCGGGTCTCTTATGTAAACTGGATGTTGCTAAACCATGTGATGATATTATTTGGGATTTCTTGTTGTATATGTTAAAGCGGATGGGATTTGAGGTGAAATTATTGGAAATGGATCAGTTGGTGCATCTCCATGGTGAAGTATTAAATCATCATCAATGGTAAATCGGAAGGCAGGCAGCTTCAATTCTTCTAGGGGGTTGAGGCAAGGAGACCCCTTTTCCTCTTTCCCTTTTATCCTAGTTGTGGATGCTCGGAGCTAAGGCAATTTGAGCAAGAGTCGCTGAAAGGTTCAAGGGATAATGATTGGTTTGAGGTTTCCTATCTTTTCTCTGTAGATGACACATGTCATCTTTTGTGGTGCGGATCCTGCCTAGTTAGGGCATTGGCGATGTATCCTGTTATGTTTTGAAGCTGTGTCAAGGTTAGGATTAATTTGGGAAGACTAGAATCGATCCTGGTTGGAGAGATGCAGATGGTGGGGATCCTGTCAAACACCTTGGGTTGCGATATTGGTAAGCTTCCTTTGAAGTACTTGGGTTTTCCTTTGGGATTTTTGTACAAGGCAACCAGAGTATAAGATGGCATAATCGATATATTTATAGGGAGATCATGGGGTGCAAGAAAAATTATTTGTCAAAGGGCAGAAGGAATGAGATGGCATAATCAATATATTCATAGGGAGATCATGGGGTGCAAGAAAGAGTATTTGTCAATAGGTAGAAGGATGACATTGATGAAAAGTGTCTTGGCTAATATTCTCATCTACTACCTTTCTCTCCTCAAGATGCCAGTCTTTTTACAAAGAAGCTGGAGAAAAACTTAAAAGGAAGTTTCTGTTCCTTTTTTTTTGGTTTTTAAAAGGAAGTTTCTGTTCCTTTTTTTTTTGGTTTTTAGGGTTGGGGGGGTGTTTAGGGGATGAATTTAAATATCAAATTTTTAATTGGGAGTCCATTGGTTAGTAGTTCAAAATGGGAGGGCTACGGATTAGATGCTTCAACTGGCTTAATGAGGCCCTGTTGGGAAAATGGTTTTGGACATTTGCAAGAGAAAGACAAGCCCTATGGAGGTAACTAGTTGCAACAAATTTTGGGATTAATGATGGAGAGTGGCCAACAAGGAGCTCAGACTGACACATGGTAGAAATATCTGGAAAGGCATTAGACAAGGTTGGACAAAGTTTCAGTGGAACATCTCTTTTGTGGTGAGTATCGAAAACTATTTAAGCTTTTGGAATGAGCCATGGTTAGTGGAAGATGTCTAAGATAAGAGTTTCTTGAGATTTACGCGATTGCAATCAACAGAGAAGGAATAATTGCATATTTCTATCACAGGCATGAAGGTGTGGGGGTATGGAATGTGGTTTTGTGGAGAATCATATTTGATTAGGAAATAGATAGCCTTACTTGGATGATTAATCGCTTATACTCCAATTTTGTAGTTGGGGAGGACGTGTTGAAGTAGTTGGGATCCAAGCAAGGGATTTTTGTTGTTAAACCAATTTACCATGTGTGGGAAGGTGACAAGGTGGATGACTTACCTTGGAAATGCATTTGTTGAATGGGGGCTCCTTCCAGGGTAGCATTCTTCGTTTGGTGTGTGGCTCATGGTAAGATTCTGGCTATTGACAATCTTAAAAGGAGAGGCTTTTCCTTGGTAAATAGATGTTATCTATGTAAGGACTAAGGAGGATGAATCAATCAATCATTTGTTTGTGCAATATTCTTGGGTTAAGGAGATTTGGGAGTTGGCTTTTGGCATGGTTTTGCATCTAGTGAGTATTGTCGAGTAAGGTGGGTCAGGTTCTGTAATCATAGTGGGGAGTTAAAGTTAGGAGGAGTAGGAGGAAGAATTGGATAATTATTCTTGCATTCATTTTCTTGATTACATGAGGGGAAAGGAACAGAAGATGCTTCCAGTCTGATGAATCCCGTTCTATAGAGCTAAGATTGCATTTTTATCAATTTTGTACAGTTGGTTAGCCAGAGGAATAGAACCGGATCTAAACAGCTTACTTTTTTCCATAGAGAACATCCCCTTGATGCGCTTTTCAATACAATTTTACATTTATCTGTCCAAAAAAAAAAAAAAAATAATGTATGTAAAAACAAACGAAATCCTCATCTAAAATTGTATTTTCAGAATTGCATCTACTGCTGTGGTGCAGAACCGAGTTTCATATTGCAAGAGAGTGATTTGAGGGTAGATAAATATGAATGAAGGTATGTGGAATTTAATATGTTTATATAAAGCGATCTAGATTTGAATTGGATTCATTTTTAACAAAGTTAGGCTCTGTACTTATTTATCAAACTAGGGCCTCAACTCTGTCTAGTCATTTAATTTAAATCTACTATGGAACGTAAATCTGGTTGTGTATGGTCTGCCCAAGTACTTGTGCTAATGCTTAAGCCTCTGTCTTTATTTTTTTCTTTGGGATATTGAATTGGAAGGTTGTGCTAAAATACATCTCTTTAATATTTCCGTTAGTAATTCAACTGTTCTAACCTAATTTAAGATACAAAATTCAAATTTGTGCTCTTTTTTCCAACCTTAGTTTTATTAAGTGTCCCTTGATCTCCTGGTCTTCAGGTTGTAATTGGACAACAATTTGTTGTTCCTGCTTACTCTAAAGTATCATTACTTCAACAGCCAACCAAGCAAGATAGTGATGAGGAGCTGGAATATGCTGATGATAGCAGTGGGATTGTCGACAATCCATGTATTTTTCTAACACTGGGATCTTTTCTATCACCTATGTAAAATCTTATTAATTTTTAAATGTAAGAACATGGTATGAAATATATATATATATTTTAATACAATGGTCATTAGTTCGAGTCACTTCCATTAGTTTGAGTCACTTTAGAGTTACTGGAGGCTTACTCAATTGTTAACATCAAGGCTAGGATTAGTCGAGGTGCACGTTAACTGGTTTGGATACCTTTGAGTTATTAAAAAATATATATGTAGTTTTAATATGGCTGGGTATTCTAGTTTACCAACTACAACCTTTTAGATATGTTTGGCAAAGTAGTGGTTTGACTTGTGACAGGTAAGTTCACTATTGACGTGAAGACGTGGAATCAGTGCTTACATATTAACCAATCCATTCCTATCTACCGGAAGAAAATAATTGTTAGCATTTAGGATAATTATAGAATATTTGATTTTCAATTATTAGATAAGCATTAGTTATTCACAATTGTAATCCTTTTGGGTTTTGTAATCTTTTTTGGTATTTTTTGGTCTATATATACAGTATGAGGGAGGAGGAGAACTTAATTCTTCTCTTCTCATTCTTTTTCTCTTTCAACTTGGTATTAGAGCGATTGATTTCAAATAAAAAAAGGGGAGAGAGGCGAACAGAACCCTAGCGGTACTATTACTCGCTAGACTAACAGAACCCAGTGGAAACTTTTCCTCGCCACCAGTGACCTACCAGTTAACTCACCATCCTCTGGCGATTCCCATCGGTGAAGACCATCGGCCATCGTAGCCACATGCGCCTCCACGAGACCGTTGAAGTCCCTCGGCCAGATCCATGCACCTTAGTTCTAATCGTTGCGTGGGAGGTTGGCTGACCTCCGACAACCTTCCATGGTGGTCGCCTTTTGCCGGAGAACTTCTTGTCATGATATTTTGATTGTTCTCCTTCCCTGTTCGAAACTCTGCCTGATTTCTTCGAAGCTGTGTGGTTCTTTCTTTTTTTTTTTTTTTTTGGCTCAGTGGTTGATTGACTTGATGTTGGTATTGCAAATAGCATCAATATGATGTTGCCCATGATTTCTTGAGTCCCTTTTGCAACCCTTGTTCGTTGCTTGTTTTTTTCGTTGCTCGTTCTATGGTTGCTTGTCTATGAGCCTTATATTGAGCTTGTTTACTCTCGTTTGAGGTATGTTCTAATGGCTATCGATCCTTCTACTGTTAAGACTACTTCAGCTGAAGCTTCTTCTCTCGTTCCAGCTCCTATTGGTGTTGTACAAATTGACAGTCTTCCAAAGTCAATTTCATGTGAAAAGTTGAATGAGGTTAATTATTTAACATGGGCTCATGCTGTTCGGGTGTTTCTCATTGGTCGTCAGATTGAGAATTATATTACATCACATTTAGACTTACGGTATTAATTATCTAGAGACTTTCTCACCAGTTGCTCGCCTTAACTCAGCTCATATTCTTTTAGTAGTTGCCATCAGTAAGTCTTGGGCCTTGTTTCAGTTGGACATTAAGAATGTCTTTTTGCATGGTAATCTTAGGAGCAAGTATATATGGACCAACCGCCTAGTTATGTTGTTCCAGGGAGTGAACATCTTGTTTGTCGTCTGCATTGAGTCTTGTATGGGCTTAAACAGTCTCCATGAGCTTGGTTTGATCGATTTAGTACTATTCTTTTGGATTATGGGTTTATACGGTCATCTTTTGATCACTCATTGTTTATTCTTCAGTCTTCCTCTGAGATTATTATCTTGATTGTCTATGTTGATGACATTATCATTTCTGGGGATGATGCTACTGGTATTTTTGCATTAAAGTGTCATCTAAGTACGTAGTTTCACATAAAGGATCTTGGTGCCTTATGCTACTTTTTGCAGATTGAAATTGCCCGTTCCTCTGTCTCGGCAAAAATATATTTTGGATATGCTGTTTGAGATCGGACTCTTGGGTTCTCGTCTGGCTGATACTGCTATGGACTCTTCTATTCCTTAGATTTTGAGAGTGGTGATCTCTTCCTCGATGTTGGCCGCTATAGGAGACTTGTGGGAAAATTGATTTATCTTATGGTGGCACGGCTTGATATTACATATGCTGCTGACATGGTTAGTCAGTTCATGCATACATCTTGTCAACCCTTTTTTGATGCTGTATGTCGTATTTTGCAATATCTAAAGGGCTCGGTTGGACAGGGATTACTATTTCAATCGTCGACTACATTTGATGTTATTGGATATAGTGATGTTGATTGGGTCAGTAGTCGTTTGGATCGTCGATCTACGTTTGGATATCGTACCTTTGTTGGTGGTAATATTGTGAACTAGCGTAATAAGAAGCAAACTGTGGTTGCTCGCCCAGTGCCAAGGCTGAGTATCAAGCTATGGCTAATACTGCGTTTGAAATGTTTTGGGTTCGTTCACTTTTTTGCAATTTTGGCATTGACATTTCAGCTTAGACGTTCATGTGCTGTGATAATCAAGTTGCCATTTTCATTTCCATAATCTAGTTTTTCATGAATGGACTCAGGGACAATGCCACATTATAGCTGGTGGGGTCAGTTGACCTCACCAGCCAATAAAAAAACTTTTAATTTTTTTTTCTTATATTTAAAATATTTTAGTAACTTTGACCTCATTAAAATTTTTTTTGGAATGCATCAAAATAATTTTAGTAACATATATTGAGAATGATGTGTTTGATACTATTGATAATGAGGCTATTATGCAAAGATTTCAAAATATAAAGCCTCGTCGAGCACAATTGTAAAGGTTCTATTGTTCACATATTTTTGTTGAAAATATTAGTATCAATTTATTAAGATGTTCATTTTTTTTATTTTTTGTAATTACTATTTAAGTTTTTATATGACTCCTTCATTTAAAATTCCTGGAGCGGCCACTGAATTGACTAAGCATATTGAAGTTGATTGTCATTTTATCTGCGATCTCCTGCGTAGGCGTGAGCTTTCTACTACGTTTGTTCCTTCGGACTCTTAGTTGGATGATATTTTCACTAAGCTCTTAGTTCGATCTTTCTTTCAGCAGATGACTACTAAGATGGGCATGTTTGGTCTTTATCCTCTAGTTTGAGGAAGAGTGTTAGAATTTAGGATAATTATAGAATATTTGATTTTCCATTATTAGATAAGCACTAGCTATTCACAATTGTAATCCTCTTGGGTTTTGTAATCTTCTTTGGTCTATATATATAGTATGGGGGAGGAGGAGAAATTAATTCTTGTCTCTTCTCATTTTTCTTATCTTTTAACGATAATTGCCTAAATCCAAAACATTTTGTGATTTCTTTATTCTTGTTTTTGGTTAAGATATGGCACTACAGGTAACAAGTTGATAGCATTACATGAGCTGATACTTAGATTGTGTTTAGAATTTTATATGATGATCACAACTTAGTTTCATCTTCTTTCTAGCATCGATTATTTAGCAGATCCATCGAAATGAGTTGAGTGGTGGATACTTGTGATGTTTGTTTCCCAAATGTTAAAAAAAATAAAAAATTCGTTTCAATCCGTAACCTCTCATGGATGCACCAAGTGCCAAGACAAGTGAGCCAAATGGCTAGGCAAATGTTGGCATCATCATCCATCAGTGGCCAACCAGAGGACATATACGTTATACTTTGTCCTGCAATGTCAAGGGATTCGCAACAAGTTGGATCCCTTTTTGGTCAATTACTCCAATAATTTTCTTGAGATTTTCAACCTGCCCATTAACATGTTATTTGGGGAACATGTTAATGTTTGGTGGGTCATTATGAATTTTTATAGGTTAAATATCGTTTTTAACTTTTCTAAATTTAATGGGTCACCTACTTACCCAATTTGCAATACCCACAACCCATAAGGTTATGCTTTTTTAATGGGTTGGTCATTTATAGAACCACTTGACTCAACCTATTAAACATCGGGTTGAAATGGGTCATTTGCGCGTCCCTAGCAATGTTGATGCCTTAAACTTTCTCTTTTCACTTGTTAGGAGTTTTTGGTTTGGCTCTTATAAGGTGATAAAATAAAGTGTTTCTTTCTTGGCATGTAGCTAAAATCGACAATTCTTAACGGCTTCGACCAGGAGAATTAAATCAACAAAATATAGAGGCTTTGGTTGCTGAAAACAATCTGGTACTTAATCAAGTTTTGTTCTCGTCTTTATTCAATAAGAATGCATTGATTCAATTACTAATTTGCAGTGGAACTTTGGTATATGAATACTAACATTTGAAGTGTTGTTAGATCCTTGGGCACTGAAATATTTTCACCCAGTAATCCAATAACACCTCCCCAACCTTCCCGCCCCCCCCAAAAAAAAAGCCACCACGTATGCACGCACATTTTTCTTTTCTGAAAATATGTATATCAAAAGGATTGGATGATTTTAGGAACTTATGTTTAGCTTCCCTAATTAGGCATTGAAATCTAATGCCGTTATGCCATATGGGTTTCTGACTTTTTGCAAGAAGACATATTAATTTATGATCATCTCTTGAACTTTTACCGAATCAGAAGTTGGATGGATAAGAAATGAAATGAGATTGGAAAAGTTCAGGTGATTAGAATTTTGAACTAAGATGATCAGCTGTTTAATATTTCAGTTTATTTTAATTTAATATTTTGTTTTGGTTGCTGGCCCTTCTAACTGATGGCCAATTTTACAGAAAATAGGGATCCTCCCGGTTAATGATTTGGATATTACTTTACACAATTTTGTTACAAAAATGGCTTTCTATTCTTGTTTGCAATACAACCTTGGAGAAACACGTGTAAGTATTCTATCTTGCTTCTCAAGTTGATGTGGAAATTTGCAGGTAGTCCTAGGGTGATGATAAGCATGCTATAAGCATCTGGCTCTTGAATTTCAGTGGATAAGTACTACTGTGAGTTTGATTGTTTCTGCATTAGTCACTTGTTTACGGATATTCAATTGTTTTGCTAGTGACTAAATTACTTTTCTTTTTGGCAGAGTAAAATTGCTCGAGATGCAGATACCATGAAATTTGAAGAGGAAGATATAATTCTCAAAGTCGGATAATGCTTAGAGGCAAGAGGCTGAAACATTTATTTTAATTTATTTTTGTTTTCTTAAATTTTACTAAGGATAGATAATTCTTGATTGTGTAAATATATCATGATGTTTGGGGGTGTGTGTTAGATATAGAAATAGATGTATCTTAGTCTCTGAGTTCTTTTGTATGGTTTCCTAGTTTGCACAGGACTCCCTACAAGCATACATTGTTGAAAATCAGATAAGAAGAATTTCTTTCATATCTCAAAAAAGTTTACATCATTCTCTATATATACACAAGATGTCCTAAACTGAAAAGGCAAAAACTATCCTATATCAAATCATGGTTTAAAGTCGCGATCGCGGCTGTCGTATCGGCTTGAGAATTTTTAATGTGGTCGCGGTGTCGCGTCGCGATATCGGATGATACATAATATTTTATTTTTTTAGTTTAAAAAATTAAAAAAATATAAAAAGTTCTAAATAATAAAATAGATATATTATATGACCAAAAATATGGTAATTCTTTTACTAAATATTAGATAACTACTTATAACATGCGAACGAGCTAACTTTTTTTTCTTCTCTTCTACACAAATTGTCGAGAAATCGGTTGTCTCGCCGATTTCTCGACGCAATAGTTAGTCGTCTCGGTCTATTACTGAGATATTAGCTTGTCTCGGTCACGACAGAACGAGATGACTATTCTTGACGCATTTATTTGATGCGGGCTGAGATCTCGTCGCGTCATCCATCAATTCCGATACGTCTCGGACGATATCTCGGCGTCTCGGATGATACTTTGAACCATGTATCAAATCCCTCAATCAAAGGGATTTCAATAATTACGTTATCATCTAATTTAGGAATGTATGTATCTACAACCTAAACTCCTAAATACATTTTTCAACACGCCCTCTCAAACTGGTGAATCGACATTATCCATTCCCAGCTTGGTAACAATTGTTTGAAACATCTGGTTACTCAAACCCTTAGTAAGTATATCTGCTACTAGGAGTTAGTGGACACATAAGGCATACAGATCAAACCACTGTTTAACTTTTCTTTGATGAAGTGTCTGCCCACCTCGATGTGTTTGGTTTTGTTATACTGCACTGGATTGTGTGTAATACTGATTGCATACTTGTTACAGTAAAGTCTCATTGGACCCTCCCATTTAATCTTCAAATCTTCCAAGATAATTTTCAACCATAGTAGCTCACATACTCCTTGTGCTAGTGCTCGAAATCTAGCTACCACATTTTGTTTCATGCTCGTCTATGTAACTAGATTTTCACCAAGAAAAGTACAATATCCAGTGGTAGATCTTCTTTTATTACTATTTGGAAAACTTACACGTTCGTGTTTTGTAAGTTCGTAGGCATCACAATGAAAGTTCTCACTAACTAGCCCTTTGAATAATGAAGGAAACTTGATTTTAAGTACTTCGAAGGAAGGGTGTTCAAGTGTTCGATGGTGAAGCCAAATTTTATTTTTATTGGCATGAGAATGCTCAGAAAGAAATGATAGAGGTGATTTACCCTTGCTAACGCTCAAGTTTTTAGGTACTTCAAGGTAGTACAATCCATCATTCCTTTCACTACGTCCAATTATCATCCTCAAACCCTATCCTAAAATACACAATGAGTGAAAAAAAAAAATTACTTTACAGTCTAAGTCATGAGAGAGATTATTTATAGACACATGGTTAGTGGATAGCTTTGGAACATGGAGTACATTCCTAAGAATAAATGAGGGACTAATCTTGATATCTCTAACACCTGCTACAGTAGTTAATGAACCATCTGCAGTAGCTATTTTTCTATTGCTAGGACAGGGACATATGTACTAAATTTATTAGAAGAATGTGTCGTATGATCTGTTGTTCTTGGGTCAATAATCCAAGAATTCGTAAATGCACTATCTGAGTTATTTAAACCATGTGAAAGAGAAAATTTACTTGAATGTGCCAATTAATAGGTACCTGTGGGTTTAGGACTTTTAAGAGTTACCAATGGATTTTGTAGCTTCTCATTTGTCTTAGCCATGGTGATTGGCAGGGATGATCAAAGATGAAAAAAATTGGTAGTCAACAGTGGTTGCACTGACAATCAGCGTATGTCGCTGATCGCACTTTTGACAAAATAGGAGACAACTGTAAATTAACGCCAATACCTGATTGGTACTAGATTTGGAGGACGAATATGGGTCTGCATATCAATTTCATCGGATGATGAAGAGTATTGGCCAGCGACTCCATCAAAGCACCAAACCAAGATCCCTCCCAATTATTGACGAGCTTCACTGGGTGGATATCATTGTCGAAATCCCTTGCACAACAACAATGATCCATTGTGAGAACTAACTTTTAGTTGGTGAAATCACCTTCACCCATCATCAATCAAAGAACTATTCTAACTAATCATTACCTTCAATAGCTTCATATTCTTTTGGCTAGGGCCGCTAAAAAATGCATCGCCATTAGAAAGTGTAGCATCTTTCTCCACACGTGGTCTCTTTTCAGCACATGATGATGCATGTTATGTCAGAACCTCTCTATTCTTCTTTCAACAACATCACTTCCTTCTGGCCAATGTTGCAACACCATTGTTCATTCTGATCTCTTTGGCTATTATCCCAAAGATCCAAGTTCATTTAGTGCACTGTGCTAATTGTAGAAGACTATTCTAATATGGAATAAGTTTATTCTATTTCCAGTTTTGATTATCATATTCCAACCTCTACTTATTCCAATCCAAGTCCACTTTAACCAATTGAATCCAGGCAATTAGTTCTACCACTAATCGTACACAATTGACTACCGGAAATTTGAATGGAAAAAATTATCTTAAATGGTCCAAGGCAGTTAAGATTGCCTCGATTAGCTATGGCAAGTAAAAGCATCTCACTAAATCTGTTGTAGCATCAACTAAGAAGACTTGTAATACTTGAATCCAAGATGACAATAATGTTGTAAGTGTTGTGCGATTTTATGAAATCCAACATTGCAGATATGTGTATTGATCTAGACACTTGTAAGAAGATTTGGGTATATGTATGCATATTGTATTCTAGTAATCTCAATCGTATCTATAGTGTCCAATGATATCTTTAAGCTATAGTAGCTTGGTAAATCCATCACTATGAAAAGAATGTGATTCACTTCAACCAATGTCTTCCGATAGTAATGAGATGCACAAATAATGTGAGTAGTTGGTCATACTTAAGTTTCTTGTTGGTCTCGATCTGAAGTTTGAACCAGTTACGGCTTAGATATTTGGAGAAAGAGAAGCTTCCCTTTTGTCATATGCTGAGGCATACTCTCGAACTCTGCTTCTCATGGTTGAAGTATTGGTTGATACACTCGACTCAGACTCATGACTGGACACTCCAATATTGCATCATGAATCAAAAGAATTGAGGAGATGATTGTATATGGGCTTGACTCTGCCAAGATACGTCAAGATATTGCAATACTTCCAACGCATCATCAAATATTGTTGAGTTATCAACGAGATGGGCGAATACATCGCCGATTGAGAAGAAAAGTGCAAAGAAGTACCAGATTTTCCCCCGTAGCAGATTGGGTGTCAAACATTTCATTCAATATTTGTTTCCTGACAAGAAAGATCTGAAAAAATCCCAACCAAGTCAAATTGCTTTGATACTAATTGAAAATTCTAAACCAAGAAAATAACCTTAATGTAGAAAAGATATCACACTAGGAAATAACGAGGAAACCTTATTACAGGGAGAAAAACCTCAATTAAAGAATCTCCACTATCAATGGGTTACAAGACTCTACTTAGATTCTCTATGACTCACTCGCGTGAATCTTTTCGTTACTCTTGCTCGAATCACTCGATGAACCCTACGAGTGGACGTTCTATCTCGCACAGAAAGTAAAGAAAGAATACAAGAAAAATTTAGAGAAAGAACACTTAAGCTCACAAGAATAAAAACTCTCTCTAGATCTTTATAATATGTCCCCCAAGTATGTATTTTTCATTAAGGCTGGATACATATATATAAAGTTACATAAGGTTGCCCTAATCTGACAAAATAGGAAATAAATTCGCTAAGAAGATATGCTACTCGAACCCTCACATTCCTATCTTGCTGGCTGCGACCCTTATTGGAATTTTCGTTTAAGTGTATATCAAATGCGACGCACCCAGTGTCGTGCCTACAAGGTGTATTAGAATGTTCCTGCGTGTTGTTCAGTGTTATGCTTCAGTTAGAATTAGGCCTAAGTTGAAAAAAAAAAATTGGCAACTTTCTGACTTTAAATTGGATTCAGGTCTAGATCATCTTGATCACTTAAACTTGACTTTTTAGTTTTTTTTTTTTTTTTTTGGTAATTGTATGTGTGTTTGGATTAATGGGAGAAATAATTTTTTTACATCATCTTGGGGGCATACCCCCGTGTTACGGAGTTAAGTATGAACAAAAGGAATCTCCTAACTATTACAAAAATCTAAATCAATACTAGTTTTCCAATGCACAGGAAAGCAAGAGTATCTAACTTTAATTACATGCATAATTGCTCTAACCACTTCCTGAGCTGTTGAAGTGAGACCTTTGAAGAGTCTTGAGTTCCTTTCTTTTCATATGAAGTACACCATAGCCACCCAAGCTACTTTGGATATCCGTTTGCTTAAGTTTTGCCCGCTAAACTTTCTTATGGCCCAAGCAATCTCCTTTTCCCATTGCTGGAGCGATTTCGAGATTTGGCATTTCTGTAGAATAGCTGTCCTTACCTCGGCCGAGAATGGGCATGAGAAGAATAAATGGTCTATGTCTTCATTTGCTTGCTTACACAATACACACCTTGGATCAACATTGAGACCCCATGTAGCTAACTTGTCTTTGGTGCTAAGTCTCCTCCTGATCGCTAGCCATAAGATGCAGTTATGCCGTGGTATATGCTTGGGAAACCATAATAGTTGGTGCCAAGTTGCCTTTAGTGCATGCTCCCTAATGGCTTCCCATGTAGCTGTTGCTTTGTAGCATTTTGACTTTGATGCCATCCATACGAATTCATCATTTCTTTGTGGGCTTGGTAAGTAGTTTGGCGGGTCATCAAGAAATACTTCGCGGAGTTCCCTTGATCTTGGATTTGGCCACTTCCATTGTTCGCCCCGAATCACATGAGAGACTTTGGTTTCCTTGGATATGCCCGCAACATAAGCTATTCTTTGGCCATATTTGGGAATTAAGAGCCCTTTAGGATGCCAATTTGAATACCATAAGGAAATAGTATCTCCGTTGCCTACATTATATTTGGATATGCCAAGTGCTTCCTTCCTTAACCCAAGAATCTTCTTCCAGTTCCAAGAGCAATCGAAAAGGGGGTTTGACTTCCCAAAAACATTTACCTTTAAGGAGGTTTGATTTACACCATGCTGCCCAAAGTGATTGGCTGTTGGAGCAAATGGCCCAAATATGCCTTAACATGGAAGCTTTGTTCCATTCGTGAATCATTCGTATACCTAATCCACCTTCGCTTTTTGGCAAACATACCTCATTCCATGCAACTTTGTTGCCCCACTTCTTCATCTCTGAACCTGGCCATAAAAATCTTCGTAGGATTTGCTCAATAGAATTCCTCAAGTAGGGAGATAGCGGGTCACCTTGCCTTAGACTATTGGCGCCTGGAAAGTATCCCTCAAGAGCACCATTCATTGAGATGGAGAATTGTGGAGAAGTTATGCATACTTCGATCCATTTAAGGAACTTACTTGGGACTTGGAGAGCATATAATACATCAAGCAAAAGGCTCCAAGATACAGAATCAAAAGCTTTCATCAAATCAATCTTTATTAATTAGGAAACTTTCCATCAGCTTTAAATTCTTCATTGATTCATATTTAACTTAAGATTGCTTATGGATTTGCCACAAAATAACCTTACAATCTCCCCTCTTAGCAATTCCATATCAAAATTTAAGTTAAATTTCATTCATGCTTCTATTATTTCTGCACACACTTGCAACAAACTCATCAAGGCAACATATGAAAAATATTTTAAAATAATTTAAGTTTAAATTCCAAGTTCAAGTTCTAAGTTCACAGGACCACAAAATATCAATTTGAAATTTTTCACTCCCCCTTTTTTATATGAATTGACAAGCACACAAAAATATCATAATAAAAATATTCAACACCTTCAGTGTGAACCTTTCTAAGAAATTCTTTTAGGACCTTTTTGTGCACACAAAAAATTTGAAAATGTCAGGAAAGTTCATAAAATGGATCAAAGAAATTTTATTTCACCATCTTTAAATATGTAAATCTATCACCCAATCCTTATAAATTTTAATGAACTAAAATTCATCTTTCCAAATAAATTTTCAAGTCTGCATCATAAGATAAATTAAGCCATAAAATCAAAATAATACTTGTGCACATGTGAAATTATGACTAAAATATACATATAGGCTTCTCCTCAAACAAATCATAGAATCAACGAATTAAATTTGATGCACCAAATAAATTGAAAGCCAAATTTCTTATTCCTTTTTTTTTTCTTCTTCTTTTTTTTTTATTTTTTTTCGTCTTTTTTTTTTTTAAATCTCTTTTGAGGTCTTAGCGACTTTCACACACTTGTGGATAGATAACTTTTCCTTTGACAAATAACAAGTCATTAAGGGGTTTCTCACAAATCTCACCGGTAGCCTTTCCTAAGACAGAATTTTTTTTTTTTCACATGTAGACTCCTTGACATTTTTTAAACACCTCAAACAGTAATCCATAATTCATAGATAAGAAGATGGAAAGATATATGCATAATCAGTCAAGTGTAAAACGGAAGCACATCAAAATTATGACAAATT
>JAVXUM010000021.1:4404450-4423025 GCA_035590655.1 Pouteria glomerata | reverse complement strand
ACCTAACGCACAACCCTCCTCCTTTATCCGGGCTTGGGACCGGCTATATTAAGGAAACCCTAACATAGGCGGAGTTGTTAGCATTTAGGATAATTATAGAATATTTGATTTTCAATTATTAGATAAGCATTAGCTATTAACAATTGTAATCCTTTTGAGTTTTGTAATCTTCTTTGTTCTATATATATATATAGTACAAGGGAGGAGGAGAAATTAATTCTTCTCTTCTCATTCATTTTCCCTTTCAACTTGGTATCAGAGTGATTAATTTCAAATAAAAATGGGAAGAGAGGCGAATAGAACCCTAGTAGTAGTGTCACCCGTAGGACGAACAGAACCGACTACCGTAGCCGCACGTGCCTCCATGAGACTGTTGAAGTCCCTCGCAATGATCCTCGCGCCTGAGTTCTAACTTTGACGTGGGAGGCTGGCTGACCTCTGGCTACCTTCCACGGTGGTTGCCTCTTGTCGGAGAACTTCTTGCCATGATATTTTGATTGTTCTCCTTCCCTGTTCGAAGCTCTGCCTGATTTCTTTGAAGCTGCCTGGTTCTCTTCCTGTTTTTTTTTTTTTTTGGCTCAGTGGTTGATCAAGACTTGATGTTGGTATTACAAATAGCATCAATATGATGTTGGCCATGATTTCTTGAGTCGCTTCTGCAACCCTTGTTCGTTGTTTGTTTTTTCGGTTGCTCGTTGTGTGGTTGCTTGTCTGTGAGCCTTGGCTTCTTTACTCTCATTTAAGGTATGTTCTAACGGCTATCGATCCTTCTACTATCAAGGCTACTTCAACCTCTCATTCTAGCTCCTATTAATGTTGTACCAATTGACAACCTTCCAAAGTCAATTTCATGTGAAAAGTTGAATGGGGTTAATTATTTATCATGGGCTCATGTTGTTCGGGTGTTTCTTATTGGTTGTCATATTGAGAATTATATTACAACACATTTAGACTTATAATGTTAATTATCTAGAGACTTTCTCATCAGTTGCTCGTCTTAATGCAGTTCGTATTCGTTTAGTAGTTGCAGTTAGTAAGTCTTGACCCTTATTTCAGTTGGACATTAAGAATGCCTTCTTGCATTGTGAACTTCAGGAGCAAGCATGTATGGACCAACCACTTGGTTATGTTGTTCCAGGAAGTAAACATCTTGTTTGTCATCTTTACTTACTTACCAAAAAAAAAAAAAATCTTGTTTGTCATCTGCATTGAGCTTTGTATGGGCTTAAACAATCTCCACGAGCTTGGTTTGATCGATTTAGTACTGTTCTTTTGGATTATGGGTTTATACGGTCATCTTTTGATCACTCAGTGTTTGTTCTTTAGTCTTTCTTTGGCATTATTATTTTGATTATCTATGTTGATGACATTATCATTTCTGGGGATGAAATTGTTGCTATTTTGCATTAAAGTGTCATCTATGTACGCAGTTTCACACAAAGGATCTTGGTGCCTTATGCTACTTTTTGGGGACTAAAATTGCTCGTTCCTCTAATGATATATCTCTGTCTCGGTGAAAATATATTTTGAATTTGTTGTCTGAGCCTAGACTCTTGGGTTCTTGTTTGACTGATACTACTATGGACTCTTCTGTTCTTTAGATTCTGAGAGTGGTGATCTCTTCCTCGATATTGGTCGCTATCAGAGACTTGTGGGAAAATTGATTTATCTTACGGTGACATAGCCTGATATTACCTATGCTGTTGGCATAGTTAGTTCATGCATGCATCTCGCTAACCCTATTTTGATGCTGTATGTCGCATTTTGCAATATCTGAAAGGCTCGTCTGGATAGGGATTACTCTATCAACCGTTGACTACACTTGATGTTATTAGATATAGTGATACTGATTGGGTCGGTAGTTGTTTAGATTGTCGGTTTATGTTTGGATATTGTATCTTTGTTAGTGGTAATCTTGTGATCTGGCGCAATAAGAAGCAAACTGTGTTTGCTCACCCAGTGCCAAGGCTGAGTATCAAGATGTGGCTCATATTGCATCTGAAATGCTTTGGGTTCGTTCACTTCTTCCCGATCTTGGCATTGACGTTTCAGCTTTGATGTTCATGTACTGTAATAATCAAGCTAGCATTTTCATTTCCAATAATCTAGTTTTTCATAAATGGGCTCAGGGTCGGCGCCACATTATAGCTGGTGGGGTCAGTTGAACCCATTAGCCAATAAAAAACTTCCAAATTTTTTTTCTTATATTTAAAATTTTTAGGTAACTTTGACCCTGTCAAATTGTTTTTTTGAACGCATCAAAATTATTTTGGTAACATATATTGAGAAAGATATGTTTGATACCATTGATAATGAGGTTACTATGCAAAGATTTCAAAATATGAAGCCTCGTTGAGCACAATTGTAAAGGAACTATTGTTCACATATTTTTGTTGGAAACATTGGTATTCATTTTGTTTATTATTTTGTAATTACTCTTTAAATTTTTTTATTACTCCATCATTTAAAATTCTTGAAATTGCCGCTGAATGGACTAAGTATACTGAAGTTGATTGTCATTTTATCCACGATATCCTACATAGATGTGAGCTTTCTACTTTGTTTATTCCTTCGGACTCTTGGTTGGATGACATTCTCACCAAGCCCTTAGTTCGCTCTTTCTTTCAGCAAATGACTACTAAGATGAGAATGTTTGATTTTTATGCTCCAACTTGAGGGTTTATGATAATTATAAAATATTTGATTTTCGATTATTAGACAAGCACTAGCTATTCACAATTGTAATCCTTTTGGGTTTTGTAATCTTCTTTGGTCTATAAATATAGTACGAAGGAGGAGGAGAAATTAATTCTTTTCTCTTCTCATTCTTTTTATCTTTCAACTATAATTGCCCAAATCCAAAACATTTTATGATTTCTTTATTCTGGTTTTTGGTTAAGATATGGCACCATAGGTTACAAATTGATAGCATTACATGAGCTGATACTTGGATTGTGTTTAGAATTTTATATGATGATCTCAACTTAGTTTTCATCTTCTTTCTAGCATCGATTATTTAGCAGATCCACTAAAATGAGTTGAGTGGTGGATACTTGTGATGTTTGTTTCCCAAATGTTAAAAAAAAAAAAAAAACAAATTCGTTTCAGTCCATAACCTCTCATGGATGCACCAAGTGCCAAGACAAGTGAGCCAAATGGCTAGGCAAGTGTTGGCATTATCATCCATCAGTGGCCAACCGGAGGACATATACGTTATACTTTGTCTTGCAATGTCAAGGGATGTGCAACGGGTTGGGTTTCTGTTTGGTTGGTCGCTCCAATAATTTTTTTTTGAGGTTTTCAACCTGCCCATTAACATGTTATTTGGGGAACTTGTTAACGTTTATTGGGTTGGGCATCATGTTACTTCTTAAACTTTTTCAATTTTAAATTTTTACAGGTTAATGGGTTAATTTTAAATATCTTTTTAAACTTTTCTAAATTTAATGGGTCACCTGCTTACCCAGTTGGCAATACCCACAACCGATAGGGTTATGTTTTTGTAATGGGCTGGGTCATACTCGTTCCGTTTATAGAATCACTTGACTCAACCCATTAAAAACCGGGTCAAAATGGGTCATTTGAACGTCTCTAGTCATGTTGATGCCTTAAACTTTGTTAAACTCTGTAATGCGAGGTGTGTAGCTAACATCATGTCTGGCTTATTGATTGCCACAAATTTTTATAGTAATTTAGCACTTTAATCTGTTGTTATTAAATCTGCCCTAACTCTAATATGGGATACTAGTTAGTATCTCTATCCCCATATTTTTCAGTTAATATGTAGAAATCTTGCTTTACCTTTTTGCTTTTTGTTCACAGTAGGGGTTTTACCTTGGAGATCAGAAGGCCGCATCTTGTAACTAGAAAAGTTGCAAAGTTTTTTATGTTTAGAACACCGAGCTTCACATTTTTATGGTTACTATATAAACTAAAACTTATTGCTTTTAGGCATAATTAATGCCATTGGGCTTCATTTCCCTAATAAAGAGACTCGAGGTTGAGTCTCATTAAGTTACATATAAAAGGAGTGTGCAGGTATATTTACGTCATACATGCATGTGTATAGTTTATTCATTACAATGATATATGGTTTGTCAGTTCGATATAACCCTTACTGTAATCTGTCTGATATGCAACAATTGCTGGCGCATCAAATAATTTGAGTGGTCAATTAACATCGGAATTATCTGAGGCACAACACTGCCTGACATTTGAGGTAACTTTTCTTTAATTGTCATTGTTCTTAAACATCTTAACTTCTAACTAATATTCTGCAAAATGTGCCTATTTCTATGTCAATTCATTTCTATGGAACTCTAATAAATTTGTGCCTGATTTGAATAAAGGATGTAGTATTCGTTGAATTTCATATATAGATAGTATATAATATAGAGACAATAAAGTTTGGCAATGGCTTTTGTTATTTTGATGCAACAGACTAGTGGGTGACCTTTGTAACAATTTGTTTAAGCAATGTCACTGACGAAGTGAAGATCCTAGTGTCGTCTGAAGGCAAACACATTGCACCCTCTACTTGTGGACTAACATGATAAGACTTGACTATATCTTAACAAGAAGGACACTCGACTAACAAATGACTCTAAAGGTTAATGAGGAAGGATGCTAATAGAAGTCTATCACAATGTACTTGAACAAATGGTGGGGAAGGCAGTTGGGGGTATTAAGGGTTTTTGTGTAGTGAGACAAAAGAGAATGGAGGTTTCTTATTTGTTATTTGTAAATGATTCTATTGTGTTCTATGGAGCAGATCCACTGCAGCTAAGTGTGTTGAAGTTGTTTCTAGGTTAAAGGTTAATTTAAGGAAGTCACAAATTATTCCTATTGGTGAGGTGCAGGATTTAAAGGTTTTGACTACTATTTTGGGTATGGAAATGACCTTTTCCTTCAACATATCTTCGGTTACCTATGGAGCTTTTGACAAAAATAAGACTCTGGATGGTATGGTTGAAAGATTTGAAAAAATGTTATCTGAATGGAAGGAGATTTACTTGTCAAAAGGGGCTTAGGTTAGTTTGATTGAAAGTGCACTATTGTGCTTGCCAACTTATTTTATGTCAGTCCATTAGTGAAAGCAGAAACTTTGAAGAGTTTTTTTATGGGTAGAAATAGGGGAGGAGTTTTAAGTATCCTTTTGTTGATTGAAATTTGGTTTGTTTACCCATGAAGGATGGAGGGATAGGGATTAGGATGTTGAAGGTGTTCAATGATGCATTATTAGTAAGTGGCTTTGGTGCTTTGCTTGATAGAGGGAAAATTTGTGGAGGAAGATGGTGTCTACTAAGTTTAGGACTCGGGGGGGGGGGGAGCATGGTGATCTTCCAATAGGACAGGTCTTTATGGTTCTAGTTTGCTGAAAGGAATTTGGAAAAAACGGATCTTATTTATGATGTTTTTGTTTTCGATGTATAAAGGGTGAGGACTTAGTCTTGGTATGATGCCTAGGTTGGTGGGAGTAAGTTGCAGGTTGTTTTTTTGAAGCTATATGGTCTGGCAGTTAATAAGGAAGCTCTGCTGCATCTCATTATTTTGTGAGCAAAGGTAACATAAGGTGGGGTTGTATTTTGCACAAATCTCCAAGATGTAAATATTGTATGTGGGAGTGTTGGGGGTGGTTTTCAGGAATTATGCTAAGTATCAAGCAACGACAAGATCGCCAGATTCTGGTGGAATAGGAGCCAGATTCTGGTGGAATAGGAACCAGAGCAATCTGGAACAAGAGAGAGAGAGTTTGAGGTAACTGATGAACAATCTTTCTCTGGAGAGACGGGTTATGTATTTATAGAGAACAGTTGGCGGGAATGTAAGGCATTTAATGCATGGTGCATGCATTAGTCTTGGTTCATCGTACCTAGGGGAGAGCAAGGGTGCCCCATTAATAGTTCTCTCTCTAGATTGGTTGGAAAGTCCAATAGTCTCTGATTCCAGCCTCCAATCTACTGAATCCCTGAGGATCCCGTGAGTTAGGTAAGTCGTTAAGAATCCTTGAACCTGGTTCCATCAAGGATATAGAATGAACTCGCGACAGGTGTATTTCCCGTGGGAAGTCAGGTTTTATTATTTGAAATGGCGCGACAATTATGTTCCGTGGAAAAGGTCATAACTGTTGGTCATGGGTTGTTTTCCTGCAGTTGAGGTACCCACAAATGTCCCCATGTACGTGCGTTACTGATAAAGCAACGTGCATACACTAATTATCCTGTCAAGTTTGTACTTTCGTGTCCCATTGTAGCTGTTCTCTTCTGAGTTCATGGGAGCTTTCTCGTCGAATTGCCGCGGGGAATTTTTTTCAGTATTAGGTTAATTTTAGAAGATCTTCTAAGTTGAATGATTCCCATGGGCTAATCATGTTTGCTGCTAAGTGTGTGGGTTTTCCAGTTTCAACTAATTCACCGTGGCTCACGCGTGTGCTACTGACGCAACAAAGGAGTATCGACCCAATTGTCCCTTAAATGCTTTGAGCTGACAAGATTTTAAATGCATCGCCAGTATTCAGACTTTACAAATGCTTTCACTCATTAACCGTCCTCGATTTACATGCAAGTCCAAGATATAAATATCCCCCTATTTGAGCTTTTTGGCCTCCCAAAGTTTTAAACGTTGCCTTCTGCGATTCAACGACGAAGAGAAAACCCCAGAGCATTAGGAAGAGACGACGAGCAGGTATATATTTATATATGCCATATCATCTGAAATTTCTTCTTTCTCATAAACATTTCATTTCTTTACTCTAAAGGTTCATTACATTTCCCCTTTTTGATCTAGAAAACATATACTATTGTCCTGAAATGGCCAGTGCTTTAGAACACCCAACGATGGTCTCAATGGCTATTGCAAGCAAAACTTCGAATTTGCGAGTAGAGGTGGGGTACGAGGTTCTAGCCGGGGAGGTTGCTAAAATGAAGTTCAAATACGGCGTCAATCAACTAGTTCCTGTGGTTCCCGTGGAGGAAGAATGGTTTCGGGCCCCGTTTCTTCAGGGGGATACTTTCTGGGATCAGAAAGTGTTGTTTTCTTCAAAGGATAGAGCAAAGGATTCTTCCTATGTTTTGGGATTAGAACCAAAAAACGAGGTTCACATTCCTTCTTTCTCAATACCGCGGCTTAACATTGAACGAGGGGAGTACCCATACTCATTCAACCATTTTCTCAACTACGTCACTCCTTTTGAAGGATTAGAGCCATGGTCCGACTGGATTCTATCTCAAGCCCGGTTCAGAAGGACTTTAAAAAAAGCCAGTGTTTTTGAGGCCATAAGGAGCTCTTCTAACTCACGCATTACTCAGAATGCCCTTGCCATAGAAACTCTCTTATCACGATGGAGTTAATTTTCTCATACTTTCATCACCTCATATGGTGAAATAGCCCTTACCCTCGAGGATGTTGCCACGCTAATGTCCCTTCCTACTTGGGGCGAGGAGAACATAATTCTAACTACCGAACCTTCTAAAGAGAGGGCCATTATGGATGCTTTATTGATGGCTCACTCGGTCCAAAATAACTTGGGCACATATTTGAATAAAAATGGCAATCGTAAAGCTGACCGCAGGGCGACTCATTCAAAGGCTACTTTCAAGGGTTGGATGTGTTTTGGTAAAAAGATTACGCGGACCTTGGCGGAGGAACAAGAGACTGCATGGATCGTCCTGGGCCGAACAGTCCTCATCACCTTGTTGCATATCTTGCCACGTGGCTTTCTAGGCACATTTTTAAAAGTCCATCCTGCGGATGGAGACCGAAGCCATGTGTTCCGTATCGCCACTGTATTAAGTATGGGAAAGAAAATTTCTTTAGGTCTACTCTTCTTAGGCACTCTTTTTTATCGTCTTGACTTAATAAGGAAATGGAACTCTCCGTGGGCCGCTACGATATTCCTTCATATGTTTCTACTCCATTCCTACAAATGTGGTTGTTTGAGAGGTTTAGGAAATTCGCTCCAAAACCAAATCATTTTTCTAGAACAGACAGTGAAGGCAACGAGGTTCATAATCCTACAGAACCATAATCAGCCTGGTAGTCTGGAGTTGGTTTAGGCAAAAAGCTTTCCTTAGTGATTGACCGCTTAGGTAAATTTCGCTAGAGGCCTTACTCTGAGCCCCTGATTGGTGTTTTGCTCATACCATGGTATTTCGAAGAAGACATCCTCATTGATGCTACCCACGTGGATGTATAGAATCCTCACATTTTTCTTTGGGTCGCATGAATGGTTCCTCAGAGTTTGCCAGTGTTAACAGATGATGGTTATGCTTCTATAGGTTACAATCCTCATCGTGTTACGCATTAGCGTGGATTTAATCAGGGTTCCCCGAATCGTGGTGAAATAAAATCTCCTTCAGAGAGTTTATCTCAATTCTTGGAAAAGCATCAACACTCCCTACTAGCCCTGCTAAATTTTCAATCATTACTGAATGCCAACCGCAAAGGCACCTGGTCCGCCGCTAGAGGAAATTGGTGGTATCACCAACTTCAATTATTCGAAAGATATGTTCATGGGATTCCTAATACAATAAGAGTTCCTTGTATCTTCAGGGATGATCCATTTCTTCCCCCAGTCAAGGGGACTCACTCCCGCGGATCTGTTGTTTCTTGTTTTAGAAAGACTTTAGGCATTGTCACTGGAATTGCAACCAACACAATTCCCACCGGGGCAATTTGATAGCAGCCGCAGAAGAAGAAGATGCTTTACTTGGTGCCTTAAGGCGTGTAATGAAAAATCCAGAGAAAACAAGCATTGCATCTTCGAGGAAACGCCCTAGAAAGATTAGTCAAAACATTTTATATACGTATAAACTCGTTTTCTAAAACATGTTGCCTTGCCCTAAGAATCATGAACCTTGTAGACTACCGAGGGTCAGTCATTTTTGTCAAGGAAGAAGGTTATAGCCTCAAAGAAAGCCAAGATCTATCATGAATCAGACGAGGATGATACTGCTACTCCTGATGCCCTGACCGAGAGTCCAATTACACTTGTTACTTCAGATGTCACTGTTTCGACTTCGATTGAGATTGCATCTTTTGCATTGGGTCAACTCCAGAAACGACCGTTGTTTTAGAGGAGTCTCCTTCTACTCTTCATGTAGAATGAAGAATCTGCACCCAACTCAAACATTGATACCTCCATCGTAAATACATCTGCTACGACAATTGAATTCATTGACCTTCTTTCACCAATAGGTCTTTATGAAGACTCAAACTCTGCTTTAAAAATTCTAACTCCTCCCACAGATCCATGTGAGACTTTTTCTTGATATGGATTTGAAGCACCGGCTGTTTCTTTATCTTTTGCCGTGGAAGCCTCATTTCTTGTTGAACTCGACTCCCCATTGCCTATTGCCACGGGGATAATAACAACAAAAACCCTTGCTTATGGTGTCAAGCCAGGAAATCTTGGGACTGTGACTGAACATATTCCAAGTATCATTCTATTTGCACAGATTGCCCAGCATAATGAGGCAACAGGATTCACTTTGGGTGCTCCCACGCGGGTTCCTGGCGTTCTTAATGCATCAATTAATGTTTCTATTTCAGCTGCTGCTCTAGTTTTTACAAGTATTTTGGCTACCGCGTCTACTCCAATTGCTCCTCCAGTTCCTGAATCCTATTCTGCATTGCCCAGCAAAGAGGAACTATTTGATGGGGTGGCGCTGGTGTTTTTGCCTTTCCTTCATAAACTATATGATTGCCGCGGCCATATATTTGAGGATATGTTGAAACAACCTCACTTCGTTTGGATTATGAACTTACAATTTCTAGGCACACTCTTGCAGAGCATAGCTGAAAAGCCCTTAAGTGCTCTAACGCTTGGAGAGATCAACTCCTTATGTCAAAGATTGAACGCGGTACATTTTGGTCGTATCAACATTCGTTGGCTCGAATCTAATGTACAAAAAGCGTGACATTCACTCCAAGCCGCCCAGGTCAGGACCGAACTAGGAAGAATTCAACATGAGATTCACAAGACCGAGAAATTACTTCAGGGACTGAGGAGTGGTTATCAGAAGTTGACAGACCATGCAAAGGCCCCGGAAGATCTTGGTGCAACCTCTTGGTCCCCTGACCAAAGTATTTTTGAAAATATGTTAAGATAGATGTCCTCTTGCCTATTTTTTTTTTTTTTTTGTTTTGGTAATTCCTTGAGGAATATTGAACTTTTGCTAATGAAAAGATCCTTCCGAATTAGTGACTTTTTGAATGCATGATGCAAGGATTTTACTTTATATACATATTTAAAATCCCTTTAATCCCTTTCTTTTCTCTTTTAAATCTTGTTCAAATGCTATGTGAAAAAGTAATGAATGACCGCGTTAAAGTTTTCACGCAACACATCAACTTGAAACCTTGAGAATTTACACAAGGGTTTAAGCATAAATTTCCTCCAATGATCTTTGAAGGCGCAATGCATTTAATTTGGAGAATTAATTCAAACATCTCCCCAAAATGTCTTATGAACTTTCCTCTATTTCTTTTTTTTTTTTTTCTAACAACCTTCCCGCGAACATAGTGAAAAGTGAATATTTATAATAGCAGCAAGAAATGTTCACGCAGAAAGTAATGGCAATATGGTGAAAATGAATCCCAGAACTAAATCAAGCAAACAAGTTATCACAAGAAATAAGCAATTTCTGAAGTCAAAATTCGTGGTGAAATTCATGAACCAGGCACAAAACTCCTTTGGGGGCTTTTGGATCCTTTGGAATAACCACTCCCGCGAGAGAGATGTTACTCGAAGAATTTTATTTGACTATGAAGCTCTTCTATTAAGGGTGTTAAGGGTTCTTTAAAGAAACTGTTCTTACAAAGGTGTGTCGTTTCAAAGGATTCTTAAGGAAGCCATTCCCGTGGAAAAATTTTACTCGGAGAAATTCTTGAGCCAAGTATAAGGAACCTCCCGAGAGGTTGCCATAAAGGTTCATTTTTGGAGAAACCATTCTCGCGGGGGGAAATGTCACTTGAAGAAATTCTTAAATCGAGCATAAGAATCCTCTTAATAAGGTACCTTAGGCGTTCTTTGGAGAAACAATCCCCGCAGGGAGAATGCATTTGGAGAAATTCTTGAACCAAACATAAGGATCCTCCTAAGAGGGTGCCTTTGGGGTTCTTTGGAGAAACAATCCCCGCAGGGAGAATGCATTTGGAGAAATTCTTGAACCAAACATAAGGATACTCTTGAAAGGGTACCTCAGGGGTTCTTTGGAGAAACCATTCTCACGGGGGGAATGCATTTAGATACATTCTTGAACCAAGCATAAGGATCCTCCTGAGATAGTGCCTTAGGGGTTTTTCGAAAAAACCATTCCCACGGGGGAAATGCATTTGGATACATTCTTGAACCAAGCATAAGGATCCTCTTAAGAGGGTGCCTTAAGGGTTTTTTGGAGAAACCATTCCCGCAGGGGGAATGCATTTGGATACATTCTTGAACCAAGTATAAGGATCCTTCTAAGACGGTGCCCTAACGGTTCTTTGGGGAAACCATTCCTGCGGGGGGAATACCACTTGGTGAATTTTCTTGAACCAAGCATAAGGCTCCTACATGGAGGGTGCCTTAGGGGTTTAATAATTAAATCTGCAAATAACTTGAGGCGATAGGAATTCATTCTCATTATATGTAGAAATTGATACATCAAGGATAATAGGCCCTTGAGCCATTTAACATTAATAAGGGAGCTAAGCTTATTAGTCTGGGGGTCAAGAATTCGATACCATTCGTTATCACTATGAGCCTCCTTAATTAAATATGGGCCCTCCCATTTGGGTGCAAATTTTGGAGCTAACAATCCTCTCATCACATAATTTGCAATTTTAAGCACCAAGTCCCCTTCCTCAAACTTCCTCGATTTCATTAGTGAATTCGACTGAAGTGGCTTTGGTATGTTTTTAGATTCTTTCTAGCTCTATCCTTTCTCTCATCCAATGCCTCCAAATCGTCACTCTTGGATTCCGGGATCATTTCACTTTGAAAAGCTATCCTGGTAGAGGGTACAACTATTTCAAGAGAACTGCCTCCGCTCCATAAACTAAAGAGAATGGAGTCATTTGAGTGGATCTCTTTTTAGACGTTCTATAGGCCCATAATGCCATTGGTAATGCATGTGCCCATTTGGAATGATAATCTTTCAGTGTCTTGCTAAGTATGGTAAGTAAAGTCATTTTTGTAGCTTCTGCTTGCCGATTACTCTTTGGATAGTATATGGAAGACTTATGATGAGAGACATCATATGGGGCTAAAAGTTGCCCCAATTCACGAATGGGGTGCCATTGTCAGAAAGGATAGCCTTAGGAATACCAAAGCAACAAATAATGTATTCCCTGATAAAGTTCGACACTGCTAGTCCTGTTGTTCTTCGTAGGGGAATTCCCTCAATCCACTTTGTGTATAATTCTGTGGCTGCGATAATCTAAATGTTACCACGAGAAGGGGGATCTATAGGTCCAATCAGATCCATAGCCTAAGTATGGAAGGGCCATGGAGTCCCCACCATTCTGAGATCCATCGCAAGGGTGTGAATCAATTGAGAGTGTAGTTGACAGGAATGACACCTTTTGTGTACTGCTTTGCGTCTTCTTTCATTATTGGCGAATAATATCCCATCTTCACACATTGATAATATATGAAAGGTACAGCCACGAATCTGTGTAGCCATGCACGTCCTAAAAGAAAGTGATATGTGGTGGATAAGTCAATGACATGGAATTTAGTGGGGGCCATGATCTCTCCCACCTTTAAAGTTACCCGCACGTAGCCCAATAACTTTTATCCTCGACTCCCGAACCCATTAATGGTAATGGGCTCCCTTAGCAAGTGTGCTTGGGAAATTTCCGCGGCATAGAATGTTGCCAGGGGGAGTATATTGATGGAGGCACCACCATCGAGAAATCCTCTCGAGAACTCCATACCATTGATCTCTACTAGAACGTACAATAGACGGTTATGAAGAAATTGGACCTGCTTCTCTCCCTCTGAAAGTTAAGGGACAGCACATTATCCTTAAAGATCTTCCCCACTGGTCCATTAACTTCCATGCATTCTTCCTGGTTCTCCTCTATTACTTGGAGCATAGTTTTAACGACCTTCATTCTAGTTTCCTTTGTCAGTCTTAGTTGACCGAAAAATCTTTTAAATCCCGATGTCTTGTCAAAAGTTTCTACTCTTACATCTTCGAAGTTTGGGTATTCCTCACTCGTTGGTACATTTACTACACATGCCAAATTTTCCACTAACTCTTCATCACATTTCTTGTTTCCTTCTGCCGCGGCAAAGGGTCCTTAAGGACATTTTTGGGAGTGATCTCCAAGTCTTTGTCCTTTACCATTTTGTCAAAAAGAGTTCCAAACACCCAACAATCCCTCATAAGATGTCTCATTGTCCTATGGTAGATGCAGAACCCAGGCTTCTCTTCTTCTTACTTTGTCATGGGGTTCCTAGGCTCAGGGTGCATGACCGTGCCATCTTCCACCTATGCCACCAACAGGGCTTTAAGATTAGTGTTTGAAACATGATTTGAAAAAGGGACCGGCCCTTCGTCTGTCCTTAGCCGCTTCCCCTGATCTCTCTGTTTCCTATAAGCCAGAGCCACTTTCTCTACTTCCAAGGCATATACTCCATCTCTCTGTCGTACCTTTCCCTTCCACGAGGCATCATGATTGCCACGCGGCGGCTAGAAAGGCATGCTATACTGCCTGAACGACCCCCTTACTGTTTCGCTAAGATTCCGCGCGGCTAGACAAAGCCCTGAGAAGTCAGAGAACTAATGATTCACTAAGTACGTTTTAAAGGTCGGGTACATCCCTTTTATGCACATCTTTACCATCTGGTCCTCCGAGATAGGATCCTGAATATCTATTGCTTTTTCCTTGAATCATCGAACATTTGTCAATAAGTTTTCTCCTTGTTTCTGGGTTTCTCTCATAAGATGGAGTATTTTCAATCTTTTATCTACATAGAAGAACTTAGCGTAAAACTTCTTGACCAGATCGTCCCAAGACCTTACCGATTCAACCGGGAGATTGGCATACCAAGTATAAGCCTTGTGAGTTAGGGACTTGGGAGAATTCTCTATGCCGCAAGTTATGGTCCCGGGCATGCACTCTGAGGGAATCAATAATCGGATAATGTGTTCCCTTGCGTTCCCTCTTTTTTCATCAAATTTTATGAATTTCGGCACAACTTACCCCTTGGGGTAAGGCATGTTAGCAATTGCCATGGGGTAGGGGGATACAAGTCTAGATCCAACCCTATGCAATTAGCACTGCTCTCCTGCTGAACCAACTCCCTGACATAGGACTTAAACTGATCAAGTGTTACTAAAGATAGCTCCTGAGGCGTGTTGACGGGGGTAGGAAAGAATGAATTTTGGATAGGTAGGGTTAGGTTGATGGGGGCTCTTGGCTCAAGAGTAAGTGGTGTCTGGTTTAGATTGGCTGGGGTTTGTTGGACTAACATTTGACTTGGGGAGAAGTTTAAGGCTACCGGGTTTACTTGAGATAGCACTGTCTAGGGAATACCCTGACGTCCTTGGTTTTGTGGGGTCACGGTGAGACTAGGTTCTTCTAATAGAAGCAGAGGGAGTGGTAGAAGGTTGAGTGGTTAGCAGGGTCTGCTGAAGAGACTTCAGTGCTTCTATCATTGCTTGCTGGGTCTGCTGCATAGCAGCCTGAGCTTGTTGGAATGCCAGCACCTGCTCCGTAAGTACCCTCACATGGTCTGCAATGGCGTTAAAGTCCGAAGATTCTCTTCCACATGATTCGTTCCCACGACTGCTCTTATCGTTTGCCATTGTTTGTGGGAGTGTTGGGGGTGGTTTCCGGAAATTATGCTGAGTATCAAGTAATGACAAGATCACCGGAGTCCAGTGGAATGGGAACCAGAGTAATCCAGAATAAGAGAGAGAGAGAGTTTGAGGTGACTAATGAACAACAACCTTTCTCGGATAGACGGGTTGTGTATTTATAGAACAGTTGGCTAGATTGCAAGGCATTTAATGCATGGTGCATGCATTAGCCTTGGTTCATCGTACCTAGGGGAGAGCAAGGGTCACCCAATAATGGTTCTCTCTCTCTAGATTGGTTGGAAAGTCCAACAATTTCTGGTTCCAGCCTCCAAGGATCCCGTGAGTTAGGTAAGTCGTTAAGAATCCTTGAACCTTGTTCCTTGTTCAATGATATAGAATGAACCCACGGCGGGTGTATTTCCCACGGGAAGTTAGGTTATATTATTTGAAATGGCGCAGCAATTATGTTCCACAGGAAAGGTCATGACTATTGGTCATGGGTCGTTTTCCTGTAGTTGAGGTACCCACATTATACAATTATAAAGTTGGGGAAGGGAAATATGACGTCAGATTGGGTTTGACAAAATCTGTGCACTCCCAAATGTTACCTTTTTTATGTGGTGTATGGTTCACGGAAACATTCTTACAATTGATTTTCTTCTTGTGCGGGGAAAAATTATAGTCAATTTATAGTCAATTTATGTTATTTATGCAAGAGGGATTGGGAGTCTGATGATCATCTTTTGGGAATTGATTCTTTCTTATGTTGGCTTGAATGGGTGGTTTCAAAATAGTGTGAGACAAATGCTGGAGCAATGGTGAGGTTTTAAAGGCATGGATGTTGGTGCCTTTTAGTATTGTATGGTTGGTTTCAATGGAGAGAAATAGTACAATTTTTCAAAGAATTGAAATGGCATCACAAAGGTTAAAAGGAATTTTGAAGTCTTTGTATAGGTGGACTTTGACACAGCCAGTCCTAAGCCCGGATAAAAAAGGAGGGTTGTGCGTTAGATAGCCAACAACAAGCACAATACTTTATCGGATTTCGTCATAAATTTGAGACATAATGAAAAGATTTTATTGGTGTCGTCAAATCCATATAGCTGGCTCCACCTAGTGGGAAAAGACTTGGTTTGGTTTGGTTTATATTGGTGGAACTTAGATGGTATGGATCCAAATTTAGATTTTTTTCTTTCTTTAAATGACAATGTCTTTTTGAAGTCTCGTATTGGGTGACATTCCCTTGATGCCTTTCTTTTAATAATACATTTATTTAATTATCAATATAAATAAATATATATAAAATATATCTAACAGTGCATCAAAATCTAGTGGTGGCATCAAAGATTCTGAATGACCAAAACGATATGTAATTGATAGATTTGGCCTTACTTTTTTTTTTTTTGGGGTAGGTAAGAGAGTAATTTGGATTAATGGGAAATGGGTTTACAAAAATCAAGAGGGCATACCCTCGAATACAAATTAGTGACTATCTATACAAAAAGTAGGCACTCCCCATCTATTACATAAACTATATTGACATCACGAAATGAAGGCTTCAAAAGCTGCATCATCTTGATTCAGACTTCCCGTCTAATTTTCTCAACTAAAGACTTTGGTGAAGTAGTGAGACCTTTGAAGATACGGGCATTCCTTTCCAGCCAAATATTATACACCATAGCAGTCCATGCAAGTTTATGGATAGTATTCTCAAAGCTCTTCTTGCTGAATTTGCCGGTTGCCTAGTTGATTTCATCCTTCCAACTTCTGCTTGGATGTTCAAGGTTGCATAGCTGATTAATAGTCTGCCAAACCTCAAGGGAAAAACTGCATTTAAAAAATAGGTGGTCTAATGTCTCCAGCTCAGATTTGCAAAGCTCGCATAAGTCATTTCCAATTACACCCCACAGAGCAAGTCTATCCTTCGTGTGCTCAGTTTCATATTGACAGCGATCCACAAAATAAAGCTGTGACGAGGTATGTTCCCTGAGAACCATACAAGCTTGTGCCACGGAACTTTTTGCCTCTGTTGTCTAATAGCTTGCCAGGTAGAACTTGAGGAATACTCACCTGATTTTGAAGTAAGCCAGGTGAATTGATCACATTTGGTCTGATCTGGCTGTACATTCAGAGAGTTTACAATTTCCTGCAGCTCCCATGAAGTAGGGAAAGGCCATTTCCAAGTTCCATTTTCAATCACTGCTGCCACCTTGGAGTTGAGAGGTAAGGCTGTATCATAGGCAACCCGAGCTCCAAATTTAGGGATCAGAGGGCCTAATTGATGCCAGTTACTGAACCACAGGGAGGCAACTTCACCATTGCCTATATGATATTTGGATATGCTGACAGCAGTAGCTCTGAGTTTGAGAATCTTTCGCCACGTCCAAGAGCAATTCGAAGGTGCCTTACTTTGCCAAAAACATTTCTTTTTCAGCAAGTGCTTAGTACACCAATCTTTCCACAGAGAAGCTTTGTTTGAGCAAAGTGTCCAGACATGCCGAATCATGGCTGCCTTATTCCAATCTGTGAGCTTACGAAGGCCAAGTCCACCTTCATTGAATGGACAACAGAGTTCCTCCCAAGCAATTTTACTACCATGCTTCCTAAGTTCAACACCCGACCAAAGGAATCGCCGAAAGAGCTGCTCGATGGTAATACAGACCCTTTTAGGGAATAGAAAGTGCAGGCTCCAGTAGATGACAGTGCTGAACAGGGTTGATTTAATTAGGATTAGTCTACCAGCAAAAGACAATGCCTTGTTAGCTAGTTTCTAGTTTCTAGTTTTACTTTTGTTTGAATGTTTGAATGTTTGAATATTCTTCGCATGCGTAGTTAGAACCTAGGGCTTACGTTTCAATGTTTTGTTCCTATTCATCTCGCTTTCATTCATATTAGTTTAAGTTATTTTCTTTATTGATTGCAAACATGCTAGGCTAGAAACTAAAATCCTTGGTTTGATGCTTCAAAGTAGGGTAAGGAACTTTAAGTGATTGGAAACCCTAAGGGTATATACGCAGCGTGTATACGTAAGCGTGTATACACCTTCTTTAGATTTTTGATTTGATTTACAACCAGACATTCGAAAACAAGATTCTTTGTCCATATTCTCTGAAATCACTGGAAAAGGATTTTGATTCTATAAATCCGTTTTCAAATCTTTACCGTAACAAATTGAATCCAAAACCACAAACATTTTAAAAGAATATTTTTCGACTTTGTAATCCATGGACGTGAATACGAAGTTGAGTAAGTGGCAAATTAAATTCTTAATGAAATATCTTCTAATTCATATTTCCCTTATTTTTAGAAAAATGTAAAATTTGAATTGTAGTAAAAAAATAGGAGTTTTAATTACTATATTTTCCTGTCACGCCCCGGGTCCGGGGACCCGAGGGGTGAGTGATAAACGCACTGAATATGATTAATAGGGTAAAGAATATCAGAGCTGCACGACAGTCACGTAATGGACCCGCAAAACCTCTCCAACTATATATGGTCTAAATGGGTTTAAAACTTGGACCTGTAATAGTTTAAACCTGCTCATAATACTCACGCCGCATTCATAATCAAGATTATAAACATGCACTGGACTGTGCATTTAAGTTCTTACTCGTTGACGTAAGTATATAAACAATCTAAATATAGGTACAAAAATAGTGAATTGGAAACCCATAAATCTTCTCTTACACAACTCGGCCTTAAGATTATTACATGCCATTATAACTTAACCTCACAAATGTATACTCTCAAAAATAAATTACATTACAATTCTTTTTCCAAAAA
>JAVXUM010000021.1:4361905-4369270 GCA_035590655.1 Pouteria glomerata | reverse complement strand
ACTACAAATTTGGAGAAAAAAATGGGTTTAAGGACAAAATAGTCATTTTGCATTATGAATTTAGATGAGGTTAAAATTTATTTAACTAATAAAAATATGTAAATGAATATTTTTTTAATCTTTTAAGCAGCATACAATGCAAATTTAGACAAAAGAAAAAAAAAAAGACTTAAAGGTAAAATCTTCACTTTATGTTTGACTTTAGATCAGTTCAAA
Organism: Pouteria glomerata; assembly: GCA_035590655.1. Classification (NCBI taxonomy): domain Eukaryota; kingdom Viridiplantae; phylum Streptophyta; class Magnoliopsida; order Ericales; family Sapotaceae; genus Pouteria; species Pouteria glomerata. The sequence goes on along the minus strand of JAVXUM010000021.1, from coordinate 4,369,054 downwards.
ATTTGTTTAATTATTAAAAAATATATCAAATTTTCAAATGAATATTTTTTTGTTTTTTGAGAAACCCAAAATAAAAATTTGGGTAAAAGTGGACTTAGGAGTAAAACCTTTATTTTACGACTTGTATTTAGATTGAATCAAAATTTAGTTAACTATTAAGTAATATATTAGTGAATATTTTTAACTTTTTACGAAACTTGAAATATGAACTTGGTCAAAAAATAAACTTACGAATAAAACAATCATTTTACATTTTGAATTCTAATCTAAGTTTAAAATTAAGGTTTGGTTTGAGAAGTAAAAAAGTTAATTTTTTTATAACTGCTTAGTAGCTAACTACTAAAAAGTTAAAAATTAACTTTTTAGTAGCTAATTTTTTAATTTTTTATTAAGTTGAAAATTTTTTCCTTCAATGTTTAAAAAAAAGTATAAAATATAAAAGGGTAAATTTGATTATTTTAGAAAAAAAAAAAAAAAAAAGCAAATAACTAGCAGTTAAAGCTACCAACTACGGACGCTGAACGAAGCCGAAGATCAATTGATAAAATTGTCATTTTATAACTCTAAATGAGTAATTGAGAGAAATTTTTAATCGCAGAATGGTTACTTATTTTTATTTTATTTTACTTCTCTTTATTTTATTATTTTAGTTTTTGGACAAAATCTTAAGGTGTGTTTAAAATGATAAAAAATGAGATAAAAGTAAAATAAGTTGTAAATTCGTAATTCTTACAGTGAAATAAATTTTAAAAATTTTCAAAGGTTTTCAAAAAATTTTAGAGATTTTCAAATTTTTTTTTAATTTTTTGATAAATCAAACAATGCCTTAATTGATATAAAATGATTATTTCATTATTTAAGTTGTAAAATGTCTTTTTTTTTTCACTTAATGTACAAATAAATATTTATAAAAAATAATATCCTAACTTAATTTTTTTATACTAAATATAAGAATAATTTAAAGTAAAAATAAATTCCATTCATACGTATCGAATATTGTCTTAAAGTGAAAACTTTACCTAGCAAAAGAAAAAGAAGAGAGAGAGAGAGGAAAAATGCCGACACTTCAAAACTTCAACTAAAAACCTGAATGCATTGAATCGAATAATGGATACGTGACCCTTGCAATAAGGCTCTCATGATTTTGAAGCTCCACACTAGTCATTTTTCTTGCGTATTCAACACATTCCCTACGGCTTTGCATTTATTATCAAAAGCCTTGCATACATGCTCTGGACAGGGCCAAGAACCTTCAATGAAGAGGGCCAAATGAGTGGGCCAACCACTTATGTACATTTTTTCAATTATAAATATAAGCTATTTTGTGATATTTTTAAGAACGTGAGGGGTCATAGCCCTCTATAATACATATATAGCTCTGTCCCTTGTCACATTGATGGAAGTTCGAACATCGCAGCCTGCTCACATGGATCCAGAACATCCCCAGAAAGAGAAGAGGGGTTTAAATACCATTCTAGTATGTACTCAAAATTGAGATTTCTCAGGGATGAAAACCATGCAGCCAGTCTAAGTTGTCATCTTCATTAATCACTTTTAGCCTCAGATTGGTCAAATGAGTCTTGTAAGGCGCCCAGAGACCAGCAGTTTCATCATCACACATCAAATCCACCAATTGCTTAAGATCCTTCACAGAGGACGGCAACTCAAACAATCCGCAGCAACCCCTCATGTTGAGCTTTCTCAGATCACATAACTCGCCCATCCTTTCTGGTAGTTTACTAATGCTTATACAGTCAGATAAATCAAGAAAGCCTAATTTCTGGAGGCTTCCAACTGACTCGGGCAGCTCCGAGAGCTTTGTGCAGGATTGAAGCCTCAACACTTTCAGGTTTTCCAGCTTTCCAAACCCTTCGGGAAGTGAAATGAACTCATGACAGTTAGTGATACTTAGCTTCTGAAGGCTGTTGATACAGCATAGCCACTCGGGAAATTTTACCAAATCATTGCAGTAGTCGATAGCGACTTCCACAAGATTTGGCATCAAATTGGGAGTCTGGATTGTACATTTCTGAAAAGCCTCATCAATCTTGCACATAACCAAGTATAGTTTCTGCAGATTTTTCAGTCGTAGAATGGAATTCGTAATGCAAGAAACTGAAATACGCTCTAATCTAATTCTCTTTAGACTGGACAATTGTCCAACTAGTGGAAAGTTACTAATCTCCGCTGAGCAAAAACCATAGTTGGTGATGACCAGAGCCTTCAGTTGGTCCATTTGGTCCACAGAATGGGGCAAGGCATAGTTCCTTGTCTGCAGGTTTAGCACCAGGACTTCAACCGCTGGAAGTTGCATGTTGCACCAGTTTCTGGAGAACATTTTGTCTGCAATCAATTTTCTAAACATCATGACTTGTGGGAAAGGAGATAAATAACACACATTGCATGGGTGAAAATTTTTAAATAACATGAGACAAGCGCACCTGTGGATATAGACACAAAGCGGGCATGCACAGTATCCTGCATTTGCTCAATCCTGGAGAGGTCATTGCCTCTTATGTGCATTATTAATCTGGTGGGACTCTGCTCACTCCCGTAGATAGCTATATCTCTAAGTAGATCATGCTGCGTGACAGAATGCTCATTGTAGTACCCATGGATCTCACTTGCATCTTTCCTAAGGGTGGGTATATAATTGGTTGGTCAACCGAAAATTTTATTCACATGTATACAACAGTAGCAATATATATAATACCATGAACCGTTGATAACAAGACACAAAAAAAGCATTCAGGCATCCATGAAACAACAAGAATAACATGAAAAAAATAAACAGCGTATATACTAACATTATAAACTTCTTAAGTACTAAACAACTTTTTCTTTCCATTCAATGCTTTATGATATTCAAAATTTTAATCCCTAAGTACAATATCTAGTAACTAATGATATATATGCTGCCTAGCAATGTGTTTTATTGCAGAACATTGTAACTTGTAAATTACAATCCATTGGACACCATGTTAGATGGACCAAGGTACAAGTGTTAGGTGTGGGTTCGTATCTAGAAGTCAAATTCATTAAATTGTTAGGTCCAGTGACACTAGGATACAACTAGATTTCATATTTCCTAGATATTTATGTCATCATTGCATAACAACATAACATTTATAATATAAAATAGAGCATTTCATACATAAAATGAAAGCCATACATAACCAGTGAACTTGATTGTTTATAAATATTTGTCAAGTACATGTTCAACTAAACAAGTTGAAGTCTCAGACTTATGTCACTTGTACCAAGTGTCAGTTGTTCAACAAGTGTTCGTAAAAAATTTAGAAGATTTCATGTAGCATAAATACAAAGGAGATGAGGAAAACAGCAACAATAACCAATAAGCTGTATATCCTATATATTTTGTAATTCACCACTATCTAGGACCACAGTTTTGATTTGACATGGTCATAAAGTCTTTCACACAACCCAATTCCTATTATATTTGGCATCCATCGCACCATTGGATCATACTACAAGTGTACCATTTCCAATGAGAAGCCATCTTTGATGATTTCTGTTCATCTCGTCCTCAACTAGTGTAACATCTGTTTTCTCACATAGGCAATACACATTAATCAACTAAATAAGCCACATATATAAAACTAACATAGAAGACATCTCCTGACACAGAGTAATGTAAGTTTAAAGATAAACAGGATCCAAATACCTTGGAAGTATAAGTTTGACCAGATTCTGGCAGGAAAATTCATAGAGCTTGTCAAAAGCACCTTCACCATCTTCATTTAGCCCATAAAGTTCTGCCCATATATCTGTTAGTGCTGCAACAGCGATCCTTTGATCCTCAGGAAATGCTGCAAGGTCCATGTAATACTCTTTGTCCATTTCATTCAAGGCATCTATGCTGGTTTGGAGACAAAGAAGCAGCTGGTTGTTAGAATAAACAATGGAATGTCTGTCAGACCACTGCATCAACCTATGATTCCAGACAGACACAGGTTTTCCACGGAGTGATCGGCCAACTACTCTAAGCGCCAATGGAAAACCCCCACAGCCTCTCACTGTCTGCAACTCAATGTTTCCATACAAGTTAGTTATCGTTTAAAGCAAACTGTGAGCAAAATTCCAGAAACAACTAACAGAGAACTGCAAATATGTGAATAGGCTCTACTTGCTAATATTTAACAAAAGAATCTGAAATCTAACGTTGAAAGAGAATAATATTAATCAAGGCTCCATTCATAATCCCATCTAGACGCCATGGACCATTTCTGTATCAAGTTTTATGCAAAAGTTAAAAAAAAAAATGTGCTAAAATTCACAATCATAATAATTAATATTTTTATAGATTTTGAACAGTAACTGGAAAACGAAGTAGGCCATAAATGCAAATGTGTGTGTGGATGAAATCATGATTTTAACTAATAGATATTTGGAGAGTAACGTTAAGGGAGGAGAGAGAACAAAACTTACATGAATTCTATTAAGGAAATACAAATCATAATTAGCATGAGATTAGATTGAAAAAATGAGTTTTGACATGCAGAATATCAAAACTGCATTCAGGTAACTGATTGCAAACAATTTGGACAAGCCCCTGTCGGGTTAAGGATGGTGACTGAAGGATGAATAAGCTCCTTCTTACACATACAAAAAGTGAGCGTTTGTTCTTACCCTTTTCACAAGATCATCCAGAATGCAAGAATTACCATCTTTTGGAAACGCTGAATGGTGATGGAAAAGAGCCATGGCATTGTGATCATCCAACAACTTCAATTCATAATTAGAAAATCTATCAAATTTAGATCTTGATGTAACCAAAATTTTGTACCCTGGTATGTTGAACTCCAAGGTCTCTATAAGGAATTCTGATTCAGGCAACACATCATCCAATACCAACAATATATGATCCGCCTCTAATTTCTTCAGCAATAGTTCCAATTGGTTAATTGCGTCTTCATCAGTTCGAAACTCACGAACTCGATAACCCCTGTGTTGAATCAGTTCCCTAACTATGACCAGGAGGTTGGGCGTCTTCGAAAAGGTAACAAAGAAGATATTGGCCTTGAACATGCCTGTCCGAACACAGTTTTGTCAATCAAAGAGCGAGCAAAATTCCACATCAAGGAAAGAAAACTCAGAATTTGATACAAGAAATAAATGAAACCATCAATTTGCAATGGATAGCATAAAAACTGCTTGATTCAAGGAAGCTAATCAATCTAACTTTTGCTTTAATAAATGATAAAAAAAAAAAAATGCTATAGACGAGCAATTACCTTTGATTTCTTCATCACTACAGAGCTTTTTCACCAAGGTAGTCTTCCCACATCCTCCAGGGGCGGAAAGCACCACCACCTGCTCCCCGCCACCATCGAGTAGCTTCGCCTTCAGTTCACGAAGAGGCTCATCCACTCCCACCAGAAAATCCGGAGCACCCGGAGCTTCACAACCCCCAACAAATTCAATCCCGTCGCCATAAACTCCTCCCGTCGCTCCTTTTCGATTCCTGTCGCACATCACCAAAAGCTTGCTGCTGTCTCTACGCAGTTGAAATTGCACGTCGATCTGAGCCCACTCCCAAAGCTTGCGTTCGAACGCTTCGAGCTTCTTCGTGTAGCGGTTCTTCCTGAAACAGTCCAACCGCCGGACCTTTGCGCATTTGTGCACCAGATTTAGACCTTCTTGCAGCTGATGGGTGAACATTGCGATTTCGTCGTCCGATCGGTCCAACCGCCGATCCAGCTTCTCGATCTCGACGATCACGGGGCCGATCTGCCTCAGCGTCAACTCGATTCGTTTGAAGATGGATTTGAAGTTCTTCGCTTTCTCAATCTCATCCAAAAGTGCTTTCAGTAATTCACCGAATATAGCTCCCACTGCGGCGTCTAAAAAATTTGGAACCACCATTGATGTCTCTCTCTTCACAAACCTAATCTGAAAAACCGAAACCTTTGCGAGTTTTGATTGTGAATTGAACTGCTTTGTTAACAGTAGTGGACTTGTGAGTGAATCTTCTATCGTCTTAAGAAAGGAACAGTTAAGAAAGGAACAGTTAAGTACTTGGTTGGTCCAAATTAATTTAAATTTATTAATTTTTATTAATTTTTTATATTTTTAATTAAATTTCGTTATATATTTTGTTTACATTAAATTTTTATATTTTTATTATATATTTAACCAGACTTTGACCAACCTAGGACCCTTTTATCACGAAAAGTGGACGCAGGTTTTTTAAACGGAGAGATTCCTTTTGCATGCTTTTTAATTTTTCACGAGATTTTGAAATTTTCTCGTTTCATTCCGTTTAAGAATACTGAAGGGTGTTTAGTGTAAGGAAAACGTGATTTGCATAATTTGTAAGTGTTTGGTACGAAATTACGTTTTTTTATAGATAAATAGTAAAATTTTTTAATTTTTATAAAAAAATTCGTTAAAATAATTTAAAATCTCTTTAAAAAATATTGACAATGTGTCTTATTTGTTAGTTTAGATGACGGTGGTCACATTAAAAAAAAAATTACAGTTATTATATTAATCGAACTCAAGTTATATAATTTTTTCTAGAGTTATAATTGTTGTAAATATATAAAAAATAATAAAAAATTTTAAAATTTCAAAAAGCTTCTCAGAAAAATCTATCGTATCAAATAGCTCCTCAAGAAGCATTTTTTTTTTTAAAAGATTATTATGTTGATGTCAATAATGTTACATTAACTTTCAGCTATGTCAACAAAATTTTTCTTTTTCTATTTTTATATAAAAAGGTTTGAATATTATTTATATAATTGGTCTCATTATTCTTTCTGTTCTTGAATAACTAACAAACAATAAAATTGAATATAAAAATTGTCGCAAATTTAAATTTTATGATAAAATTATAAATAAAAATCATCACATATTTAAGTTTTATTATCAAATAATCTCTTAAGAGTCATTGCATAAAAAAAAAAATAAACAAATGACATATGTAAATGTTATTATATGCTCTTTCCTTATGATATGATTATTGATAAATTAAAATTTGTCATACCTTAGTGAATTATAATTTAAATTATATTAATTGATAATTGTAGGGAATTTACATTTGTTAAATTTATAATTAGGCTGATTAACATAAGAGATAAGATAGGAAAAATATTTTTTCTTTCATTAAATTTTTAAGTACCAGTG